>CM077808.1:81486752-81869252 GCA_039764185.1 Tamarix austromongolica
GGGTTATTGTGCGTTATTTTTGGATGTCCAGGTGATCAAAATTACAGTTAAGATAATGTATGCCTCAATGGATAAATAATCATCTTTATTACTTGCCTAAATAGCATTAAAAACCATGTGAACATAGTGGAGATTCATGATGAATGAAAATGCCATGATTAGGAGTACCCTGTAGACAGTGAAGCAGACGCTTAAAGGTAGCCCGATGGGTTGTTGTTGGATATTTGATGAATTGTGATTTTTTTATTAACTAAGTATGCAACATTGGGATGTATAAGAGAGAGGTATTGAAGGCTTCCTGTAGTGGCTCTATACTCAGTTGGGTTATTAAGTGTTAGACCCAAGTGTATGACCATTGGTGGATTTAGTGCCATAAGAGTAAACATGGGTTTTGATGTAGCTATATTTTATTAAGTAATCAGTTTTGAGATACAATTTCTTTAGCTAAGGACAATACATTAAGCATAACAGGTAACATCAACTCCCAAGAAATAAGATAAAGGACAAGGGTCTTTGAGGGATAAATAATTAGAAAGAGTAGAATTAAAGAAGGGTATAACATCTTTTTGTTGGCTAGTGACAATGATGCCATCGACATAAACTAATATATATGATTGTGTGCATTAGGATGATAAAAAGAAAAAAGAGGGATAGTTATTAGTTTATGATTCTTTGTCATCAAGTTGAAGGAGATAAGAATGGAGTTCTTGGTACCAAGAACAAGTTGTTTGTTTAAGGCCATATATTGCCTTGCCTTGTGAAGGTGACAAACATGGCATAAGTGATCACGATTAAAGAAGCCTAAGAGATGAATCATAAAATATCCTATGTAAGTGTGCCATAAGGGGACACATTACTGGCATCTTTTTGTGCAATTGACACTTATAGTGAAAGATAGTACAACAATGGTGAGATTTCATTGCAAGTTTGTACAATATCTTTGTTGGTGAAAGATATGGTTGATGATGGTTAAAAAATACAACAGTGATGAAATATATGTACAATAATGTTGAAACATAAGGATAATAGTAGTGAAATATAAGCTTTATATAACATAAGGTAACATAAGTACAAAAATGGTGAAGCATAAGCACAACATTAGTATATCATAAGTACAATAATGGTAAAACATAAGCATAAATTGGTGAAACATCAAAAAAGAAAAATGGTGAAGCGTGATATGATAAACATTAACAAAAATGGTAAAACATCAACATAAAAATATTGAAGCATAAGCACAGCAGTCGTGAAACATATCATAATAATAATTGGCAAACACAATTACGCCGGACATGAATTTAATAATAGTGAAATTTCACCAAAGAAATTGTGAAATATAATCACCTAATATTTTTGTGTTTGAATTATATTAATACGAGTAACTATTTATAGAGTGAAATATCACGAAAATTACAATACATATATTTTTATTTTTTAAATAGTTCAAATTTAAAATAAACTAGTTTAAAAAATATGGAACAAAAAAATAATAATTTGGGCAAGGGTCACGCAATGCTGGATATAAGATATAATTTGCCGTCAAAAGGAGGGGAGGGTTCCAAATGAGGATAGTTGAGTCCGGGCCAATTGCTCCTTAGGCTTTGAAAATGGGCCACTGGAAATAATCTAAGCTAAAAATACAAGTTTGTACCGGGCCTAGGTCCAAAAAGAAAAAAAAGAAAAAAAAGGCCTAGAGGTGTGCTACTGGGATGGAGGTGGGGGAAATTTTGGCAAGAGCGCCAATGGGATAGAAATAGCCAAATAGGAGATCATATAGATCCTTAAATAATTTAAGCGAGTTAGTTTGAATATGCCGACAGCCGAAATTGAGATACTTGCGGCAGAAAGCAGACCCGTATGATGGAGGAGGCAACACGGGAGATGAGGAATCACGCCTTAAATTTGGCGAGTAAGGTAGGGTTTTATTTTCGGGGCCAAGAGGAGATCATGGGGGCATCGGTCTTGAAAATCTTGGAGGAGGAGCAGAGGGAATGGGAAACCATACGTTGCAGTTCGGTCACCATCAAGGGTGCTTTGTCCATGTGATTAGGATAGTTCTGTCATGGAATGTTAGAGGGTTGATCTCCAAGTTTAATATAGGCTTTGTGAAATTAAAGGTGAGGGTGGTTAGACCAAACTTCGTTTGCTTTCAGGAATCCAAATTGGAATCCTTTGATTGGAGAATTAGCAGTTCAATTTGGAATCATCCCCAAATCAAGTGGATTTGGAGTAGTTCAGTGGGGAACTCGAGTGGCTTGGTCATGGGTTGGTCCTTTTGATTTATTAATTATAACAAGCTAGGAGGTTAAGAGTGACTAGGTGGTGGTTAGAGGTGTCTTGGATAGTGGCAGTAACGTACATATTTTTAGTGCGTATGGCCCGCGTGACGTGAATATGTGAGTTGGAGTTTGGCGTGAAATCTTTAGAATTTGAGGAGGCACACTCAATGCTAGATATCATGATAGGTGACTTCAATGAACTCCGTGATTCTGAGGAAAGGTCTAGCTAGAGAATAAGTAGAAGGTGTAGAAGATTTGAATAAGTTCACCAAACAATAATCTGTTGTCCAAATTCAGTGCAAGGGCAGTGTGTTCGCCTAGTTCAGAGGAGGGCTGAGAAGGGTCTTGGATCAGTGTTTCATTCATTAATTTTGGCTAGTCCCCCCCCCCCCCCAAATTTCAGCATTAAAATTTTAAAAAGAGGTCTATCTTATCAGCTCCCACTACTATTGATGTCAGAGGCATATAACCTATTGATTATAGAGGGGTGCTAGTGAATGGAAGGATAGGATACAATCCAAGATAAGACGATATTAGTTAGGGAGGGTCTCTATGATCGGAATAAAAAGGGATTTGGGAACATCTTTAAACAGGCTAATAATTTGAAGAGTTCTATTTACGAGCAGGATCAGAAAGATAGTATTTCTTCCCACATAGAGGAGGAGAGAAAATCTAGAAGCGGGATACAACATGCTCTAAGGGTCTAGATGAGAAGAAGTGAAGCTTACCGGGCGTAGGTTTCCAATATTAGGTGGCTCAAGGAAGGAGACGGGAATTCAAGATTTTTTCATTCAAAGGCAAATGCTAGAAGACTGGAGAATAACATAAGCAAATTGAAAGTGAACAGTGCAGTTGAGGATGATCCAGCAAAATCAAACATGAGATCAGGAAGGAATTTTACGATCTATCTATCTAAAAATGGTAGGATAGGCCGAGATTTAGGGGCTTACACTTCGATAAAATCTCAGCAACATAAGTGGATTTTCTTGCTGTCCTATTCAGAGCGAAAGAAGTATTCACAACTATAATGTCTTGCAAAAGTAGCATAAACATGATGTTTATAGAGAAAGCATGACATGTCATCAAAGGGGATTTTCTTCCTTAAGGCTCTCTAGAATTTCTATGAATATGCAGAGTTGCCGAAAAGGAGTAATATGACTAACATAGGTATGATCCAAAAAATTCAAAAGTCGATGGATCTTAGGGATTTTCATCCAATCAACATGGTTGGATTTTTCTTTAAAATCTTGGGCAAAGTGCTGGCGGAGAGAGTAAATTTTGTAATGAAAAATATCATAGATGAGAGCCAATAAACTTGTGTGTGGGAGGAGAGGGGGGGGGGAGATGCAAATATTTGATGGAGTACTGGTAGAAAGTGAAACAATTAATTCTTATTTCAGAGAAGATGCTAAAGCTTTCATGTTTAAAATAGATTTCCATAAGGCTTATGACTCCATTTCATCATGGGAGTTTGTTCTTTGGGTAATAGAACATATGGGTTTCTCGCCTATATAGAGAACTTGGATAAAAGATTATTTATTTTTTTATTATTATTATCAATGACAACTGCTTTTGTTTTAATCAATGGATCCCCTTCGCTTCCTAGTTAGTTGCAGTGAGGCCTCCGTTAAGGAGATCCATTGTCGCCATTTTTATTTACTATTGTTGTGGAGGTTCAAGGAGAGTGTTTGAAGAAAGTAGTGGAAATGAAGCCCTGGAAGCCGATGAAGATTAATGATGGAAGAATTGTGGCCTCGCTTCTGTACTGTGGATGACATGGTTATCCTTGCCAATCCAAGAGATGGTACCTCAAGAATACGAAGAGCATACTCATACCCTTGCCTCGGGATTGAAAGTCAATTATGTTAAGAGCTTGCTGTTTGGAATAAACGTTGCAGACAAGAAGCAAAATCATGTCACAGAGATGAAATGTGAGACAGGTTGATTACATTCAACTCGCTTGGGGCTCCCACCTGGAGTGAAAATGAACCAGGCTTAGCCATGGTGAACCTATATTGTTTAAGATAGGGAGGAAACTTGAGGACTAGAAACACAATCACCTTTCATTAGGTGGCAGATTGGTGCTCAACTCCCTTGTGGCTTACTACCTCTCTCTATTTTCCTTGTATAAGATGGTTGAGAAGGAGAGGGTAAAATCCAAAGAAGCTTCATTAAGGAGGGTCGGGGGGGGGGATGGGCATGCTAAAATGACAAATCAAATGGGAGATTTATGGGAACGAAAGAAGGCTGGGGAATTAAAGATCTCAAACATAAGAAACTCATGCTACTGTTGAAATGGTTTTTACGGTTCGGTGGCAACAAAATATGGTAGGAAATTATAGCCACAATTGGATTGGACAATACCAAGGATGGGTGACGCTCGAAAACGCATTAGTAAGGCTCTACTGGAATGAACATTGTCGAGCCTTCATTGAAAGAGGTATAGAGCAGTACTGTTGGGGATGGAAACACACTTTGTTTTGGATGGCTATGTGGATTGTGAGTAGTACTCTTAGGGGAAAAAATACCTCACACTCTTTTTTTTTTTTTTTTTTTTTTGGGATTTAAATCCGCCGGAAAAAAGTGGTTGATGTTGGGGTGTGGAAGGGATACACATGGAATTGGAATTTTCCCTACTGTCGAAGGTTTTCTGCATGGGAAGAAGATCAAGTGCATCGCATGGTGCCAGAATTGGAGACAATTTGGCCTGACAAGGTAACTTGAGACTAGATTCTTTAGAGCCATGAGATTAATGGGAGTTTTTTCATTAAATCGCGTCGTAAGGCATCAGTGGGTTTTAAGGTGCCTCTACTTAGGATTGAAGTCCGTCATATATAGGAAGGGTGTGTGGTTCCCCCATAGATGGAAATATTGATGTGGCTTGCTCTGTAGGATGAAATATTCATAGAAGGATAGGTTGATTGCTATAAACATCATTTCTGAATTGAATGGGGGAGTGTCTTTTTTTTTTTGTGTGTGTGCGTGTGTGTGTGTGTGTGTGGAGTTGGTTTAGAAACATGCATTCACCTTATCCTACTTTCTAAGACTACGAATGATTTATGATATTGATGGTGCCATTAGCAACTGGATTGGGTCTCAGTGGGCGGGGGATATCTACTTGGTTCTTCTCTAATGGGAGGATCAATGATATGACAGAGGTTGTGGATGGCAGCATTATTTATGATTTTATGGACAATTTACAGTACATATACATACAATACTATTTATGACTTAAATAAAAAACGATCACTATTTTTCTCCGCAATTACTATTTAGCTTTGTACTCTACTAAAAATATTGTATGAGGATAGGGTAAATAGTCCATATGCTTCAGTGGCCTAGTTTATTTGTTTTGGTCGGAGGAGTATGGTAGTTGGTCATATTTTTTAAGGGTGTCAACCATTATAGTAAGAGAGTTTTAGATTATATAGATATCCTCTTAGTAGAGAGTGAAATAATGAGAATATGATAATTTTATATCTTGGCTTTGTTTAGAGAAATGATTAGCAAATATCTCCAAACCCTTTATAGAAAGTAGTGGTGGTGCTCGCTATGATATATATGAGACAATTTCTTTCACCTAAATAGTTTTATAAATTTCTAATTATAAAAATAAATAAATTATACATTTGAAAACCAATTTTAGATCTCAGTAAAAGAGCTGACCCCATTTACGACCATTTCATAAAACAAGCCTCGTCAAGTAGTCTTCCGCATGAGCTGACACACTTTGCACCAACTAAAAAAAAGGGTGAGGGTGTATGGCGCAATATCCCAAGTCCTCTTCCCTCCTTTAATAAGAGAAAAATTGTAAATTAAGAGAAGAAAAAAAACGTTTAAGGCGTGTTTCAATATATGAACAAACGTTTTAATTTTTTTTTATTCCACATGAAGAAACTCTGGTATCTAAGTTGACGAAGCTAGTTGGAACACATTAAAGTGCTAATATCTAAGTTGACAGTAGCTTTTTGAAATATTATATTATATATTGTCATATTTTGATAAAATTATACTATATATTTTTATTATCTTTTGTTAGGAGTACTAAATATCAATGTTTGTAAATACAAGGTATACAATTGTAAAAAAAAAAAAAGGGAAGGGAATATGGTGCAATTTTACCAAAATATAAGGGTATATGGTGTAATATTCTAATTTTTTTCCTCCTTTAATATATATAAAAAAAATTCGAACTAACATTTAAAATTTTTTTACTAAGGAAAAATCGTGTTAGCTTTTGTTTTACATGAAAAATGTTTCAGTATCTAAGTTGAGGAAGCTAATTAGAATACATTAAAATATTAATATCTTTGTATTTTATACTATATAATAGATTAAGTGTGCTAGAGTTATTTATTCTATATAAATACATATTTATACGAAATAGAATATTATTATTTTTAAAAACTAAAGTAAGCTAACTTAAACGGTCAAATAAACTTAAGAAATAATTCTGACTTAAATATCAAATCTAATATGTGATTGATATTAAAATCAAAATTCATAAAATATAGGACCAGATCAAACTCAATAAAACCGTATCTTTAATCCGAAGATTTTGGTTGTTTCTACTCTTGATCCTAAGCCTCATCTTCTCCGACCTAAATAACATATATTCTCCGCTCCGCTCTCATACCAAATAAGATTATGTCTACACAATTTTCAGAGTTCTTTGTAAGATTGAAGATTTTTAAGAGAAGAAGGTCACTATATGCTCCGATTCTTACACAACTAACATTAAAAAACGGAGACAATGAAACAAGCTATTAAAATAAATCCTAAGTGTTTCTTTTCTTTTCTTTTTTAATTTATATTTTTCTCTCTTTAATCCAGTTAGCTTATTATATACATAATGTACATTATAAGATATTCTCAGATATAGGAGGATATAATTTAGCGATCATTTCGGATTCTTAACTGACATTGGCTAGAACAAGTCAATAAATGCCGCAGCAGCACTTGCAATTGCAAACGTGCTCCGTAAAAGAAATGTCTGAGAAATGGGTCCCGAATCTAATTCGCGCGATCGAAACAAAGGGTCTTCGTGCAAAGGTCTAAATCAGCCGAAGTATGAAATAAGACAGGGGGGGTGAGACTGCAGAGACAGGTTCAGTTAGGAGGTCTATTCTTTCTCCATTCGCCGCTGACACCGTCGAGATAATATCTGGATACCAACAAATAAAAAATAAAAAAAATCATAGGTCTCGTCTTGCGATGGTGACCGACATTTGTGTTTGGTCCAGATGATAAAAGTTACGGAAGGTAGGGATAGCGACCGAGAAATCAAGCACGATGGTCCAAAATTATATGCACCGTGTTTAGGGCCGTTAATGAACCGAATCGAGCCGAGCCGGAGTAGGTTTGGATTTGACTCATTTACTAAACGAGTCTAAAAATAAAGCTTGAGCTTGGTTTGTTTATAAACTAGCCGAGCTTTTAACGAGTCGAGCCGAAATTTTAACGAACCGACTCTCGAGTTTTTGTGCTAAACGAGCCGAGCTCACGAGCTTTTGCATTCTAAACGAGCTCGAGCCTAAATTTATTAGGTTCAAGCTTGACTTGTTTAATAATCGAGCCGAGCTCAAGCCAAATTTTTAAGCTTGTTTAATAAGCAAATCGAGCCGAGCCGATCCGTTAACGAGCCGAGCCCAAAAAGCTTGCGAGCCGGTTTGATTTGTGAACAGCCCTAACCGTGTCCGTGTGTTTCTAAATAGACAAAACAATTTTTTTTTTACTTCCCTTGGGACAGATTCTATCTCTCATAGCTTTTTTTTCTCTATCTCTCATGGCTGTTTTCGTAAGCATAATTTTTGAAAGAATACTGCAAATTTAATGAGTTTATTTTCTAAATAATTTAAATAAATTAAATATCAGTTATAACTAACCTAAATATATACATTAACATCCCACTTTATTTCTCTTTTCACCTACTTCTTGTTACAAGTTGACTTGCTTACTTCTTGTTGTCGGCTCAAAGAAAAATGATGTTATTATAATATAATCTATTTGCACATTCTGATATTTGGTCAAATATTATAAAAGGTATTGCGTTGTAGCTGTATTCTTAATCACTCTACTTATATTCATTTGTAATATATTAATGAGTTTCACTATAAATGATAGAAATAAATAAATAAATAAATAATATTTAATATTCCTTCCATTTTTTTTTCAATAACAGTTATTTTAGAAAAAAAATAATACTTATTTTTATTTTTATCCTTGCTTTTTTTTTTCTTTTTTTCTTCTTCTCCTATACATTAATTGTCATTTTATTTTTCAATAAAGAGTATAATTATCATATTATAGATATATTTATTATCTTCTAAAATAATATGTAAATTATTTTTTTAAAAAATAGAACCAAAACGAGAATCTTTTACATGTACTTTTAATTAGTTATTCGAGTTAAAATAACTAAAAATATGAAGGTAATTCTTCAAAATTATACTAACATAGTTTTTATATATTACATAATATATCAGATGTCTATATTAAAATATGTTGGATATCTAGATAAAATTTATTCTAGATTTATAATATATATGATCAGTTAATGAATGACATAGCCCTCGGTAACTAATTCGTCCAGCTAGTAGTTAATTGGCCCACAGAGGAGTTGGGTCCCGCTTCTTATATACTACTTACTTGGATCAAGGATCTATGCAACCAAACCTTTTTTTTTGGTAAATTCAAGATATGTTAGCAACATAATGTCACCTCTATGTATACTTACCTCCCTTATATGATACATTTAGATAAACTAAGACTTACATAGTGAAAGCATGACGCGAGTGATGGGACAAAGAGAATGAGTCAACAGTACCAATTATAAAATAAAATAAATCAATCAATCAATGACACATGATTTATGTGGAAAAACCCTTCCAAAGTAAAAGGGAAACAACCACTAGATATTTAGGTCCACTTAGAAAAAATTTGCTATAAGGAATCTAAGATAAAAGTTTAGTACTCAAGTACTAAATAGATGCTATCAACCCAAAAATAGTACAACTAGACAACAATTGCAACACCCAAAGAAAAGAGTTTGCAACCCTTAAATGAATATGTTGTAAACACACCTAAAGGTCAATATAAATGCCACAAGATAACAATCTCTTTTACAGTTATCAACAACAACATGTTAAAAACAAACTAAAAAATTTTCATCTAAAACTGACCACAATAGACCACTCAATTAAATCCAAAACCAATACTGATTTGAAACTGACCTAAACAAAAATGAACATTACAATACTAATGAAAACCTAACCTGGAGATCTCAAAATCAAATCTACACCATTCATAATCAATATTGGTATCCTAGAAATCTTGTATCAAAAAATCAAAACGAACCAACGATGAAAGACTTCATATCTTCAAATTGATCAAACTTATGTTGAAGAAAATAAAGATAGAATTTTTTTTTTTGTTTCGCTATCTCTTGCCCATGAGAGTCAAATTTTAATTTTCTCACAATTACTCACCCTCTCACTTCAATTTCAGATGATTTTTAGCTTTTCCAAAGTTAGGTCATTAATTAAAAAAGATAAAAATAACATTGGTTAAAAAAATGGGTTTTACTACATAAGAGGGAGTCCAAATGCCCCAACAGAGAGCAACATGGGTGTTGCTGGTGCTTGTGAAGCATGGGTGTGTTGCTTAATTAGGTGTATCACTTATTTTCCAAACATGGGTGTGTTGCTAAGGTGCATTCGAGGAACATGGGTGTGTGAAAAAACAATGAGAACTAAAGTAAAATATGGCTAGAGGTGTTTATAATATGGTTCAAACGGTAAGTTAAATCAAATCAAATCATATTCTATGATTTAAAAATTACGGTTTGATTTAAAATTTGTAAAAATAATTTAGTTTTGATTTTAAAAATTAATATACGACTTATAAAACAAAAACCCTATGATGATCAAATATTATAACAACTTGTCGAACCACCTAAATCTATTATTTCTTCATTGGATTTCTTATTTATTTTCTAATTTCTTGTTGATCAAATATTACAACAATATCTATGTATAAGAGGATGGTGGCATTTGCCCAAAAAAGTGATGAGAGAAAAGTAGGTTCCTATGGTGGTGTTTTCCATAATTTTGATATGTTGTTTCCTTTTCTATTCTTAGAGTCAGAGATATGGTGAAGATGTATTCTTTTAATTTTTCGTGTAGTGCTAGGTCGGGATTAGTAAAATTCCATGCCCTTTATAGAAGGTATGTAGAGGAGATTATATATCCTTTAATGGCATATATGCATGGTTTAATCTTCTTTACTAGACTTATTGGAAGTGGTGAATGCGGAACCCGTATTAATCTAGGCTCAAAATGTACAAACCTTGGCCAACTTGTCCAACCTATTATTAAGAGGCAAATTCAGACAAAATTAGTGGTTCTGGGTCATGTGAGTAACAACTCAAAGCCCAAGTCACAAATTTCTCACACTCCGAATAATTCACACCAACCTTTGACGAACATAGCAAATCAGCTAGCTTTAGTTAGGAGTGGAAATTAAAAATCTTATCTTATTTAGGGAAAGGGTAGCCATACGTTGGTGGAGTCCCCTCAATTGGACAATACAGACGATACCCAAAATGTGAGATGGAGTAAAAAAATGATATGGTGAATTCTAACCCGAGAGTTATGAAGGGTCGAACTCACAACCCATCCACCCTAAATTGTGTTGCTCATGTCTAGCCTTAATAAGTGTTGCTTCCTATTGTGGAATGTCAAAGAAGTGGGAAACGACTCATTTCGCCAAAATTTTACTTCGCTAATTAAGCAACATAACCTAATGGTGGTGGTCCTTGTTAAGACCAAAATAAGTGGCTCTAGGGTTGTCTTGATTATCAAACACCACAAATTCAATGGGACTACACAAGTTGAAGCTCGTGGCTTTACTAGTGGGATTTAGGTTCTCTGGCACAAAGATTTGGTTAATATTCAAGTTCTTGGGGGCTTCATCCCATCTGGTCTATACTAAAGTAAAGCTTTGGACAAACTATTATTTTTTATTCATGAAAGTGTATGGGTCTCCTATTTTTTCCTTACGCTTTGAGTTGTGGGAGGATCTTTCTTTCTGATATAGTTAGTATGCCTTGGGTGGTCAGTGGGGATTTTAATGACATCCAATCTCTAGATGAGAAAAGAGGTGGGAGCCATAAGTAAGCATATTAATGTTCATCTTTCATGGAGAGGATGAGTAGATGTTCCTTAGCTGACCTGGGTTTCTTTGGCCCTCGTTTCACTTGGCATAGCTTTGAAAGTGGTCAAATAATTATTTATTAGAATGATCGTGTAGTTTCTAACGAGGATTGGTGCTCCATTTTTCATCCATCTCATGTTTGACACATCCTACGTACCCATGTAGACAAAAACCCTTTGTTACTCACATACTTCGATCAACAAGGAGCAAGGATTGGGTCATGAAGATTTAGAGTTGAAAGTGTTTGGTTTTCTGATGGTAGGATCTAGGAGTTGGTTAGTAAATTTTGGACATATGGGCAAGGTGTTCATAATTCATTGGCATATTGTGCCTACATCTTGAGGGAATGGAATTCCTAGATCTTCATAAATATTTTTAGTCAAACGAAAAATTTGTTAGCTAGGCTTGAAGGCATTCATAATAAGTTAGGAGATAGTGACTCCTACGGATTGGAAAAATTAGAGAAGAAACTTTTTGAGGAGTTTAACTCAGTTTTGTCGTAGGAGCAAGTGTTTTGGCATCAAAAGGCAAAGTTATATTTATCCATGTTATATGATTGGAATATTAGATTGTTTCATAGTATGGCCATGCAAAATTGGCATTGGGTACAAGTTTCTTGCCTTAATAACGAGTTGGGTACATGGATTGAGGACAAGGAACATTTGATGGAAATGGTAACATCTTTCTTTATACACCTGTATACTTGGGACCATATCGGTTATCGGGGGATACCTTGCCTTCCAACTTCCCTGATTATCCAAGCTAGCTCGATTCTATTTTGACTTCTCCGATTTCGCATATTGAAGTAAAGAAGACCATTTTCTCCATGGGTCCTCACAAAATCCATGAGCTAGATGAATTCAGCCTAATATTTTTCAAGAAATGTTGGTCAATTGTTGGAGATGACATTTTTAAGTTGGTTACTCATGCTTTTGTCTTCGGTGAGTTTCATCCATTGTTAAATGAGGCACTCCACTCACTCATCCCAAATTTTGACCATCCAATCTATATTAAGGAATTTAGATTGATTGGACTTTGCAACATGGCATATAAAGCCATAACAAAAGTCCTAGTTATTCACATCAAATCGATTCTATGTCATGTTATAGGGCGGGAGCAAAGTAGCTTCCTACTTAGCGACAAGCTCAAGACAATATTATTGTTACTCAAGAAGCGGTGCATTATATGCACATAAAGAAGGGAAATCGAGGATATATGGTTGGTAAGGTGGATCTTGAAAAGGAATATGATAGGTTATCCTAGAATTTCATAGAATAAACTCTTCATTGTTCGCAATTTACTAATAATATCACCCCCTCATTATTTTTTACATCTCTTCCCCGTCCATACAGGTTTTATGGAATGGTGAAGTTTCACAAGCCTTCAAGCCATCGAGAGGTATTAGCCAAGGAGACTCTGCTCGACCTACATTTTTGTTCTTTGTGTAGAGAGTTGGCTCATCTTATCAAGAGAAAAGTTAAAGAGAAGTGTTGTAAGCCAATTCATATCTCTAGGGGTGGGCTTGAAACCTCTCACCTTTTTTTCGTTGATGATCTTATCCTCTTTGCACAAGCTAATATCCAATAGTTGGAGGTCATTATGGAGTTCTTGGAGCGTTTTGAGGTTGTTTCACAATAGAGTGTCAATAGGGATAAGGCTTCCTTGTTCTTCTTAGCTAATGTCCCATTTCATACTATTCAGGAGATTTCAAGTAAAGCAAGTATTTCTATAGCCTCTTCTTTTGGGAAGTATTTGGGTGTGCATGTTCATGTAGGAAGAAAGGCACATGTTTTTGTTTTGGTTTTTGTTTTTGCTACGGTGGCGGATAGGGTGTGAAGGAAGTTGTTCTCTCTAGCTAGACGTATCACATTTGTGTCATGCCGTCTTATCTCATACAGGCTTGTAAGCTTCTAAAGGGCATGAAAGAGGAATTAGATAAGCTTAATCAAATATTCATTTGTGGTGGTGATGCGAATAGAAGAGAATTCACCTAGCAAGTTGGGATCTTTTATGCAAAAGCAAAGATAAGGGAGGCCTCAGAGTGAAGACCATGGATTTGACTAACCATGATCTTTTAATGAAGCTAGCATGGGATATGCTAGAAAACAAGGATACTTTATGGGTTAAGCTCCTCAGACATAAATACTTATCAATGGGCTCGTTGTTATCATGTGCTTCTCCCACCAATGCCTCTCTTGTCTAGCATAGTATCTTGAAGTGTATTCCCCTCTTTAGGAAAGGCATTAAATGGATGATTCGTTTTGGAAACCAAACTAAGTTGTAGTTAGATTGGTGGATGGGAAACTAACTTATGATATGTATGACCGATTCTCGAATTCTACTGGTTGTCTTGGAAAAAATAGTGAAATATTATATGAAAGTGTATGGTACTTGGAAGTGTAAAAATTTCCAACATTTATTACAGTCCATTCCCATTTCCGAGCTTGCTTCTATGTTTATCAATCCTCACTATGAGGAGAGTAATGAAGCCATTTGAGGTCTTTCTACAAATGGTTTGTTTACACTGAAATTAGCTTATGCTTAGATCCAAGAGAATGCTAGCTCTTCTTCACCTAAATGGTAGCTAATTTTGGAATTCTAAAGGTTGTGAGATCATTACATAGTTCATGTAGCCAATGGCTCATGAGAAGATTCTTATGAATCCTAATAGATTGAATTGGGATCTTGAATCTTCAATCACTTATGAGATATATAACCATCACAACAAATCTTTGTTAAATGCTCTACGATATTTCCCTTTTAGTCGGAAAAGATGGCTAAGTTACATCCAATTGAAGTCAAATCTACTTTTTTTCATGGGGACCTTCATGAATGGTTATTCAGTAATTTAATTAGGGTCGGGGAGGTGAGGAAAGATAACCCTCTGTGGGCCTTATACTTCATCATTACTTGTTGGCATTCTTGGTATTTGCATAATGGAAGAATTTTCAACAATGTTGAGGTTCCCATGAAGGTGTCAGTTGGTTGGATTTGTGACTTTGTGCATGATGGGTACAAGGCTTGGAAAATCCATTCAAGCTCTTCAGCCATGATCAGTGAATAGAGTTAAGCATACTATTGGTTGGGAACCTCCCTCTAGAGATAAATTAAAGATTAATGATGATGGCAGCGCAATGACGAATCCAGAAGAAATTTCAATAGGTGTAGCTAGAGATCATTTGGGATAATGGAAATTTGGTTTTTTGGGGAAACTAAGTTGGTTTGGTTCTGTTGGTAGAAATCTGGGGAATATTTTGTGGTTTACATGCTACCAATCATTGTGGCTACAATAAGGGTATTATTTATTGTGATGCCAAACTTGTAGTTCAATTGATATAGGAGTTGAAACAAGGAAATCATCTAATGATGAATATTGTGGAAGCATGTAGAGTTCTTGCCAAAAGCTTCCAGTAGTGCAAGATTGTCCATCATTACCGTGAAACTAACTAGGTTGCTGATTTTATGGTAAAGTTGGGTCATGGATTACCCTATGGTCTTTAGGTCTTTGAACAATCCCCTTTGGGGTTTCTGATAAGCTCCTCTTTGATTGCATAGATGGAGTTTCTTATCATATGATTGTTAGCTGATAGTTTTATGAGGATGCCCTCCCTCCAAGTTATTTAAAAAAAATGGTTGAATATTCTTCATTTCCTTTTTGTATTAATGTAACAAAACACAGAGAGATAATAACGTTTTAGTTGTAAGTGGTTATAGGGAAAAAAATGGTTAAAATATGTATTTATGTTATCATTGAAATTTTATCCCCGAACCAAAAAAATTAACAAATCAATGAAGTGTTCATTATTGTTATAAGATAGTCGTCCTACTTCTTAAAGGACCTTCTAAGTGTACATTTGGATAAGCATTTTCAGCTCAAATAATATATGTTTTTCCAATCACAATTTTTTTTTTTATAATTTTTAGAAATTTATTTATTAAATAAGGCAAATCAGTTGACAACATCAACTACTCCTCCCCAAAACATTATAAGTAGTTCATAGGGAGTAGAGTTTCATTATTCTTTTTTTTTCCTTCTCTTTTTGTTTTTTTCCTTTTCTTGGACTAGATAAGTAACTGATGACTCTTGTGTTATATAAATAATATTTTGAGATTTATAATTTATTTACATTTATTTATATATGCTCTTAGTTATATAAATAATATCCTAAATTAAAAATTATTTTTATAGATGAAATTAAATTTGTTAGAGTTTCATGATGAAATTGGATTCTATTCTTACAATTATTATTTTTGTAAGAAAAGTTGGATATACTATCATTACGCTTTGTAATTTCACTAACTAAAATATGGCTAAAGCCCGCCAAATAGTCTAAAAGCCCAAATATTAAACCCTAAAACTTATTTAATCGACAACTCTTATGTTCGAAACTCCAACTTTGCTTTAATTAGCGGCCTCCATGACCAGAAAAAACAGACTAAGCTTCTGCACCCAAATGTGTCGTTAATCTAAGAGCCCTCCATCTCAGTATACCGCATTCACTCACAACTTCTTAGAGAGGCAATCCGACAAAGCAGAAAAAGGATCAAAGGGTGGAAGTTCGAACTGAGTTTACTGACTACTTCAATTCTCTTTTTCTGCCTTTCTTTTTTGTTTCGATGTGGGGTTAATTGGTCTTACTGGTAGATGAAGTTTGGTCTCTCATTTACCCTCTTCCTTCTCTCACCTCCTTAACTTCTGACGTAGAGTTGACTATACACAAAAGAGTGAGTGAGTGAGTGTGTGTGTGTGTGTGTGTGTGGTTTTAGTATTATAAAATAATTGTCGGATAGATTTATGAGACATGATTCTACCACTTTCTCTGTCAACTTGGGTTACTCTCCAAACTGAATGCACTACATGTTTAGGCCTAAATTTGATCGGTTGATATTGGGAAGAGGCCACGTGGGGGATTATTCTGTTATGAGTGTTATTTCAACTAATTAAAAGCTTTTTGACAAATATATATATATATATATATATATATATATATATATATATATCTTAATAGGATATGGATAAGGAGTTTAATAATTATTAAATTTAAATTTTCAGCCTCAAAATAAAGCTTTTAGCTAATTTTTCAACTAGTTTGCCCAAACTTACCTTGTCTCATCATCATTTTGAAATTTTTTTGGCTCTAATAATGAAGTTGCCGGTGCGTACAATTTCTTTTGTGCCAAGTTGTAATCATTCAAGTCCAAATTTATTCGCAACAAGTAGCTATCTAGATAAGACTTGAGAGTGGTAGTAGATAGTCGTGGAGGAACTGTACCAAAAAGGCGGACAATCGGTATCTTTGCCTCTTCTATGGCGTACTCTCTAATAAATAAATGGTAAGGTAAGGTAAGGTAAGGTAAGGTGCACGTTGAATTGATCAATTGAAGTCGACCCAACACATGGACCTACTTTTGTCCCAATAACTAGCGAACTTTGCATGAAATATATATATGTATATGTACATATCAGAGGGACTTGGTGGCTGTGCTGGATTTTCAATCGGACGAAGCATGTACTCTATATATTATACCGGACGCACGGCAGCTTCACAAGACTTTCAGTTACTCTGTGCGCCATAAATTCATCTTCAGCTAAGTCATACATTACAGTACTGTTGGAAGTTGCTCGCTAGGAAGTACTGGGCTTTTGGTGACCTGACTCCCAACCAGATATACGAAAGGGAGCAAATGGTTCGTACTTGGCGTTGCAGAGAAGGGCACAGTTGTACTTTACGCTACTAATAAGTAGCAGCAGAGCGTGTGCCGTGCTTGCCATCCATCCAAATTGCTGACGGTTGAAGGCATCTATCTATCTACCAGTACCACTACACTTGAGTTTAAAGTAGTGACCAGCTGGGTTCTTCGTGAACTGTCCCTCTCAGTGTCATCGATCCTCGCCTCGCCTCGCCTTATCCTACTTGTACGCTAGTAAAGGCACCGATCGAGATTCAAGCACCCGGCCTCAAAAATATATTCTGGCATGCATCGATCGCGCGAGGGATGCTGGTATAAGCTAGCTGGGTTCAGCCGCTGATTGTACGTAAGATCGTTGCGGGGCTCACATTTAACGGGGAGAGATCAAGGAATTCAAACTACCTGACTGATTAGTTACTTGGTGCTATGAGTGATGTGTTATTCTAAACTTACACTCAAATTTCTGTGTATGCTAAGCATTTTCTTCCCTCTAAATTTATGTTAATTAAACTTCTTTAGTCCCGCCTATTCACATACGGATGTATTTAAACCCCACGGTCTTCTAACGGCCTTCGTCTTGCCCTGCATTAATAATAATAATAATAATTTATGATTAATAGTATATATATTATGATCAACTAATAACAAATAATGTTAATTTGAATTTCAACTCAAATCAAACTCAATCCAATCTATGGTTCATAGACCCAAATTTGGAGTTTGAATATCCAAATCTAAAGAAATTTAATAAGAGATGACATTTACTAAACCTGACTTCACTAGGGATAGTAATGGGATTGGACAAAGACTATATCCCTATATATAAACTCAATAAGCAAAGTAATAACTGAATTTGCCCTGATCTCTGATTTTTTTCTTATCAAATAATCTCCAACTTGATCAATACGGGGATCAAATCTCCATGCTTGATCCAATATTCTATCCATTATCCCTCCACGAATTTTTTGGGACAAGTACGAGCTAGAGACCCTAAACTTATACCCACCCCATCCCTAAAAATATCCTCCAATTCGATCCCCTAAATATTCTCTTCCCAAACCCAAATGGATAATCCCCAATGGGACCTCGAACCCAAAAAGAAAAATGTCATCCCTAGGCTTGAACCAACCCAACACAAACCCAACTTGAATTATCACAAACCTAAATTAAACTCGAATCTAAAAATATCCAAACTGACTCAACCCAACCTAATCACACAAAATCCCAAGTTTAAGATGATCCAAACCCAATTAATGTAACCTGTCTGCCGCCTCTAGGGTTCAAGCATGAATTTATCCTAAGTCGAGAGTAACTAAATCTGACTTATGATCTCAAAAAGATTAGACCCCCTTTAATTAGGTATATTTTAGTTTAGTTTAGCAATGAATATGTATCTTTACTAAAGAGTAATGTAAGGGTTTGAATCATCACCTTAGCAAGCAGTACAATTTATTGAAGCAAGCCCATGGGGGAGAAATGAAGCCTAAGTATGCACCCCATATGTATTTTTTTTTAATTAATGAGAAGGATGAAATCCAATGACATGGTTATATAGGAATCAAGTACAAATGTCTAGGGAACAATCCACAAGTGGATGTCAAAGTAGAGAGCATCAAACAACTCCTACGGTGGAGAATCAATGACTTGGTAAGCATAGGGGAGAATAAGGCTTGCCCTATCCATACCAACTAACACTCTATTTCCCTCCTTGAAATAGTGATACTCACTACAATGAGAAATCTAGGATATTAAGTCCTAAACAACCATAACTAGGTTAGAATAAGGATGGTGGAGGTTACGAAGTTTATGGATGAGCCTAACTACTAGTTATGAACTTGTCGGAAGCCTCAAGCAATGTTCTCATTTAAACTATACTAGATAACCTAAAGTTCGGTGGAAATAATAAAGCATGCACCAACATTTGCAACACAACCAAATTTCCATCAACCCGAGTAATCTCTAGTTGCACCTCCTCCCGTAATATGATCGAGGTTGCATTGAGCACTATAGTCCACATTGACTTTAAGGACATCTATGGGAGAGGGACGACCTTACATGTTGCACCGCTTTAGATCTTCAATCATCAAATGCATTGTTCAAATACTCCCAATCAAGAAGTTTATCCTTTTTAATGTCCATAATCTATAGTGTCACTCAATTCGGCTAAATCTATTTGCCCCTGAAAATAGCTTGGTTCCTCCATCACCATAAGTACCAAAAAGAAATAATGAAAAGGTGTTGCTAAGGTGGGTTAAGGGGATCCACCTTCTTTGACTTGTGAAGATCTAACCAAAACCAATCATGAAGTGGTGTAGAGAAGAATGATTACTACCATTCAATAGGAGCAATTCTAGCCTAAACTTCATGTGCAACAAAGTAGTCGCATAAAATATGAATAATGCTTTCAACTAGGATCCATAACATGTACCATACTTAATCTATAACATGTACCATAACGATACATATTCCATACTCAAATACATGGATCATCTTCCACTAGATAATGTAATATAGATAATTAGCACATCTCATAAACTTAATACAAGTAGATTGTCTACCACCACCTAATATAATCTACCATTAGCTAACCCAATATAGATAGTTAGAGTATCTCAATCAAGAAGGACAAAAACCATCAGCTGAACTAATATAAATAGCCAATGCAACTCAAATAATGGTGAACTGAAACTACTAGTTGATCCACTAAGGGAATGCAACACAAACTTCCACTATCTTCCACTTTATTCATTAATATCTTATTAAGGTCTAACACTTTAACTCATACTACAAAATTAATACCCCATATATAATAATTATTTTTATATAATTAATAAAGAAAAATAATTTGTAAAATGAAGTATGAAAATGAGTTTCACATCGGGGAACAAGCCGACTAGTATGGAAAACCAATCAACTGATAAATTGTGACTTTGTTTTGCTGGTTATGATGAACTAGTCAACTAGTTTTACTGGAACATGCAATCCCTGTTCTTATTTTGAATTTGAATATCTTCTAATCCTTCACCTTATCTTTACTTGCTTCTCTCTCTCTCTCTCTCTCTCTTCCCTCTTTATGGATGCACCACATGTATGTTTTGTGGAAAATCCCCTTTTTTGCTTACCTTTTTAGTTGGTTCAAGACCCCCTACACCCCTTGGTATTTATCCTACTCATCTATCCCACACCTTTTACACTTTTCCACACCTCAATCAAATTCCTAGCTGCCCATATGCCCTTACCTTGTTAACTTTGAACCAAACCTTATCCCTCTTATTTGTGCTCAACTACGTCTTCAACAAACCCACATTTGTAGCCTTGCTCTCCCCTCTACCCAAAAAAAAACCCTTCAAGTTTTCTCCTCCTCTTCCTTAGCTTCTTCTCTTCTTTCATTTTCCACCTCACTATTGTAAGCTCTAAACGCTTTGCTAAATGTTCTTATCTAATTATTGATTATGTGAGCAAAAATCTTAGGGTTGGAGTAGCATTGGGGAGTGGTATTCTTTGCATGAAGAGTTGTTAATTCGTAAAATTGGCTAGACCTTATAGATGTGAAATAATGTGTTTTGTGTTAATTATTTTCCAACATGATTTCCATTATTTACAATGTGTTTAAAGTATGTTTTAAGTGGTTAAAATCATGAATATGGCTTAAAAAGCATGATAGGTTTGGTTGTTTTGAATGAGAAACCATTGAGTGTCACATGATTATTATATAATTTGGTGGCTTGAGTGTTGATTTACAAAGTAATAATGTTATGTGTGAATTTTGAAAGCTTCATGCGTTATGAATGTGTTTAAATTTCATTTAAAAGCGTGTAAGGCTTTGAAACTAGTCCAATTAACTAGTTTTTACCTACTAGTTAGTTGATTCACTGAAAATAGTTTAAGCTTTTAACTAGTTTATTGGTGGCATCGGACGACCAGTTTTCCTATTTTATATTATTTTCTCTTGATATATTTCCCAAACCAATCCACTAGTATAATGGGACGGATTGACCAATTTGATTGGGATTTTTTCATGATTTGAGATTTGTATGGTATAGGGGTAGATATGTTTTATTTAATGTGTCATGCCATTTTTCCAGCATGAATGTCGAGAATGTATCATAATTTAATATGTATGTTGTTAGGCATGTAATTTATGGTATTCTAGATAGGCATGTTTAGAAATTCATGTATTAATTATGCTTAAATCAAAATAATCTTTTGATATCGTATAGAATTAATACTTTGTATTAAAGTATTATTTTTAATGTATTAGAGGCCTTCATGAGTTTTGTGGAATTATATAAAATTTTGATATTAAATTGGTTAACTTTTAAGATAATTAAAGTTTGAGGGCATTTTGGTCTTTTGGTTCTAAAATGTGCCTAATATAAAATAATTGGTATAGGTTTTTCTTAATTGAATTTTGGATTCACTCTTGATAAGTTTTATTGCGTGATGATTTTGGATCATTGGAAATAAAAGGTTGAAAGAATGGATTTGATTTGACTTGGTTAAGTGTTTGAGCTATAAGTCAATGCTTAACACAAGGCCGTTTATGGTATTAAATTGTTGTGACTGGTCCATTTTTGAATTGATTTAGATGTTTTGATTGTTGATTGATTGGAGGATGGTGTGACCCTTATTGAATAAGACATTAATTACTGAAAATGAGAGATAATTTGAGTAGGAAAAATCACATTGATGAGTACATATTTTGACAATTTTTATACTATTTAATGTTAGTTTTTTGTTTTTATTTGAGTAATATATGAGAATAATTATAATTTTTTGCTTAAGTGATAACAATCTTATATATTTTATTATCTAAGCTAAAATGATATAAAATAAATGAGTTAGAAGTATAATATTATTCAATAATTTTTCTAATGTTATTTTGTAGAAAAAAATGGGTCTTATGGACCAAAGGCCAAAAAGAAACAAAGGAATGGTGTGGGTCAGCAGCAAAAAAATTAAGGAAAGGCGGTGTGCCACAAGAGGAGAAGAATTTTATAAATAGAGGAGCAACCAAGCAGAGCGAGAGTCAGAAGTTACAGCAAAGGAAAGAAAAGAAAAAGAAGGAAAAAAAGAGGAAGGTAGATCTAACCATAAGCAGAGAAAAGCCAGAGCAGAAAGGAAAAGAAGAAAAAGAGAGAAGAGGGAGTTAGCCTCTCAGGCCTGATGTAGAGAAAAGAGAGAGATGGAAGAAAGAGAGGGCCCGAAGCAGTAGGTGTGACACAGAGAGAAGAAAGCCAATGCGGGGAGGCAAGCTTGACACAGAGAAAAAAAAAGAGAAAAGAGAGATGCCAGCTAGGAGAAAAAGAAAAAGAAAAGAATAGAACAATATGAAAAGTCAGGCAAGTGGAGAGAAAAAGAGAGAAAAAGAGATCGAAAGAGTTATTTCAGATGAAATTTAGAAAATTTTCATCTAAATGAATTGTTATATTTTCATCCATAATTAATTTTGGTAATTTCTTTCTCTATTATTGATATATATTTTTAATATAGATATATTTATGTAATATATTTATTTATTATAACAGGCTAAATATTTATTGCTGGGGAATAGATTGAAACATTATATTAGAGTTTGAGATATAATAATATTTTTTCTTTGTTTCATGAGATTGCTCTTTGACTCTATTTTAATTGATACAATATATATATATATATATATATATATATATGATTCTGTCAAGTATGATTTATATGGTACATATCTTGGTGGCTATATGAGCATTCTAGAATTTATATCTATAAATTATAGTTAGGTTCGATAACAATTCACCTAATAGTTTTATATTTCTAACCAAAATAATGGAACGTTTAGATATATGTGGGTCAAAGGAAAGGAATATAACTAGACATACTTGATGTACTAGTTTGGGTACTTAGACTAACATCCTTCCACTTGTGCTTAATGCTTTAAATCTTGTTAAATATAGAAGCCTCTTGTTGCGACTATACTACTAACATTTAATATGATTTAATATTAGCACTTTATCTTATTAATTATTTCAAGGAAATAAAATAAGCTGTATAAACTTGCTTTTGTCTTACAAGTTGATCAGTCTCCTTTTTATGATTAAAAGATGAATTAGAAATTATTATTATTATATTTCAACCTATTCTAGTAGTGGATTTTGATTTCTCTAACACATTTATCATATTTGTATTTAACTATTTTATTTATTATTTTATTTTATTTATTATTTTTATTATTTTCTATTTGAAAACCTCCACAAATGTATTTTTCTTATTATTTGTTTTTATGTGATATAGAGTTTTTTGTTTTTATTTTATTGTTTGTGAACTAGCTAAATAAAGTTGAGCCCTCTTAATCCCTAGTTTAGAATGATACCCTTATTTATCAGTACTACAGTCACACTAATTTTTGGCGCCGTTGTTGGGGATTGGTAACTTTATTGTTATTTTGCTAGTATTGTTTTTAGTGTATTGTGTGTTTTTCTTGAGTCATTATTATTTTTTACTTTTTATGCGTGTTTTCTTTTTATCTAGCATGGTTTATTCGGTTTTTTCTTTCTTATTTTAGGTACTCACTAGTGAATGCATACAAGAGGAAAACCCCAAGAAGAGCTTTTACAAGTGAATCTTGAGTTAGAAAAATCCATCTGAGCAATTAGAAAGTTAAAGATATTTAGCTCTCCTCTTTAACCAAGAGCCAAAGATAAGCTTTTTGGTTCTTCATCATCATTTGACTTAGAAGAAGCGACTTTAAATATCAACACATCACCAATGAAATGGCCTATCTACATCACTCACATGGCACCCAATAGGAGTCTGCGAGAGTTGGCAACCCACAATATTATTAAAACGGCCCCCACATGTATTGATTATCCTAAGCCTACTGGTGGAAAGGAAAAAGATTTTGAGCTTAAGTCCAACCAACTTCACCAACTTCCTACTTTCCATGAGTTCCCTAGTGAAGATCCCAACAAGTTCCTAAAGAAGTTTCAGTTTGTATGTGTCTCCATGTGCTCTAAGGAGGTAGATCTTCAAATCTTGAAGCTTACAACATTTCCATTTTCCTTGGTAGATGGTGAGAAGGATTAACATTATGAGTTACCTACATGGCAGATATACTCATGGGAAACTTTATCTAGTGCACTCTTAGATAAGTATTTTCCTTCTCCATGAGTCACGGTGCCGAGGAAAAGAATCACGGGGATCTAACAAGATCCTAACAAAACATTCCATGCTTACTACAATAGGTATAAGGCCTTGCTGTCATAATTCCCACAATATGGGATGAAGGATGAGAAGTTGCTACAATACTTCTATAAGGGACTCACTCCACTCGAGAGGACCATGTTAGATGCAACTAGTGGTGGCTCTTTCATAGATAAGGATCCCACTTCAGCTCAATCTTTATTGAATAGTTGAGCCTCTACCACGCAACAATACGGTGGCCTCTCCACCCCTTCAAGAGTAAATGAGGTAGGTGTAAATCAATTTGATGTTAGACTTAACCAACTTACTACTCTTGTTTTGCAGATTGCCACAACTATTGGAGTTGTTACTACATGTGGAGTATGTTCAGCGATAGGACATCCTAGTGATAAATGCCCACAAATGATTGGAGGAGAAGATCATGGTCAAGAAAATTCCATCGAATTTTCAAATACTTATCATCCAGGTATGCACAACCATTCTAATTTCTGTTGGAAAAATAATAATATTGTTCTTAATCCTCTATGTTTCATCCAAGTGGCACCAGCTTTTTATCAAAAAAATGTAAGGAGGATCCTCTCAACCTCAAGTTCCAATCACTGACAAATATGACAAAATGTTTGAGTTATTGATAAATGGATAAAATCAGTTGATATAGAGAAAATCAAACATAGACAAGAGAGTGTTAAATATAGAGCATCAAATGGGATAAATAGTCACTAAACTGAACCAATTACATAATCCAGGGAAACTACCTAGTAGTACCATACCCAATCCAAAGGAAAATTTTGACTAAGCTAATGCAGTGGTAACAAAGAGCGGAAAATATGTGAGAGTGATCCAAACAAGCCCAAGGAGAATTTAGAGTAGTTGGAAGAAGATCTTACAACAAAAGAAGGGGAGATCGGGCAAAATCAAGAGAATAGGAGAGGAAATAGACAATCGGTTGACCAAACCACTATTTAGTAGAAATCTTAGAGTTCTTCGAATGGTAAATCCTATACCATTCCAAATTTTGCTATTATTAACCCTATTTCTTATGCTCCTTTTCCTATCAGGCTATCCAAATTAAAGAAGGATGAGAGTGATCAAGTTATATTGGGTATGTTCAAGAAGGTGACGATCAACATCCCACACTTAGAAGTTATTAAACAAGTGCCCAAATATGCAAAAGAATTTAAAGGAGTTATACACCACAAGGAAGAGATTGTGGGAGAAGGAAGTGGTTGGGATGAGTGAGAAATTATCTATCGTCATACAAAAGAAATAACCCCCAAAGTGTAATATCCTGGAAGATTCACTGTGGTAGCAATAGGTTTGAAAATGCCATGATAGACCTAGGTGCATATATTAATGTCATGTCATATTCTATTTATTCACCTTTAGGTTTAGAAGAGCTTAAGAAAGATAATGTTATCATTCAGCTTACTCATCGTTTTAATGCATTCCCCAAGGGGCTTATAGAATATGTTCTTGTGCACGTTGGTACACTTATATTTCTAACAGACTTTTATATTTTTGGATGTGGATGAAAGTAGCTTGAGTCCAATGTTGTTGATCTTAGGAAGTCCCTTAATGATAACCGAACGCACAAAGATAGACATTCATATTGATTCTCTTAGTATGGAGTTTGATGGAGAAGTCATAAGCTTTAACATCTTCAAGGCCATGAAGTATCCCATGGATGACCATTCTTGTTATATTATTGACACCATTGACCTTTTGGCATAGGATTACTTTGAGGAAGATGAGGAAGATCCATTTTCAACCACTCTTATGAAAAGCTTAGGACTAGATGAGAAAGAGAAAGATAATTCTTTGTAAGAGATAGAGACGATAATTTCCCTACATCTTGTGCATATCGTGGCACACATAGAGGAAAACCCTTTATATCGGTATGGATCCCCTCCTTTTTTGATTCCTTTAGCTACTAACAAGCCTATACCTTTTGTGATTTAGGCCCCTACATTAGAGCTTAAGACATCACTAGATCCTTTGAAGTATGTAAAGTTAGGACATAGTGAGACCCTTTTGGTGATCATATCTTCAAAGTTAATAAAGGAGCAAGAACGCAAGCTATTAGAAGTCCTTAAAGTTCACAAAACATATATTGGATGGCCATTAGTATACATCAAAGAGATAAGTTCTACCATGTGTGTTCATCTCATACTTCTTAAAGAAGGAGTTAAGCCAACTAGAAAACCTCAACACATACTTAATCGTCCTATGATGGAAGTAGTAAAGAAGTAAATCATTAAGCTTTTGGATTGCGAAGTTATCTACCTGATCTCATATTCTAAATGGGTGGTGCCTATTTAGATGGTATCTAAAAAGTCAGGGGTCACTATAGTGAAGAATGAGCTTATCCCACAAATGATAGTGACCGAACACCGGGTATGCATTGACTATAGGAAGTTGAATGCCATGACAAGGAAAGACCATTTTCCATTACCATCTATTGATTAAATGCTAGAGAGATTGGCTGATCATTCCCATTATTAATTCCTTGATGGATACTTTGGTTACAACCAAATTCACATAGTAGATGAGGATCAAGAGAAGACAACCTTTGCATGCCTATTTGACATATTTGCTTATCGACACATGCCTTTTTGCCTATGCAACGCTCCTGATACATTCCAAAGATGTATGGTTAGTATTTTCTGTGATTACATTGAGAAGATTATTGAAGTCTTTTATGAATGATTTTATTATCTTTAGTGATATTTTTTTTTCTTGCCTTACCAATTTGACTTTAATCTTGAAATGATACTAAGAAACTAATCTTGTACTTAATTGGAAAAGGTGTAATTTTATGGTGACACAAGAAATCGTAGTTAGTCATATTGTTTCATCTAGGGGGATAGAAGTTGATAAAAATAAGATAGATTATGTGTGCTACTTACCCACTCCTACTTGTGTAAGAGAGGTGCATTCTTTTGTTAGACATGTAGGCTTCTATCGACGGTTCATGAATTAATTCTTTAGCATTGCATAACCATTGACATGTCATTTGCATAAGGTTAAATTGGATTAAGGAGTGTCAAAAAGCACTTGATGAACTCAAAAAGCTCCTAATGACAAACTCAATGATGCTACCTCTGGATTGGTTCCTACCATTTGAGATCATGTGTGATGCCTCTGACTATGCGATTGGTGTAGTATTAGGACAATGGAAGGATAAAAATTCATACGTCATCTATTACACTTCAAGGACTCTTAATGATACTCAGTTGAATTACTCCACTACCAAAAAACAATTGTTGATAGTGGTATTAGCTCTTGAAAATTTTAGTTACTTTAAACTAAAGTTATAATTTTTACAAACCATGTAGCATTGAAGTACTTATTGTCTAAAAAGGAAGCAAAACCCCCGTTAATAATATGGGTTCTCTTAATACAAGAGTTTGATGCGGTGATTAAGTAAAAGAAAGGGAGTGAGAACGTAGTAGCCGATCATTTGAGCTCCATTATTCAAGATGGTGAACCCATACCATTGATTGAGCAGCTCTTTAGGATACAGATAAGTACACCATGGTTTGTTGATATTGTGAACTATCTTATTACTCATAAGCTACCTAATGACATGCCACAATATGTAAGAACTAAGATTAGAAAGGAGGCATACCAATATGTTTAGGATGACCCCCACTTGTGGAAATTTGGTATTGATGGTATAATAAGGAGTCGTGTAAATAATTCCAAATTAGAGCATATTGTATCACACTGTCATACATTGCATTGTGGAGGACACTTTGGTGCTAAAAAGACCACCTTCAAGGTTCTTGAAGCTGGTTTTTGTTGGCCTAAACTATTTAGAGACACTAACACGTATTGTATGAAATGTGACAAATGCTAAAGATCAGGTAGCATTGGTCCTAAAGATCAAATGCCCTTAACCTCTATTATAGTTGTAGAAATTTTTAATGTGTGGGGAATTGATTTTGTAGGTCAATTTCCATCTTCTAAAGGTTATCTCTATATTCTTCTTGTTGTGGATTATGTCTCAAAATGGGTGGACGCAATTGCCACCCTTACTAATAACTCTCGTACAGTTGCAGGCTTCCTCTAATCTCACATATTTTCTAGATTTGGTATGCCTAGAGTGATCATTATTAATGGAGGATCACACTTTTACAACAGGACAATCGAAGCTTTGCTATGCAAGTATGGAGTTACACATAAAGTTTCCACACCATATCACCCTCAAAATAACAGGTAATCAAAAGTCTCTAACAAAGAAATTAAGAAGATATTGGAGAGGACCGTGAGCCCACATAGAAAGAATCGGAGCCAAAGGTTGGAAGATGCTTTGTGGGCTTATAGAACTATCTATAAATTACCCATAGGCATTTCTCCCTTTTAGCTTGTTTATGGAAAATCAAGTTATCTATCTATGAAGCTTGAATATAAGGCATGGTGGACTATGAAGAACCTGAACATGAGTATAGACTCCGCTAGAACACATAGAAAGCTACAAATTCATAAGCTTGAAGAGATCAGGGATGATGCATTTAAAATTGCTATAGTATACAAAGAGAAGACAAAAGCTTTTCATGATAATATGATTCATGGAAAGTCATTTGTTGTGGGCCAAAAAGTGTTACTCTACCATTCTCGACTTCACTTATTCCCAGTTATATTTTAGATGAGTTGTTCCTTTTATGTTTACCCATGCTTTCCCTTATGGTGCCATACATATAAAAGGCGAGAAGAAGGAAAATGAATTCAAGGTCAACGGTCATAGGCTTAAACCCAACTATGAGGTATTCATGAAGTATAATGTTGAAGAGGTCCAATTATAGGAAGCATCCACCTTGAATAAGTAAATCGAGATTACGTCAGGTTGAAGATGCAAAAATAAGTAGTACTTAGGAGGTAACCCAATATGATAAAGGATTTTTCTACCCTTATTCATTCATTTGTTTATTTACTTTATCTCTCAGTACTTAAAATTACACGTTCCTTTAGTTGCCTACACATTGAGGACAATGTGTGGTTTAAGTGTGGGGGTGTGAGTGTTTTTGTGTGTTTACATGTTTTAGTGTTTCTTTGTTCCAAAATAATAATAATATTTTATTATTATTATTAAATAAAATTCATGCATATTTTTTATGAGTTTTTGGTGTGTTTAGAGTCACATAGCCCTTAAGTAGTTAATGATGATCATATCTTTGAATTCTAACTAAGAGAGGATCATAAAATTGAGATAAAGAGAGTGGAGATTTTTTTTTATTAATTTTGTTATAGGGAACACATATCTACATGTATAGATGTGAATGGAGCAAGAACATGTATGATTTTCTTACCAGAAACATAGCATGTTGAGATTAATCACGTTCCACGATGAGCTTTTGAGCCATATATACCTTCCTTTTTGAGTGAATTCACATGAAATAATCTTAATGTCTTGGCTTCAAAATTTCTTTGCATACTTCATATAATTAATTTGTTTGATCAAATTACTTCCCATAGCTCTTATAATGGATTCTAGAGATTACTACAACTTATTCTTGTGCTAATCAATGCTTATAGTCAAAAGATGATCTGATTGAAAAAATTATAAAGGCAACTTAGGATTTTCCTCCACATAACCAAATAACTTAAGTTCTAATTTGTGTACACAGGATGTAAACCCTATAGAAGCCCTTTGAGCTTATACAGTGACCATATATTTTCTCTTCATTAACCACATTAAATAACCCTTAGGCCTTATCCTTACCCTTGCTTAGAGCTAGTGGAAGGAGATAAATTCATTATATTATGGACATAGAGTGGTTGTGTATGTGATAGTATATGGAAGAAATATATATATATGTTGAGAAATGATATGGTTATGTTAGGTAGTGGAGATAGAACATATATATATATATATATATATATATATATATGTTTGTTGTGTTGTCATCGTTTTTCTTTGTTATAAAAAAATGAATGAAAATGAAAAAAAAAAGAGAAGAAAATGATACAACAAAATGGAATGAGGGAGATATGGAGATAATTTTGAGAAAGATTTATTCATTTTCTAATTTCCTATTATCTCATTATTCTAGTTTGGTATTAAGGTTGAGGTGTGTGTTATTAATCATAATTGATGTGGATTGGATGTTTACATTTCATCTTATTATTAGAGCTTCACTAGTTCTTAGCCTTTTTAGTAACACAATCCTAGAATACTTCGTATCCTCCTATCTTAAACCCGTTACTGCCTATAATTAAGTCCTATTTGATTCTTGAAATTGGCAGGCTTTGATATGATGGAGATTAGCCACAAGAGTGAAGCATATGGTTCGATCCATTTGGTAGGCATTTGATATCCTTTATGAGGCTTTCATTCACAAAATATATGAGCTTTGTTTATTGATATATGTGAGTCACTTGTTATTTTTATCATCTTATCTCGCATAGTAGAGTGTTTCTATACATTTGTAGCCATGAAACTAAGATAAAAAAAGGGTATTTATAGTGAGGATGGATCTTAATGTGACTAAGGCTTGTTAAATTTTCATCCATATTATTGCTCTGTCCATATTTTTGTGTGAACCATACAATGAAATAAATCCGTTAAGTATCCCAATGTTGAATCTTGATTTATTTCTAATCTATGAAAGTAAAAGATTATGAGACAACATTGGTTAAGGGTGTGAGGTGTGTTTCTATTTTCTATTTGAATTGTGTGTGATTTTGTTGATATATTATCTGCAAAACCCTCACGAGACCTTACTCTTCCTCTAAGGGTGACCTAGGGGTTTAAAGGGCTTGTTACACATTCTAAGTGCGATTGTGAGACCTATAAAAGTGACTATTTAGTTTTATTTTTATTATTCTCTTATTTTCGAATCATAACATGCTTGAGGACAAGCAATAATTTAAGTATTAGGGTATTGATGAGTACATATTTTGACATATTTTATACCCCTTTAATCTCAGTTTTTGGTTCTTTATTTGAGTAATTTATGAGAATAATTATAATTTTATGCTTAAGGGCTTGTTTGGTATCGAAATAATAGGGGTGGAAAAAAATTTCCATTATTTTATATCTTTTATATTAAGTATTTAATAATAATAAATATGTTTTTAATAAAATACCAATTTTAGATCAAATTAAGATAAAAAATGGTTATTTATTAGAATAAAAATATTTACTTTTAATTAAATTATACAAGATATATAAAATATGGGATAATTTTTCCACCTCTATTACCCCCTATCCAAATGAGCACTAAGTGATAATAATCTTATATATTTTATTATTTGAGTTACAATGATATAAAATAAATGAATTAGAAGTATAAGATTATTTAGTAATTTTTCTAATGTTATTTTGTAGGTAAAAAAAATCTTGGGTCTTTTGGACCAAAGGCCTAACAGAAACAAAGGAGTGGCGCAAGCTAGTAGAGCAAAAAAAATTGAGGAAAGGCGGCACACCACAGAAAGAGAAGAATTTTATAAATAGAGGAGCAACCAAACAGAGTAAGAGTCAGAATTTAGAGCAAACGAAAGCAAAGAAAAAGAAGAAGAATAAGAGGAAGGTAGGTCTAACCAGAAGCAGAGAAAAGGTAGAGTAGAAAGGAAAAGAAGAAAAAGAGAGGAGAGAGAAGAGGGAGTTAGCGTCGCAGGCTTGGCATAGAGAAAAGAGAGAAAAGGAAAAAAAGAGAGAGCCTAGAGGAGCAAGCGTGACACAGAGTGAAGAAAGCTAGTGCAAGGAGGCATGCCTAACACAAAGAAAAGAGAGAAGCCAGTTGGGAGAAAAAAAATAGAACAACATGGAAATTCAGGTAAGAGGAGGGAGAAATAGAGAAAAAGAGACTGAAAGAGTTATTTTAGATGAAATTTAGCAAATTTCCATCTGGATAAATTATTAAATTTTCATCCATAATTAATATATGTTATTTCTTTCTCTATTTATGATAAATATTTTTAATATATATTTTGTGTAATTTATTTATTTATTATGACCAAAGAAGTATTTATTGTTGGAGAATAGATTGAAACCCTAGATTATGATTTGAGATATAGTATTTTTTTTTTGAGATCATTCTTTGACTCTACTTTAATTGCTATCAATTATATATATATATGATTCTATCAAGTATGATTTATATGGTACATGCTTTGTTCTTATTTCCTTACAGTGACAATATTTAGGTTTGTATGCTTGCTAGTTGATTATATGAACATGCTAGAATTTATATGTATAAATTGCAGCTAGGTTAGATACCTAATAGTTTTTTAATTGTAACTAGAGTAGTTGAACGCTTAGATACGTGTAGGTCACATGAAAGGAATACAACTAGACATGCTTGATGTACTAGTTTGGGTACTTAAATTAACATCCTTCCACTTATGGTTAATGCTTTAAATCTATTTCAATATAAGAACCGCTTGTTGTGACTATGCTTCTAGTATTTAATAGGATTTAATATTGGCACTTTGTTGTATTAATTATTTTAGGGAATTAATATGACGTGTATAGACCTACTTTTTTCTTAAAGCTTCTCCTTCTTAAGATTAAATGATAATTTAGAAACTATTATTATATTTCGATCTAGTTAAGTGGTGGATTTCAATTTCCCTAACACATTTATCATGTTTGCATTTATCTATTTTTTTAATTAATTATTTATTATTTTCTATTTAAAAACCCCTACATTTATGTTTTTTTTATTATTTTTTTGTGTGATTCAGAGTTTTTTATTATTATTTGTGAGCTAATTAAATAAAGGTAAGTCATCTCAATCCCCGTATAGAATGATACCTTTATTTACCAATACTACAATTGACTATAAGATGGTTTAAATTATATACTTGTTATAGTCACACCACTCATGCGTCGAATTTAAGTCCCCCGAGCACATAGTTAGACCTTCGGGTCAAAGGGTCAGGTTCATTTATATAGGTATTCCTTATAATCTATAGTGAGTATGCATACTTAAAGATTTGGGTGCTCATATTTATAATCGTTGATTATTATGTTGCATGAATTTCATTTTGAGTTTTTCCTCGGAATTGACTAGTTTGATTTTGGGAACACCTCCTATTTTGGATTGATTTACATAATGTTGTTGTCGATTGAGGGGTGGATTTTGTGTCCTTGCTAATAATAATTTGATTTAGAATAAGATATTAATTACTTAGAGTGAAAGACAACTTGAGTTTAAAAAATCCCGTGCCTCAAAATAAGGCCCCCAATGTAACGATCCCAAATTTATGAATAAAAAAAACTTGTCTAAAAAGTTAATTGGAGAGGCTAAAACAGTAAATCGCAGGGTGTTACCGCCACACTTGATACAAGTCTAGCTTCCTCTACAATTCTGTTACCAAGTATTAAGGCTAAAAGTATTACTCCACTTAAATTATTAACACAATTATAAATTAGAATTGCGAGAGAGTTAAAGTGGTTTAAAATCATTTCAAATAGAACTAACTGTCGGTGGTTACAAAATATTAATGAAAGGAGATACATAAATAAATTAAAAATACCGATTCTTTTAGAGTAAAATATACAGAGAAAAACACTGGATAACCCTAAACTCTCAACTCAAATAATAATCTTAAACTAATCTTGTAAGTTAACCTGCAAAGGTTACTTCTCATTGAATAATCATGGGCTCATAAAAAGAAACCCTTCAGTATAACAGTACTAAATAACCCATGATACAAAGCTAATATGAAAAGTCTACATGGAACACATAAAAGGCATCATAACAATATATGAATATTTAATTATACATACATTGATTGAAATATAATAATCTTTCTTATATACACATACCACCAAGACCATATACTACTCATGTTCATTCATCTAGAATAAACTGAAATTTACCAATGAAACATCCAAGAGATGTTATTTGTTGTATAATTAGAAACAACATCATTCTCAAATCATAACCATGGTCTCAAAGCTCATTATTAATACCAACAACTCTTATAACACAGGTAGTCTTACCAGCACAAACCAATAACAACTCATGGCATCACAGGTAGGCACAAATGATGCTAGCAAAACACAGGTAGGCAAAAAAATAGCTATCGAACCACAGGTAGGCACAAATACTATTACCAACCGCATGTAGATACAAAGGCTGCTACTAAACCACAAGTAGGCACAAAATGCTACTATCAACCAATCCAATTATCATTTTAAATCAAATAATAATAATTTTTATTTTTATTTATTAGAGGAGATATCATATCAATCCGGAGACACTAAAGGACTTTGGTCATACCGGTACACAAAGGTAGCACGATATCATATCAACTATCAACTCAGGGATGAAAAGGTACCCTAGTCACAATGGTACATGAAGGTAACACAGTATCCTACCAACAATAACACCTAATTTATAAGTATGCATATCCTCTATTAGGTCTGTAGAGCTAAATAGAGTAAGATATAGGGCTTGGCTATGGCATTGAGGTACACCAGCAAAATCCATAAACAATCGTGAGTTAAACTATGTCTTTAGAGTATTGACTCATAAAGAGTCATCATTCCTAATCTCGAGGTCTTTCACTTTAATTATTAGTATTTTATAATAATGGTCATGAGACCATGTATTAATCACATAGATCCAATTTTTTATATCTAACCATTTTTACTCATTTCCAAACATTCTAAGACAACCATAATCAAGGTCAATACCAATGTCAACATTATAAATCTACTAAAGTCATACTAGGTTCAATTATTCACTCTTAGTAACGTTAGGTCAAAGTGATGAAAATGCCCCTAAGGCTAAAGTTACCACATTATTATCAATTACCATTACAGATTCCATTTTATTTGTCAAATTTTCATAAAAAGGATAACATATTATAATTAAATCATTTATCATGTAATTAAATTATCATATACGCCAAATGATCATTTTACCCTTATACACCAGTTTGTACATAAAACCCTAATATGCGTTTCTAAAACATCAAAACACATATTCTCATGTTTAACAAAAAATAATAGATATCATGTATTTTTATTAGAATAATCATCATGGCACATTCAAAATTACCAAAATACCCTAGGCTATATAATAGTAATAACATTGCTGCAATGCATGTTTCTAAAACATCAAAACACATATTCTCATATTTAATAATAAATGATAAATATCAGGCATGTTTATTATAATAATCATCATGGTACACTCAAAATTACCAAAATAAATTTTAAATCAAAATACAACTCACCCAGCATGCGCAGTGTGAGCCATATGTACGTAGAAGGGCTAGGGGTTGGCTGTTGATGGCTAAAGATGGTGGTTGGGTGGTGCTAGTTTGGGCAACCAATGCAGGGGCTACAATGGGAGGTGAAGGTGGCAATAGCTTGGTGGTCTGGTGTAGGAAGGACAATGGGTTGCAATAGGAGGTAGTTTAGGGATACGAAAAAGGGTGGCAAGGCATGGATAGAGGTCGGTGTTGCTGGAGATAACCGTGCGACAGAAACAAGTGACCAAGTAGAGATGAAGAGGAGGAGAAAGGGAGAAGAATAATAGGGGAGGGTTGGCAACTAGGTTGTTGCTGGTGTGATGGTTGAGAGGTGGTGGAGGTAGTGGTGGCATCAAAGTGTAGGGGAAGGTAATTGCAAAAAATTTCATTGCCCAGGATGTTACTATAGTAGAAGTAGCTGGTACTAGGGGTAGGGATTGATAGAAATTGCTGTAGGGAAAGGGAGGAAGAAAAATAGGTCAGTAGGAGAGAATAAAGAATGAAGGAATAAGAGAAGAAGAAGAAGATGGCCAACAGTGGAGGCTAGGATGGTAGTGGTGGTGTTGTTTGGACGATAAAATGCAAGGGGAAAATGAGGGGGTTGGTCATGAGGCACGACTGTAAGTATATATATATATATATATATACACGTACGTACATACATACATACAAGCACATGGTCGAGGCAAAGGGAAGGGAACCAACGAAGGAAAATCATAGGCGTGTGATGGAAATGCGGGAATTATAGCGTAAAAGGATGGGTGCAAGTGTGGGAGTTGGGGCGATGGCCAAGCAAAGTGCAGAGGAGAGGGTAATGGCAGGGGCGACAAAGATGGCAGGGAGTGTGTACGGTGGCTGGTGTAGGCTAGAGGAGTGGTTGCAGAAGCTAGAAATGGAAGGAAAGATGGGGTACACAAGGGAGAAGGGTAGGTGGTTAGGCTTAAAGAGGAAAGGGAGACAAACAGGGTGCATAGCATAGGTCGGGGCGTGTTGCGTGTAGAGGAGGTGGAGGGGTTTAGGGATTTTTTAGGTGTAGGGGGCGTAGGCAAGTGAGGGGGAAGAAGAAAGAAGAAGAGAAGGTGGGGGTGGGCAGAACGAATCGGGGAGGGGAAGGAGAATAGAAAAAAGAAGAAGGTGGGCTAGCTCAAGGAAGGAAAGAATAAAAAGAAAAGGTAGCGAGGTGGATTGGGCAGATTGGGTCGGGAAAGAAGAAAGGAAGGAAGGTAGATTAGGTCGGCATGGGGAAGGAAGAAAAGAAAGGAAGATGAAAATTGGGTTGGCCTAGGGAAGGAAAAAAAGAAAGGAGAAGAAAAAGAAAGAGAAAAGAAAGAAAAAGGGAAAAGAAGAAAAAAAAAGTAAAAAGAAAATTAGATTTAGGGTTATAATTAAAATTAGGTTAAATTTATATTTTTAGGATGATGTTAATTTATCTTAATTTAGGGTATCTAATTAAGAAAAATAAATCAGGTAAAATTATCCGTTTAGGGTTGGTTTAAAGGATAAGATAAAAGATTTATAATAATTTATCTAGATTTATGGGTCATAGGTTAACAAAATTAATTAAATTAACATATAAAGGTCAAATATTTTGGATAAAAGGCTAAATGTTCTAAATTAAGGTTATAAAAATTTGGAGTATCACACACGAATACATAGTTAAACCGTCAAGTCAAAGGGCATGATTTGTCTTTATAGGTATTACATACATTCTATAGAGGGTATGCATACTTAAGGACTTGGGTGCCGAGGTTTATTATAGGTGATTATTATGTTCCCTAACTTTAGTGATGAGTTTTTTTTCCTTGAACTTACTGGCTTGATTTTGACAACACCTCCTTTTTTAGATTAATTTAGATATTTTAAATATTGATTGTTGGGTGGATTTTATATCCCTTATTAGTAAAAATTTTATTTAGAGTAAGACATTAATTAATTAGAGTGAAAGGCAACTTGAGTTGGGAAAATCTCGAGCATCAAACTTAGGCCCCCGAATACATAGTTGGATCTTTAGGTTAAAGGGACCACTTCGCCTCTATAGATATTCCATACACCCTATGGAGGGTATATGTACTTAAGAACTTGGGTACTGAGATTTATTATGGACAATTATTTTGTTACATGACTTCCACGGTGAGTTTTGCCCTATAATTTATAGGTTTGATTTTAGCCACCTCCTTTGTTGGTCCTTTTATGGATTGATTCACATATTATGGTTGTTGATTGTTAGATGGATTTTGTGTCCCTTATTGATAATAAGTTGAATTTGAATAAGATATTAATTACTTAAGAGTAAAAAACAACTTGAGTTGGAAAAATCTCATGCCTTAAACTTAGGCCACCGAGTACATAGTTGGACCTTTCGTCTAAACACTCTGCTTCATCTCTATAGATGATCCATACATCTTATAGAGGGTATGCATGCTCAAGGACTTGGGTGCTAAGGTTTATTATGGATAGTTTTATGTTGCATGACTTCCATGATGAGTTTTACTCTAGAATTTATTGGTTTGATTTTGGCAACGCCTCCATTTTTTGTCCTTTTTGGATTGATTTAGATATGTTGCTTATTGATTGTTTGGTAGCTTTTGTGTCGCTTTGATTTAGAATAAGACTCGGATTGATTTAGACTTTAATTACTTAGAGTGAAAGACAACTTGAGTTGGAAAAATCTTGTGCCTCGAACTTAGACCCCCAAATACATAGTTGGATCTTCGACCCATTTCATCTCTATAGGTATTTATACACTCTATACAGGGCATGCATACTCAAGAACTTGGATGTTAAGGTTTATTATAGGTGATTGTTATGTTAGGTGACTTCTATAATGAGTTTGGCCCTAAAATTTGCTTATTTGATTTTGACAACACCTCATTTTTTGGTCCTTTTTTTGTATTGATTTAGATATTCTGGTTGTTGATTGTTGGGTAGATTCTATGTTCCTTATTGTTAATAAGTTAATTAAAAATAAGACAGTAAGTACTCATAGTGAAAAACAGCTTGAGTTGGGAAAATATCAAGCCTCAAACTTAGGTCCCAAAGTACATAGTTGGACTTTCAGGTCAAAGGGTCCACTTGGTGTCTATAGGTATTCCCCACACCCTATAGAAGGCATGCATACTTAAGGATTTGTGTGTTGAGGTTTATTATAGGTAGTTGTTGTCTTGTATGACTTTCATGATGAGTTTTGCACTGAAATTAACCAATTTGATTTTACCAACATCTTTTATTTTGGTCCTTCTTTTGATTGATTTAGATATTTTGATTGTTGATTGTTGGGGGCATTTTGTGTCTCTTATAAACAATATGTTTATTTAGAATAAGATATTAATTACCGAAGGTGAAAAACAATTTGAGTTGGAAAAATCTCATGCCTCGAAATAAGGCCTTGGAGTACATAGTTGGACCTTCGAGTAAAAGGGTTCGCTTTATCTCTATATGTAATCCATACTACCTATAGAGGGTATAAGTAGTTAAGGACTTGGGTAATAAGGTTTATTAAGGACGACTGTTATGTTGCATGACATCTATAATGAGTTTTGCCATGGAATGTAGTAGTTTGATTTTGGCTACACCTCCTTGTTTTGTCCTTCTTTAGATTGATTTTGATATTTTGGTTGTTGATTGTTGGGCGGAATATATGTCCCTTATTAATAACAAGTTGATTTAGTATAAGATATTAATTACTAAGAATGAAAGACAATTTGAGTTGAAAAAATCTCGTGCCTCAAACTTAGGTCCTCGAGTATATAGTTGGGCATTCAGGTTAAAATGCCCACTTTCTCTCTCTAGGTATTCTATACACCTACCAGAGGGTATACATACTTAAGGACTTGAGTTCTGAAGTTTATTATGGACAATAAATATGTTATGTGACTTCCATGATGAGTTTTGCCCTAGAATTTACTTGTATGATTTTGGCAACACCTCCTTTTTTTGGATTGATTTAGATATATTCGTTGTTGTTTTTTGGGTGGATTTTGTGTCTCTTATTGATAATAAGTTTATTCATAATAAGATATTAATTACTTAGAGTGGAAGACAACTTGAATTGGAAAAATCTCATGCCACAAACTTAGGCCCAATTACATAGTTAGACCTTTAAGTAAAAAAGTCCAATTTGTCTTTATAAGTATTCCATACACTTTATAGATGGAATGCATAGTTAAGTAGTTGGGTGCGAAGGTTTATTATGAACTATTGTTATGTTGTGTGATTTTTATGATTAGTTTTATCCTAGAATTTACTTGTTTAATTTTGGCAACACCTTTTTTTGGATTCATTTAGATATTTTAGTTATGTATTGTTTGGTGGTTTTTGTGTCTTATTGATAATAAGTTGAGTTAAAATGGGACATGAATTACTCAGATTGAAAGACAACTTGAGTTAAAAAGATCTATTACTTAAATAGTTTGATCATCAGATCAAAGGACCCACTTTGTCTCTATAGGTATTCCATAGTCACTATAAAAGGACATTTTCTACTCTTTCTAGCTCTTGCCCTCCCGCTAGTCGCTGGCTCGCACGCTCAAAAAATGCCGAGAGCATAGGCAACAAAAGGCAGCAGATAATTACAAATTTTCAATGTCCCTTATTAACTTAAGTAGTGATCTAACGACCAACTCCCGTGGCAGAGTCTAATCCTAATGTAAAACTTCTTACGTTGCTAACCATCGTTGTCATCGCCATCAATAATATGACTTTAATGTTTCTTCTTCTACAAAATTATACTACCACACCATGATTTTCACTGTGACTAATACCAAAAGGCTTCCGGATCGAAGGAAGTCCCCCATCCCCTTCAAAATCCAAATTATTATCTCATAAAATGATCGTACGCTAATGTTTAAAATTGGGTACTTCAGTAATCAAGTTCATGTAGATCCTAAAATTCACTCTAGGACTAGCGACTCCAGGACTCCAGGACTCCATTCCCAGCCCAAAAATGCCACTAACTACTAATTAAAGAGGAAGGAAGGAAAGGAGGAAGGGAAGGGAGAAAAAAGAAGAAAAAGAATTAAAATCGGAGGAGTACCTTTGTGGTCCTCACTTTGCTCTTTCTTTGTCTCTGTGTGTCGTCTCTACCCACCACTTGTTTTCTTTCTCCCTCAATTTCACTTCCCACTAAACCTCCCCTCCTCCCAGACCCCCCCCCGCCCCCATCATTTCCTTTCTCCTGCCCTTCTCTACGCTCCCATCTGTGCTTCTGTCCCTCACAAGGAGGAGAGAATTGTTTTGGAGGAAGAGAATCTAATGATGGAAAGGTACGATGCTGCAGGGAAGAGGATGATGAGAGAGAAAGATATGATGGTGGCTATGAAAATTAAGGCTGAAGAAGACGGTGTTGTTATTGGGGTCGTCTCTGATAACGATATGGAAGGTGACGAAATTTCGACGGTGGGGGGTGATGATGAGAAGAAGAAGAGGGTTTGCGGTAGAAGAGGAGGAGGAGGAGGAGGAGGCGGTGGGGTTGTGTCGCCGGCGAATTGTCAGGCGGAGAGTTGCTCTGCTGATCTGAGTGGAGCGAAGAGGTACCATCGGCGCCATAAGGTTTGTGAGTTCCATGCTAAGGCTGCTGTTGTCACTGTCGCCGGAATCCGGCAACGCTTCTGCCAACAATGTAGCAGGTTCAATTCCCTTCCCATCTAAATTCATCCTGTTTGGGGGCTTCTGCTGTTCTCCTGACCCCTTTTCATGCGACGCCTTCCATATTTTTATTTTATCTTATTCTCCCTTTTGGTTGATTTCCATACCGGTTTATGATTTTTAAAGACAGTATGGAGGAGAGGAGAGGAGTTTTTTTTTTTAATTTTAATTTTTACAAGTGTATATTTTATAGTTTCTTCACTGCCTTTTTGCCTTGTTCAAATCAAAACCGATTCCTTTGACGATGTCCGTTCCCTTTTGATATCTTATTTTAATCGAGATGAACAGTAAAGCTTCTTAGTTATGTTATTATCTCACAAGACAGGAGTGAGAAAGCGTCTGTCCGTGTTGGAAGCAAGCGGTGAGAAAGCGCACCCACCCACTCCCACACTCCAATTGGAGAGCAGAAGAGTATGCTACTAAATTTTGTTAGGATTTCAATGTCGTAAGAAAGAAGCATATAATAAGATCATTAGCCTCTTTGTTCCGGTTCATTCGATCCTCTCTCTCTCTCTCTCTCCGACGACATTGATGGCTGAAGTTCTGTTATTCCGGCTAACACACAGCTTGGAGACCAAAGTTTGGATTCAAGCCCATTATCTATCGCCTTTTAGCTATGTGTTATGCCATCGAAGAAGACGTTATGTATTAGTCCGGTGGTGGTTGAAGATTAAGGCTCCCCTTCCCTCTCCTCCCCTCTAATTTTCTCATGAAACACATTTTTGCGGTGTTACACACTCACGCACACAAATAACTGATGTACAGGTTCCATGCGCTGACGGAGTTTGACGAGACTAAACGAAGCTGCCGAATGCGCCTCGCTGGGCACAACGAGAGGCGTCGTAAGGGCTCATCAACGGAGGCACAAGGAGGCGAAGGCTCCTCGAGCAGGAGAGGGGCGCATCCGATAAAAGAGAACCAGTGCAGGAGGCATAATAATGAGGAAAGAGGGAGGGTCCAGAATCAGATTGGGAGCGCCGCTGCTGCTTATGATCATTTCCACCGGATCAGATAATTAGCTCCTCCTCCTCCTGCGTCGACCTCATCCATCCATCGCTTTTGCTCGATTGCTCCCTCTCTTCTGTCATTCATTCCCCCGTGTTTTTTTCGATGACTGCCTGATCATAACTAGCGAAGCTCGTTTCGCTCGCCTATTTAGTTCCTCCGGTGTTATAAAAACTCGAGTTTCAAGAAGCCGTGAATGAACACCGGCGACGGATCTAATCTATCTGTGTTTCCATTTGCTACGTTGCATATATTGGTGTTGGTGTACTGCTTATATATAACAACTCTATTCTATAGATGCTATAACTTTTAATAAATTCACGCAAGGCTTGTTTAGTTTCTGATCTGAATGCCTCGATCCGCCTGCCTTCCGGCCTTGTATTAGCAGTAGTTTTTTCTTCTCTTTCTAAATACGATGATGGATCGTCATGGATGGAGGGATGGCTGACAGGCCGGCCGGCTTTGGGAATCACCCAAAAACATCGACCAGGAGGAGAACCTCTTTCCTATGTATGTATGACTCACTGTTTCTATGTATTATGAACCAATCACGTCCAACATAGCAACAGTAACCTGACGGCTGCCTACTGGCCGACATCAATAATTTAGTTCCAAAAAAAATCATATATCATCCTTCCAGAACGGGAAATATTCCCCATAAAACCCAATGCATTCCCAACACCAGTGATATAATCCTTCCCAAAAGGCGAAATCCCTCGCCTTAAGGGCTCCAACCTGCTAGCCCGATAGCCTGATTGGAGGAGATAAATCACGGTAATCAGCGATCAAGGGTCAGGTGTCTACCCCGTGGTGTCTACAAAGAGTCACCCCCACATTGGAGGATTGAAACTCTCACGCTGCGGCTGCTACGAATTTCGAACCTGGATCATCCTTCCCAACTTTCTGAACCTCGACCACTGAAGTACACCCGTACGGGCACCAGTGATATAATAATACTCGTATGAATGAACAAGTTGGGTTTTGATAAGGTATAGTAGCAAGTAGTAACAGCAGCAGCTGCTAGGAGTCGTTAGCAACTTTTTTTTTTCTTATAAACTTTTTAGGGTCGAGTTTCTAAACATAAAATGATTTTACACAATCGTTTTTTTTTTCCTGTTTTTGATAATTAGCTCCCAGAAAAAGAAAAGGAAAAAAAAAGAAGAAGAAAAGTGCTTAATCTTACAACTGAGGAATATAAAATGAGGAGCCATCATTTTTCAAACATTCACTTAGCCAGCGGGTGTAATGATGATCATTACAAGCATGAAAGACGAGGCAACAACTAGTATATATCAACCCGCGAACGTCCGTCCGTACGTACTTTAGATCGAAGAAAACGCTTTAAACCGTCAGAGAAACCTCACAACGATGACAGATATGTCGTCTCTGCTGTTCCGTAGGAGAGCCCCTTCAATGAGGTGCTTTGCCGCCGCCCTGGCATCTTTTACGTTCTTAATGCGGTCCACCGCTTCTTGGTTGGACATCACCTGCAGGTAAACAAACACAAACACAAACAGTTCGTTCCCCCATTAGATATATATATTATTATATATCATATCATAGCATTTTAACTCAACTGCTGCAATGCAATAGTACTATTGCTTTCACCGGTGCAGCATCTGAGACGCAGAGAAAAACCAACTTTCACCCGTGCACGACCATGTTCGCGGTCAATACTCGAGCAAAAGAGGATGCCCTTTCGCTCAAAATGATAGTTATGAAACCATTGAGCTGGCCCCACGATGTTCTACTAAGAAGAGCTACAAATACTCACATGCCAAATTCCATCGCTGGCCAATATAACAAACTCGGTGTCATCGCCTATCATCTCCACAAACACATCTGGTTCGGAGCTCAAATGTTCCTTTATGCTCTTGTCACCGAATGCCCTTGCCACAGCCAACTGCCCGTCAACACGTGGTACGTCACCTGAATCCATCATAGCACGCACCTCGTTTACATCCATCATCAGACATGACATGTAGGATCTATAAAATACTGCCATTCCCGCTGGATTCTAGCTATGCGCACGTGCAGGTTAGGTTAGTTTATCAAATGAACTACCAACGCAAAGTGACCAAGAAAAATTCCCGTCACACGGTGCGGTACAGTTCAGTTCAGTTCAGTTACCTGGAAATTGAGTCACAAAGCCACCCCGATTTTCTATATCCTTCCTTTCCTTGCTTGGCTCGTGATCGATCGACACCTGTTTGGCCTTCCCATTCCTGCATATGACAGCCCTAGAATCGCCAAGGTTTGCCACCACCAGCTTCTGGCAATTCATGAGTATTGCCGTTACCGCAGTCGAGCCCCCTCTCCCCAGATCGACTGATTTCTCCAGGATCTTGGAATCCGTAGCATGATACGCGTTCCTGATTGCTTTCTTTGTCTCGGTCCAAAAGTCGGGCTACCTCCAACCAAAATTAATTCGAAGCGGGTGTTAGAAGTAGAGCCAAGCAACATTCTGCATTGCTGGCTGCACTAGCTACAAGGCTCATAAAGAGGTAAAGTGCTGCTCATTATCATAGCTCACTCACTGCAGAGACTCTGTATATTTGAAAAAAAAAAAAAAAATTTCTGGATGTATATCATTTAAAAGTATCAAAAGCAGGTGCGCTGGAATGGGAGGCAGTACCTCGTTCAAAATATTGTCAAACAAATGAGCGCGCAGGTAATCTGGAACACCATGGCTCAGATGACCATCAAATATAGCAAACAGGCCCAGCTCCCTATCTTCAACTTGTCTAAACTCTGCGAAGACGTAATCCTCCATGGGATGATGTGATTTACCCTTTACTGTGTAGTAACCATGCGTAACACGCTTGGACATCTTGCTTTTCCCTTTCCCAGTTTCTTGTGATGAAAATGACGAACATAGGCCAACCTTTTGCTGCAGCAGGCACCATGGGTTAAAATGCCTTCTAGCTCCTTGGACAAAGACCACAAAAGGGAGGACGTATAGGAAAAGAATAAAAACGCCGTAAATTTTAATTAAGTAACAACGCTTAGCTTATATATATATATATATATATATATATATATATATATATATAGTTTGGATGATCATCATCATCATCAGAATATGCTTGCTTGCTGGCCAGTTAATCCACAGTGAGGAGAGATAAATTCATATTGCCCCAATCCACCATCAATGAACAAAAGCAAAACGGAAATTTAAGGCTGAAATTTATTACAGGACAAAGATTTGACGTTGACCACCCCAAGAACAATTCTTTTTCGGCCTTTAAAATTCCTATGGCCAAGCTTTAACCTTCATTTCAATAAGCTTGTCGGTCGGCAAATGAAAGCCAGAGGTCCGCCACAAACCCTGATCGTGTCGAATTCAGCAAAGATATCTAAAAGTCGTGCATCTTTGAAAGCCAGGTGATTTCTCTAGCGGACATCTAAAAGTCATCTAGGTCTCCGACTTCAGAAATTGCAGCAAGCATATGCAGAGATGTTCCTGGCGATGCCCTCGATGCAGCAGACATGCAGGTGAATAGTAGGTGATAAATTGCAAGTCATATTGAATTCTTCCTATTTCAAAGCAGTAGTCTTAAGATAATTTCCACAACTAATACACCCACAATCACAAACCGCGTGATGGATGATTAAACGTTACCTAACAAGGGAGAAGGACAGGAAACAAGGATTAAAATCTATGCCCACATGAACAAATTCAGAAATAGTCCTCTGAAAAAATATTGCGGAAAGAGGAATCCGAAATTAAACAGATCGATCAAACAAGCAAGATACATCGGAAGAGATTAAATCAAGCAATTGCAAGATGTTGGTTGGATAAATTACTGATGCTCAAAATATATGTAAGAGGGAATTGAATCAACCAAGCAGCTACCTTTACTTTGTGAAGAATTGCCTTCCCTGTCATGTCCTCGATCAGGCAGATGTTTTTGAAATACTACTCACAAGTGGCCAAGAGCTGAATCAGATATGGGAGAGAGAGAGAGAGAGAAGGGCTGAAGGGGCGAATGACAGAGTGCGAGGATTGAAGTCATTCATTTGACTTCTCTAGTCGACACGAACCAACCCCACTTCCCGAACACTCTTTCTGCCGGAAGGGGATTATCACGTGATCCAGACGCCTTTTTTTCTCTGACTCTTCCTCTCTCTCTCTCTCTTCTTCTGTTTTTCTTTTTTCACGGTATATAACTTGGGAAGACACGAACCAACTCCTTTTTTTTTTCACGGTAAACGTTAAAACTTAAAAGGGGAAAGGACGTGAATTTTTATTTCAACCCAAAATTTTAAATCTGATGTCAGCTTAAATGTTTAAAATAATCTGAACTTACAAAACAACTAAAAATAATTTAGCTAATAAAATAATAATAATAATAATTTATATCCAAAATTTTAAAACTAAAAAAAGCACAAGTTTTAAAATCAGTATATATTCAAACAGAAATTTAATAATGACATATAATTTTAAATTTGATTAAAGTTCAAACTAAATTAGATTCATAATAGATAATATTTTATCTTATATAAATTACTAAATAAACATTAATAAATTACCTTATTAATAAAATTTTATATAAAACTAGTATTATTATTCTAAACATAAAACTATAATTATAATTATAATATATATTATTATAAAGAAAATAATAAATTGTTTGCTTCTAATAATAATAATAATTATTATCATTATATTTATAAAGGTGAAGATAATAACAATTATTATTATTAATTATAATAATAACAATTATTATTATAAAAGTAATAATAATAACTATAATAATAATAATAATTTTTTATTACATATTTATGATAATAAGTTGTTATATCATTATATATATTATAATAATAATTATAATAGTAAGCCTATCAAGAATAATAAATCACAAAATTCAATTCATTTATTATATTAAAATAATAATAATTAATATCAATATAAATTATAAATTTAATTAACCCGACTCTAAATTTAATATTACTAGAGAGAGTCTGTAATAAATCAAAATCAAATCCAGAGATATTATTCTGGCTTAATCTGATTAGGCTCAACTGAAATATTATTTCCTGAATTATACCCAAACTTAAAGATGCCATACCCAACTGCATGACCATGACAAACTTAAGTTTAATACAGCTTAAATTGACTTAATCCCAACAAGATCAGTCAAGATCCGTTGTAATTTATTTGCCGCCTTGGGAAAAGGGGGCGCCTACACCGAACGGGACTCAAACTCCCGGTCAATAGTGTGAAGCGAAGAAGCAGACCACTAAACCATGAAATATTTACCCCCGTGATCGTACACCTGGGATTAGGGGTGTGCAAAACCGGATATCCGTATTCATTCGGATATTTTTTCCGATATCCGCTCCGCATTTTTTTAGACCGGATATCCGGGATGCGGATATCCGAAAAATATAGACCGGATATAGACCGGATTCGGATATATCCAATATCCGTATGAAAATACTATTTTATCAATTTTAATAACTTTTCCTATAATATTTTTAAAAATAAGGATCATATATCAATTAATATTCATATCTATATTCATATAAATATCTTATTTTATCTAAAAGAAGTATTAAAATATTATTATAAATATTTAAAATATAAAAATAAATAAAATTTTAAAACTTAAAACTATAAAAACACAATAATATGGTGTATTATTGAAATAATCAACAAAATATCGGATATTTTGTCGGATCGGATAATCCAAAAAAAAACGGATATCCGAATGTCGGATATCCTTTTAGAATAAAACCGGTTCGGATATCCGAAATGTCGGATCGGATTTTTAAATATCGGATCGGATTTTCGGATCCCGGATTTTTTGCACAGCCCTACCTGGGATGCTGGCCGGGACTAACGCACTCAGCCATTTAAATTGTAATTTGATTTTATATAACTAATTTTAAAAGTAAAGTTAAATGACTAGTAATATATTTCTAATACGTGGTAAATTTAATTGTAATGTTTTGGTAGTAACGAAATCTAGAGAGAATATTCAACAATAACAAAAGATAAATTAGTAAAAGTAATATTTTATATTGAAATAAAACAACACCACCAGGTTTGGATAAAATAAAATAAATTAAAAAATACTTATTAAAGTAACAATATGTATTTTCATGTGGTATGTGTAATAAATATCATAGGGTTATATAAGTACCAAAAAAGAGATGATTTTGAAATAAAATATGATGAGAAGTTGGTCGTTATACTATAGTTCATTATTAAAATTTCTAACTTACCATATATGAAAAACATTAATTTCATAAGTATGTTTCCTTCTGTTTTTTATACCTTCTTACTAAGAGCACCCATACCACTCAAAAAATGGGTTTGAAATGTAAATTTAAAGTGTTTAAACTTAGTACCAACCGAAAAAAGAATACTCAAATTTGGTACCATCTCAATATTTACTGGCATTGAATTTAGGCAAATGTTGCAACCTTTTTTCACTGAGGCCTCCATTATGTCTCATATGTAAGATTATAAATAAGTTGAGTTAGCTTGACTCTAACTCGGGATCGACTAATTGAAAGCTCATTAGGATTTGTTTGTTTAGTTAAATGAGTATAAAATAAGATTCGTACTTGGCTCGTTTAGAGTTCGTTTAAAGCTTGGTTCAAAATCGATTCGTTAAACCTATACATTAGCTCGTATAAAGGCTTAGGTTTTAAATTAAAACACTACATTTTAGTAAATAAAACCCTAAGTGACTAAAGTATTAATCGTGGTCATCGATGTCAAGCCTCTGATTCTCTCACTTTTCACTTTCTCATATCTCAATCCTCAACTAGTCGTCCTCTCCTCTTGTTGTTTCTCAACCTATCCAATCCTCCTCCCGCGTCCCTTAACTTCTCCTTACTCCTTAATGACACTAATAGACTATATGTGCTTAGTATCAACACCAATCGACCGGTGTCAATCTTCATCCTCGACTCCTCATTAGGCTTCTTTATCACCCCAATTAGTTATATATTCTTCCTTAATCATTTTTTTCCTCAAGCCTTTTAGCTTTAGTTTTAAATGTTTTATGTACAACATCTCAAGTATCGGATCTTGATTCTTGACCTCAATTGTTGAAAGCCACAAGGAGTTTGATCTAGTGTGACATCCATCATCCAAATCTTAATTCTTCTTCTTCAAGTAAAAAAACCCTCAATCAAGATGACAACTCAATCATGTTATGCTTAAATATGTTCTATTTCATTTGAATAGCTTTTTTAAAAAAAAAAAACTTTTGTCATTTGATTTGGTTCTATTTTGATTTTTTGTTTAAATTTGTTCGATTTTGTTTGAATTTTTCATGTTTAAATATGTGCTTTAAATATATGTTGTTTTGTTTGATTCAGTTCAATTTCCCTTCTTTTTTTTTGTGCGAACTTGGTTGATTGGTGGTACTCCATTCAATTTTGTTGTGTTCCATTTATTTATATAGGATCTATGTTGCATTTATGTGGTGTGTTGTCTTAGCAAATGCAAGTCTATAGATGTTTCCAATTGGGTTAACGTCATGATGGTCTTGATTTGTTCGTGTTTATTTTGAATGTACAACAACATAATATCTTGAGTTCTCTAGTTTGAGAATAAATAAAGATATGTTTCCATCTCTTTTATTTGTTTTTTAAATTTATTTTGGCTTGTCCATGAGTGGTCTTTTCTTTTTCTTTTCTTTTCTTTTTTGTTTGTGGGATAGTGTTGACAATGTTGAAATACACTTTTTATTATTATTTAAGAGTAGGTTTAGTAATTTGTTCTTCCAAACTTTAAAGTTTTGTTGTTGGTCATCCTATTATTTTATCTATGTCCATGGTGTATTGAAATAGAGGGTCTATATGCTAATTATTAGAAATCTTATGTGGTCATTGTTTAGTTCCACAACTTCAATCTTATATCAATATAGTAAGCATTTGATGCTTAAAATTACTTATAAAATCATGTCTAAATAGTATTTTATTTTTTTTGGTTTGGCATTAGGTCAAAGAAGTTTACAAACATTGGTGGTTGAAGAATTGAAGTCAACCAAAATATAATCTTAAGCAGTAGCTAGTATTAGCAACACCTTATTTTTTGTATATCTTTATTACACTATTAATTTTTCTTTTTTTTTGTGTTTTTATTTATAAATCCTCTTTTATAACATGTTTACTCTTTATTTGTTTTAATAAAACAAAATTAGAAGTTTGAAATTTTTTTTGTGGATACTTCTTCTTCTTCTTTTCTTATCTTGAATCATATATCAAAATGATTAAAAGTAGAACTTGATATTATATATGTTGATATAATGTGATTTCCTTACTACTCTTTATTTGTTTTAATAAAACAAAATTAGAAGTTTGAAATTTTCTTTGTGGATACTTCTTCTTCTTCTTCTTCTTCTTCTTCTTCTTCTTTTCTTATCTTTAATCATATATCAAAATGATTAAATGTAGAACTTGATATTATATATGTTGCTATAATGTGATTTCCTTACTAGTGTTATTTGTTTTATGTATTTTATTGGTAAGTCAAATAAAAATGTCATAGTTTGCAATTGTACTTTTCTATTATTTGTTTTCTTATCTTGTATAATAAAATCAAGATTTAAGACATTTAATGTTGAGTTATTTTTTCTATTATTCAAATTTAGGATCAAATCACTTCAATTATATGTATAGCTTACAAAATTAGATTATTTTATTACATTATTAGTCTTATAGGTGTTGTTATTGCTCATACTACCAAGTTTCTTTTTCTTTTCTTTTTAAATAACCGTATATAACTTGTGACTGTGACAAAATTAATATATTCATAATTTTCTTCTTGTAAATAAGGATAAACCTCAATATATTCAAGATATTCTACTACAAGTCCAACTATGAAAGGAGACAATAACATTATTGTTGAAGTTTGAGAAGAAATACCCAAAGAGCTATGTAATTAGGTATGGGAAATGATATTAAAGCTTGCAGTGGTGATGATGAAGATGATGATTATTGTCATAAATAAAAAAATTTCAAAAGATAACAACAGTTGTATACATCAAATATGTTCTATTGAAATATGGAATGAAGAATGTGTAGTGTAATCATTTTCATGGCAAGATATCCAATGTTGTTGGTGGTACTACCTCCCATTTGATAAGGCAATTGTCTATTTGTGGGTTCCATAAACCAAAAGGTCAACAATAAGCGTATTTCAAAAAATCAATGGGGATAAGTTATACTACCTACTTTATATTTTACCATGCGAAGTTGAGAGAATCCTAGGCTAAAGTTGTTCTTGTTCAAGAATGCCCATTCAATATGATTAAATATGAAATGTTCAATGCATACTTGAAAACACTCACTCCTCATTACAAAAATGTGTCACGTGCTACGGTAAAACAAGGTTGTTATGTTGTTTATGATCATTATAAGAAAAAAATGAAGAATGTGTTGGATAGGGTGTAGAAGATAAGTATTATTGCTGATTAGCGAAAGTCTGATGCTCAAAAAAATCATTATATAGTTATTGCACATTTCATTAGTGATGATTAGGTGTTACATAAATATTTCTTCAATTTTTTTCCACTTGGTCCCTCCTTGTACTGTTTTGACAATTTTCAATGCCTTGTACAAATTTTTTGTGGATTAGAGAATTGAGGATAAAGTATATGGTATTACTATTGATAATGCAAATACTAATGATAGAGTCGTCAAGATATAAAGAGGTAGATTTGGTTCTAAGAATAAGCTTTCTTTCAATAGGAAAATATTTAATGTAAGATATTATTTCCATATGATAAATTTTCTATTACAAGATGGGCTTAAATGTATTGAGCATATTATTATGAATGTGAGAGAAATAGTAAAGTATTCAGTAGACTCTAAAGCACATTTAAAGTTATTTAGCGATATTACTAAGCAAGTGGGTTTTTAAAAAAAATGAGTGCTAGATGTTAAAAAGAAGAAGAAGAAGAAAATAATGAATACAACTTATACAATGTTGTATACAACTTTAGATTTTAAAGATATAGTTTCTAGATATGTTGAATAGGATTTGAGATACCAATGGTTACCAAATCTGAAAGAATGGAAACAAGTAGAGGGTGTGAGTGGATTTCTCACTATTTTTAATTAGTTTACAAAATTTATTTTTAATGGATGTAAAACCTGTATCTTTAATATATTTGAGTGATAAAAGAGACAATATATGAGAAAGCAAATGATGATGATATTTTTATGCAAGTAATGGCTATAAAAATGAAATAGAAGTTTGATAAGTATTGGGGTAAATGTAATATGTTGATGTCTCTTACTTCTACTTTAGATCCTTGTTACAAGATGATGTTAACTGAATATATATTTCCTATCATTTATAAAGATGATGTAACACTTTAAAATTTATGACTAAAAAATTATGTTTAAATAGAAGCGTAATAACAATATGATTGGGTGTTACCACCATACTCAACATAAGTATGGTAAGCCATGCCATATTTACATTGAATATATGGATAAAAATTATAATTTAAAACTCAATATAAATAGAGAATGAGAGAATATTATATAAATCATACATAAGAGTTGGAGATTAATCTAAGTATAATATCAAAAGATAATAATATATATCCAATAAAACTAAGAGTCTAAAAGATATCTGAGCAAAAATATATATATAACCAGATAACATCAATTATATGTCTAACCCCATTATACATAATCATTCCTCCACGAGTAAATCATTAAAGGTAGTGAAATCATTCCAATGGTCATCAACAATTTGCACACCAAAAGCTAAGTTATCTGCTGATGGGTATGAATAACACCCATAACATAAATAATCATTATGTTATTTACTGAATAAGGGAACAATATAGTCATAATGATTGTATATAAATACATAAGATCACATGTAATAAATAATGTGAAAATCTTAAACATGATACGATGCAAGAAAATAACTGAATCAGGATTTCCATCATTAGATATAATCACAATCCATTTTCTTATTTATGTTGAGTTTAGGACCTCATTATTCTTAATCTAGTGGAACGGACTTAAACACTCCCCAAAAAAATGCACCTGACCACTATTATTAAGCTACTAGAACGAACTCAATACTTCCTAAGGTGTCACACTCCAAGCCACTATTATTAAACTAGTGGAATGGTCTGAAGTACCTACCAAGAAAAAATGTACATAGCCACTATTATTTAGTCGGTGGAATGAACTCAACACCTTGGTTTCGAACCATGTAATATTTCACTTTAAGTAGTAGTATGTTATTCAACTATCATTTATCTCAATGCCAAAAAAAACATGATCATATTTATATCCATACATAAACCTGACTTAATATAAATATACAAGGCACAAAAAACACCAGTACATGATTATTGGTACATTCCCTAAGGTAAAAGGGTCATAATTTCCTACAGAACCCTAATATTACAAGTTAAGAATAACTTCTACCACAAGCTTCTTATAATTGTAACACTCCTAAAAAATCACAGTTAATAATTTTTGTTTAAACAAAAAATACAAGCACGAGGGTGCTATTGCCGTGATCAGTACAAGCCTAGCCCCCAGCCAGTCTCTTACTAACCACAATGCTAAATAAAAGTTTTACGAGGCATTAGAAAAACTTAAACAAGATTCATAGAAATCGAAGTGTTAATAATAAAAAAAATCAGAGTGCACAATTGAAAACATATTATATAGTCAAGTTTCCAAAAGGGGTAAGAGGTACAATTCCATACAACAAAACTGAAATAAAGCGAGAACTATTAGTAAAAAGGAATAAAGAGAGTCCGACCAACATCCACTCTCAGCCCCAAGTAGGTCTAATTGTAATACTCGAAAAATTTGCTTAACTTAATTCTGTATCATTAGCCCTAATTTGACTCTAATCTCAAGAAATATTATTATTAGCATTAAATAAATTTCTTAATCCGAAAACTTTAACCGAAAATCGAAAACTTGATTCGAAAATTGAAACCCACTAAAACTTTTGCTAATCCTGATTGTTTGGCTAATCCCAAAAGTCCTAATCTAATCCTAGTTCCCTAACCTTTCTATCTTTTCCTTTTCTTTCTCCTTTTATTTTCTTCTTTTCTTCCCTTCTCTTCCTTTTTCTTTTCTTTTCTTTTCTCTTCTTCTCTTCACTGAAATGTTTTTGGTGTGAGAAGTTTTGGCTCCTCTGCACATGCACCCTCCACTTGCCTTCCTCATTCTCCTCTCACCATCACCCTGCTAGCCCTGCCATCCCTCATGCCTATCTTTTTCTTCTTCTTCTCTTCCCCCGCACACACTACCATCACCCTACTGCTGCCCTATTTTTTTCTCACAACCTCATCACGTCGCCTCCACCTTCTTCTTCCTTCTTGTCCTTGCCTTCTTCTCCTATGCACATTTTCTTCTCCATGATCACCCCTTCGTGCCTATGCCTAACTCCCATTCATCTCAACCATCACCATCCACCAAATCCCTTTTTTTTCTTCTTTCTTCTTCTTCTCTGCAGAATCTTCATCATCATTACCATCATCACCCTACCACTTTTTCTCCTCCAAGGTACACCACCCTACTAGTATAAATACCCCCCAACCCTCCAATTTATTGACATCCATAAGCTCCTCGACCTTCTTCTCTTCTCCCTTCTCCTTTCCCCTTCTTCTTCCTCCTTCTTCCTTATTTTCAACATCTACACCAACCAATCCACCTCCGAGCACCATGCAAGCCACCACGAGCCGCCCTTTGGCTGGTGGACCAACCACCAAGGTCACCCTAACCTTCCCTCTTGTCGTCACCAGCCATCACCGCTGACCATCGCCTCTTTTTCCTTATTTTTCCCTTCATTCATTGCATAGTTTTAGAGTGCACGACTTGTGGACGGCCGTGCAAACACTTAGATATCCTGCTGCACAGCCGTGCGACCCTTGCACCATCTGGCCGTGCATCTTTTTTTCTCTCTGCCATTGCTTCACAGCCATACAATTCCTATACCGCCTGTTCGTGTGTCTTCTCTTCCTTCAAACCTGTTGTGCACTATTACTACACGGCCGTGAACTCTTGCACCACCTGTCCATGCAACTTCCTATTTTAACTGTGCAACCTTATTTTCACCCCAAATCTTGTCCAAATACCACCAAAATTTAACCATAGCTCCACCACACATATTTCTACACTTCCATATAATTAAAGTTTCCATTCGACTTTAGTAAATTCCATTTTTACCCTTCTCTACCATAATCTCCCTCTTAATTTTTAACCTCTGATCCTAATCCTATTTTGTCTTATTTTATAGATGATTTTTCGATGATCTCAGAGGAGGTATAGAATTTACGTGCATAGAGCCCGATGTCCTTATCGATAAGGATACATGTTATAGCTAGGGTTTTATGTGCTCCATGTATTTTTTCTATATGCTTTTTCTTGAGTATGTTGGATGGAATAATTTATTTATGGAAAAGTTAGGAAATGGTATTCTTTAGAGTAATGAAATTATGTAAGTACATGTTTGGATATAATATTGGATACAAGATATATATGGGAAACTAAGGATATGTACTTCGGATAACGATTGGAAATGTATATGTTTTGGGTTTTATAAAGTCTTGGGAGAATACGATTGTCTTAAATTACCTTGAGGGTATTATGGCCATTTGAGGATAATTATGTGGTCATACTTATGTGTTTTAAATTTATGTCTTGAGTTCAGCATGATAATATACAATCAATTCGGAATAAGGTACTAATTATTTAAAGTGAAATATCACTTGATTTGGGCCGAGGTGTTTATATGGCTTCGTTCCATCGGATAATAATAGTGGCTCAAGTGTGTTGTCCCCGAGAGGTACTCTAGTCCGTTCCACCAGATTAAGAATAGTGAGGCCACATACTTAATGTAAATAGAAATACAATTAAGAGTTAAAGTGTAAATGAAAATATACTAATCATTTAAAGTGAAAGACTACGTGAGTCAGGACCGAGGTGTTGAGTCCATTCCATCGGATAATAATAGTGGCTCGGGTGTGTTGTCCCCAAGAGGTGCTTTAGACTGTTCTACCGGTTTAATAAATAGTGGCTTAGGAGTATTTTACTCTGAGAGGTGTTGGCTTCGTTCTACTGGATAATAATAGTGGCTCAGATGTGTTGTCCCTGAGAGGTGTTTTAGGTCGTTCCACTAAGAATAGTAGGGTCCCTAAACTCAACGTAAATAAAAGATTGGAATATGGTTTACCTAATGAAAGATTTGGAATCAGTATTTATATGGCATTCTTTGAATTGTGAGTGTATGATTTTCTTATGATAATTCTTTATTATGTGTAATCCTGCTTAGCTGTACCATTTCCTTACTCAGTATATAACATATTTATCATCTGTTTCATGGGTGTTGCTCAATCCAACGAGTAGATGAACCAAATGTTTATATGCAAGTTGATGAGGACCAAGTTAATAATTTCGCAATTTTTGATGCTATATATATGGAGGAGTGATTCATTCATATTAAACGTTGTCTCATCTATTTCTAATCATGTTCTGAATTTTCTAATCTTTTTGCCTTGTTATTGACATAAGGATGGTGGAATAAGCCATACTTATGTTAATTACGGCGGTAACACCCAACTATTTGATTATACGCTTCCGCTTAAAACAAAAATTTTCAATAGTTAAATCTTGGGGGTGTTACATCAATGGTCAGCACACATTCGTGCCTGATGCATCTAGTAAGTCATAGGTATCAAACACAGTACCACCTACCTGCACAAATTCAGAAGGGCCCTATACTCTTGGAAATGAAAATCACCCATGAAATGGGTGGTTAGTATGCTACGTACAAAGCAAAGTAACCATATGGGTAAGGCCATCAAGAAACAAACAAGTAAGGCCATGCAAGAAAATAAACACGTAAGGCATACAAAGCATAATGCAGGTTCATATCATTAGGCCAGACTTAGACTAATATTTTATCTTACACATCTCTTATATTAATTTCATGTGAATACGGGGACCCCACTATTACAGCTGGTGGACCAAAAACACTCCACAAGGCAGAACCACCTGACCACTATTATAACTGGTAGACCGGAATCACTCAGCAGGGCAAAACGCACCTGACCACTATTATCGCCAGTAAACCGAAAAATCAACCTCACTAGCCCTGACTCACTTGGTGCTCCACTGTAAATAATTAGTATCTTTCCTTACCTTATATTGTTGATTCACACATTTCTCATATTAATTCCATGTGAGTACGGGAACCCCACTATTATAGCTGGTGGATTGAAAACACTCCACAGAATAGAATGCACCTGACCACTATTATTACCGGTGGACCGGAAAATATATTCTCACTTGCCTCAACTGTAACACTCCCAAAATTCACTACTAAAAAAATTCATTTTATTAAAAAAAACTATAAATTTCAGAGATATTACTGCCACACTTAGTACGAGACTGGTTTACTCCTACCATTCCAGTACCAAGTGCTAAGGCTAAAGGAATAAAATACAATTTGCTAGAAACTCAAACCATATTTAAATCAGAGTAGTGCAATAAACATTTTACAAGAATAGAACCCACCATTGGTGGTTACAAGAATACATATTATATTTAACCTAGGAATTTAAAAGAGAAAGAGATGAAACCCTAAAAGTTTTTGGATAATCCTTATACTCTTTCTCGTTGTTCACTTGGATAGCACTTGTAAGGGACACTGCCCATTGAATAGGCAGGGACCTCAGGAATAGAATCCTTCAATACTATAGTACTGAGTAACCTTTTAAGCCACACTAAAAGCAGGGCAATGCAACACATCATGCATAACAATATACACTTATAATGGGAAATGCATACACAACATCCACATACTTGGCAAGTCCATCACATATTGATAGTTCATAACGTGACATCGATACTATTAGGCCTTAAGCCCTTAATCAATCATTATTCAATCATCATCTCTCAAATTATATCCATGTGAGTGAGGGACCCCACTATTATAGCCGGTAGACCGAAAACATACAGGGCAGAATGCTCCTAACCACTATTATTCGCCGGTGGATTGGTCTCTTGGGAAAAGGGCTCCTAGCCACTATTATCGCTGGTGGATCAGTCTAGCCCCGACTTGCATGGTGTTCCACTATAAGTGATTAGTATTTTTCATGCTTTATTCACATCCAAGATTTGGTTTATTGAGCTCGAGACTGAAATGCCCCAAAAATTCTAATTTTATTATTTATCATTAAATAAGATTTTATTTTAAAAATTAATTAAATAATTTACTTTTATTAAAATAAGAGAAAATTAATTAGGGTAAATCAAGAAGAGAAATTTATAAGTGTTTTAAATGGGATGAATGATGGTATTTTAAGCTAATTAAGGATTTTATTTTGGAAATTAATTAAATAAATTACCTTGTTTAAATTAAGAAGGATAAAATAGTTTTAAATTAATATAAACCTTATAAATAATTTAATTGGAGAAAATTAGAGTGTTTTGTTAATTAAAATGGAATTTAAGAAAATTCTTTCAAAAATCCCTAAATTAACCTAGAAATAGAATTTAATTATTATTTTGATAATTATATTTTATTAAACATCCCAAATTACCCAAATCATACTAATTAATCCAACCACTAATTTCCCTTCGTTTTCCTTTTTCTTTTCCTCCTTTTTCCCTCCTTTTCCTTTTCTCTCCTTTCCTTCTCTTCTTTTTTTTCTATTCTCCCCCCGACTTGGGCCGGCCTGCTGGCCCAGCACCCTTGCGCGGCCTAGCTCCCCAGCGCACCTCCTCCCCCCTTTCTCCCAGCCGATTCGGCCTTTTTCTTTCTTTCCCTTCTTTCCCGCTGAACCGCCGGTCTGCCCCACCTGCACTTCGTCTCCTACCTCTCGCCTGCCATCGAAAATTTCGCCGGGAAGCTTAGCTTCAACAACACGACATTCTCACCGGTCATTTCGCCCCTCCTTCTCGTGACTTCCCTGTGGACGTGACCAATCGACTCAGCCTCTCTCTCTCTCACACGCAAGCTCCCCTTTTTCCAGACGAATCATGGCCTGCAAATCGCAGACCATGTGCCGGCAAATCTCGTCGGACGACCTACCCTAACCCTAAACCCCCTAACCTCCCTCGAAGCTTTATCATTTCCCGTCCCAATTTGCCTATAAATAGCCCTAACCACCGCCTGAATCGGGATCGAAAATCTAGAACCCAGAGAAATCCCGTCGCGCCGCCCCACCTTCAGCCGCCCTTTCCTCCGCCGTCAGCCACCTCTGCCGCCTGCCCATGCTATCACAAGTCACAACCCTCCCTGCACCGCCCTCTACACAATCAACCCCCTTAACCTCCCTGCCTTGCGCCGCACGTGCCGCCCTGGCCGTGCGAAAATTCCTCCCCAAAACAGCCTTCCCACCCTCTGCGCCGCCCTCGCCGCCCATACCGCCGCTTGCAGTACCGCCACCACCCCCCAAAATGACTAGGGAACCCTTCCCTACCACCGTAAACCTCCCCTTTCTCCTAGTTTCCCTTCCCTAGCCTCCACCTCCATTTTTCCCCTCTCTTCCCCTCCTCCACCGTCGCCGCAGCTGCCGCCGCGCTGCGGCCGACGCCACCACCTCTCAGCCAGGTTGCCTAACACCCTGAACCCTAAATCTTAAAAAAATAAAAGTGATTAATGATTTAATATTATTAACTACTATTATTAGTATTATTATGATTAATATTAACATTATCATTATTATTACTAATATTATTATTATTACTAATACTACCACCCTTATTATTATTACTAGGACCCAACCTTACCCTAAGAACCTCTAATTAATGGTGTTAATTAACTATAAGACCTTGTTAAGTTATTACTATTATCTCTATTGTTATTATTATTATTATTATTATTATTATTATTATTATTATTATTATTATCGTTATTATTATTATTATTATTATTATTATTATTATTATCATCATATTTGTTACTTCAACTATGAATAACATCTTTAGTATCTCTATTATTATCATTATTTTAGTAGTTTTACTAATACTAGTTTTGTCACTATTAATGTTATTATATTTATCATTATTAATAATAATATGGTTATGGTGGTTGTAGTTGCCATTATTATTATTATTACCCTTAGCATTATTATTATTATTATTATTATTATCATCATCATCATCATCATCATCATCATCATCATCATCATCATCATCATCATCATCATTACTATTGTTATATTTACCACACATATTACTTTAACTACTATTACCATCATTAATATCCTTATTATCATTATTATTTAATACTATTACTTTTAGTACTCTTATTATCATTATCTGCATTATTACTAGTATTATCGTTATCACTGTTATTGTTATTATTATTCCTATTATAATAATAATTATTATTATTATGGTTGTATGTTGTTGTGTTATTATCATTATTATTGTCATTACCCTTATTGTTATTATTATTATTATTATTATTATTATTATTATTATTATTATTACTATCGTTATTGCTATCACCATTATTTTCACTATCATTATTATTATTATTATTATTAGTATTAGTATTATTATATTATTGTTCTAACTCTTATTATCGTTGTGTTATCCTTATTAATATTTTTAGTATTATTAATGCTATTTGCACTATTATTATTATTATTATTATTATTATTATTATTATCATCATTATCATTATTATTGTTATTATTATTATTATTATTATTATTACCATGATCATGGTTGTTGTTATTATTATTATTACCATCATTATTATTATTATCACTTATACTACAACAATTTCAATTGTTATTATCAACATTATTATCATTGTAACCACTATTATTATTAGTAGTAGTATTTTTACTATTATTATTGGTATTAATAATAATATTGTTATTAGTAATATTAAAACCCTTTACTTTGATAACTATGGATTTTACTAAGGCGTGTCTTGATTAGTGGTCATTTGCTTAACTACCTTGAGAATAATAATAACCCCACCTTTTTAATTATAAACTACTATTATTAATATTAATTATAGTACTAGGCCAGGATAGGGGTAAGATAGGAAATTATGATAATTCGGGTAGAGGGAGATTGACCCTTATTATTTCTTCCTTATAGGTGAACCGGGTCAAACCCCAGGAGGTGTAGGAGCGTGCTCCAAGCCCGGCGCCAATTTAGGTAAGGACGTAACTAAGGCCGCCTGTGTGTATTCCATGTTTTACTTGCCTTGGATGCCTCGTATGGTTTATATGTTGTATTCTGTGTATGTTATCTGTTTTACTGTGTAGCGCAGCATGGAACCGAGGTATGTTCTCATGCACTTGTCTGTATGTGCTAATATGGAAATGATGCAAATATGATGTGATGTGATGTGACCCTAGGACATGCATGCTAGGTTATTTGATGAGGTGTTGTGGAATGGGGGCATGAAAGAGAAAAATAAGAGATTAAGATAACCAAAGGGAAGTACGTTGGCTAACGCAGGTAAGAATGACATAGGCAATCTATGATCCGTAAATGGACGAGAAAAGAGGGAATTGAAGAAAATGGAAGAGTGGGAGAAACTAAAGTTATATGGGAGAACTAGGGTTTGCATGGAAATCTTAGGGTTTGGCATGGTAGAGATCGAGGGGATTGCATGGGGAGGTTAAGGCCCGCATGGGGGCGAACCTTACGTATGAAAAGTTACTTTGGGATGTGGGGAAAGTAATGAAAGGTCTGTTTGGGAGTCTGGAGGCTCGAGGTGAAAAATAGTACGTAGGGTCATATAAGGGTACCTAGGGTTTGGGGAAGAAACCCTAATTTGAGAAGGTGGAAAAAGAAAAAGAAAATAATAAGAATAAATGAGGAGGAGTGAGGTATGAGGGAGAGTTGAGTCTGAGGGTCATGATTTGGGTTTCTAATGTGAGAAATGTGCTAAGTATGATAATTACAACGGGTGTTTAGTGGCCTAATGTAAGCGTAGGAGATAGCTCGGTAACCTAAACCGAGTAGGGATATAGCTAAGGCTGAATGTGTGACATGTGTCCTACGTGCCATGGATGTTCTATATGATTTATGTGTCGTGGCCTTAAAAGCCATTATTCTAACTGTTTCATGTGTGGCGTGGCTTGGAATCGGGTTGTGTGCATGTGCCCTCACTAGTATGTGATAGTACGCATATACCTTCAGTTTTGATGTGATGTGTTGAGATCTCTGACCATGCATGACAAAGGTGAAATGCCCTCGAATAAGATACATTAAAACACTAACGACTTACAGAGAAAGATGTTGAGCCGAACCCAGACCGGTCCACCGGCTATAATAGTGGCAGGGTATCTTACCCTCGCGACCGTTCCACCGGCTATAATAGTGGCAGGGCATGGGCCCTCGCGACCGTTCCACGGGCTATAATAGTGGGGGATTTCGTGCTCAACAAACCAAACGTAAAGTGATAAGACATGGAAATATACTAATAATTACAGTGGAATACCTTGTGAGTCGGGGCCAGATCGGTCCACCGACAAATAATAGTGGCAGGGTATATTACCCTCGCGACCGTTCCACCGGTTATAATAGTGGCAGGGCATAGCCCTCGCGACCGTTCCACTGGCTATAATAGTGGGGCTCCCGCACTCACATGGATCGATAAAGACTATGATGTGAGTCGTTATAATTGTCTGAGATCTTATGAGAAAGTTATCTGATTCTTAACCAGCATTGTTCATCTATGTTATTATTTATTATTCACATGCTATCTCTCCTTGTTCATGTACTTCTGTGCATATGGGCCTTAGTGCGTCTGTTACCTTACTCAGTACGTAGCGTACTGATCACCCGTTTCATGGGTGCTACTCATTCCCATGAGCAGAAGACCTGTCTGAGTTTTGCAGGTAGGGGACGATGTCTGTGACACTTTCAGGGCTGAGAGTTGAGTCTGGATCTAACTTAGGGGATGTGAGTGACGTGGCCGGAGAACATCCTCTGTCTTGTTTCTTTGTATTATCGTATTTTTCTTTATTCCGCTGTATTATGTCCTCTAACATTTGGTTCTTTTAAACTATACTTCGGATTGTAGCTTTTGACTTTCGCACTCTGATTCCATATAACTTATGCTTTATTAGTGACTTGTGTTTGATGTTATTTGTATTTATCCTTAGCACTTAGTATCGGGTCGGTAGGAGTGAATCGATCTGGTACTAAGTGTGGCGGTAATGCCCTCGAATTTACATTTTCATCTGTTCGTTTCCGCTAAACTCTTTTAAATTAAACGAAATTTTTCAGTAGTAAATTTGGGGGTGTTACAGAGACCCTCACTATTATAGCTAGTGGATCAGAATACATATATACATCTTTCAGGGTAAAGCACTCCTAGGTTACTATTATATCCAGTGGACTGGTACTCATAAACATCTTCCAAGGTAAAACGCTCCTAGGCTATTATTATATTCGATGGACCGGTACACATAATATAATTCATATGGGCCCGACTCATTAGTCTTTCACTTTTTAATTATCACAATAGATCCATTTATTTGCCTTGAAGGGGAGATCAGGATCCTAGAGACACAAAGGTATACTGGTCGTACCGGTGCATATAAGCTATTCGTACCCTTCAACCATCAACCTAAAAATGCAAAGGTACCATTGTCGTACTAGTGCATACAAGCTACACCGTACCCTACCAACAAGGACACCTAATCCATAAGTATGCATACCCCCTAAATAGGTCCGTAGAGCTAGATAGAGTAAGATGTAGGGCCTAGCTAGGGCATAAAGGCACACCAACAAATACTAGAATAATTATGGGCTAAACCATGTCTTTAGGATAGTGGCCCCTAAAGAACCAACATTTTCGATCTCGATGTACTTTATTTATTAGTGTCTTAATTAAGGTGATCACGAAAAGTACAATAACCAGATACTTATTCACTTTCAATTATTTTTGATATCATTAGGTACTCCTTATTCATACAATTATCCAAGATAACCTAGAGGAATCATTAAGGCCATCATTATCTCATCTAATTCCAATTTAGGATTCGTTCTTGTGATACTTACTAATTGTCAAGTACCCTTATCTTACTATTCAATGTTACTTAAGTCTTATTATGAAACTCCATTATTCCATTAATATATTAGATATGAGTTACTGATTTACCCCTTTCATCTCTACAAAATTACCGAATTAACCCTTGCTTATATAATTATTAAGTGGTCCTTTTTTTACTTTCTAATTTGCCATATTACCCTCTATGTTGCATAATTACCAAATTACCCCTTACTCGTGTTAGGTTACTAAGTTATCCTCCATACTTATTAAATCTCCAATCACCATTCATATTTGTTACACTTATTAGATTTTTCATTTGGTTGGTTAGATTACCAAATTGTCATTCTTCATTATTATAATTACCAAATTGTCATTCTTCATTATTATAATTACCAAATTGTCCTTCCTTTACACCAAATTACCATTTTGCCCTTCTACTTTTTTAAATTACCATTTTACCCTTCTACTTTATTTAAATTACCATTTCACCCTTCCTTTATACCAAATTATTATTTTACCCTTCTTCTTTATTAAATTACCATTTTACCCTTCTACTTCATTAAATTACCATTTTAACCCCTTTATTCCAAAATTACCATTTTACCCCCTACTTATAAAATTATCATATTACCCTTTCCATTATATTTAATCCGGCAAAACACTTTCTTACACCCAAAATTTTCAAGTTATCACCTCTCCATGTAAAATTACTAAAATGCCCTTCTTACTTGTCCATTTACCATTTCCCCCTTTACTCTTACAATCTACCAATTTGCCATTATTACACCACTTCTACTAAAATACCTTCTCTACATAAAATATTAATATTAATACTCCGTACTCATCATCCAACTCCACCAACTATTATTATTTATCATAATACTCATTAGTACCCACACTTATTTAGGTCACACTCTTACATAGAAAATATTACTAAAATGCCCCTAGGGCTAATAATAACAATATTTATGCATCAATAACCACATTAACATAATATATCATAGACAATCACTTAAAATTTTTAGTAACAACAAATCTTCTTCTTTAAGCATTATTTCTACACATAACACGTAAAGTAGCATGCTTTCCTTTTTATCAATCAATACAAGCAACTAAATACATTATACTTAACAACATATATCATACATATAAACATATTAAAAACCCTAATGTATTATCATATGTTTATCAATATATTTAAGTAAGGTTTAATGATTACCTTATTTTCTGCAAAAATCAAACCTTATAGGTACTCCGTTAAAGACTCAAGCTTTGATTAGTGAAAATCAATCCCTAAACATAATATCAAAATTAGCATAATAAAGTAAGAAAATCAAAGGAATAATTTTCATATCAAAAGCTTAATTAATATATAATACACCAAATATTTTTATACCTTAATATTAATTAAGTTTGAGCTAAAATGGGGAAAAGACTTGTGCTACTCAGGCATCATGAGCTGCATGCAAAATAAGGGAGGAAGTGGGTCAAAGGAGGCAGAAGGAGAAGGGGGGGTGTTGTTTTCGGGTAAGGGTTTTGGGGGCTAGGAAGAGGGAAGGTGGAGGAGAGTTAGAGCAAGGTATGGGTGTAGGGGTGGAGTGGGGGTGTAGGTGGTGGTCGGGGATGGGTGATCGGCGGCTAAGGGAAACGAAGATGGCATCAGTAGGGCTGTGAATTGGGTTGCAGGAGTGGCGAAGGAGAAGAAGGAAGGAAAAGAGAGGAGGAAAAGGAGAGGTTGTAGGGAAGGGTTTTGGCCAAAGGAGGTAAGGGGTGGTAGGGGAGGTTGTAGGGAGTAGGTTGGTGGCTTAGGAGGTGACGGAAGTGGCGGGATAGTGGTGACAGATAGAGGAGGAGTAGGGTGGAGTCCGAGAAGGGAGAAAAAGAAGAGATGAGGAAGAAGGGGGTCGTAAGGGCTCGAGATGGTGGCTTGGTGGTTCAAGGTGATAGTAGGGGGTGGCAAAAGGCTATGCAGGTGGCTGGTAGGGCGGTGACAGTGGTAGAATGGGGGTGGTGGAGCAAAACAGGGGAAGGGAATGAAGGGAGAAGAAGAGGTTAGGAGATGGAGAAAGAAAGGTCGAACGGGGCAAAAATGAAGTAGGTGAGGAGAAGAGGGAGGTAGGTACGGCCGGTCGGGGTAGGTTACAGGTGGCAAGATGGTGTTAAGGTGCAGGGAGAGGGAAGGGAAAGAAGAGGAAAGGAAGGAATGTGGGGCTAGGGGTGCAGGGCCTGTTTTGTCCTGAAATGGAAAGAAAAGGATAGGGGAGAGGGGGCAGAGTTGCAGGGAGGTAGGTGGTGGTAGGCGGCGATGTGGGAGGGGCAGGCATGGTGGGGTGGTCGGCATCGAAGAGAAGAGAAGAAGAATAAGGAAAGAAAAGAGTAGGCTGGTCAGGCGAGGAGAAAAGAAAGAACTGGCCGGCCCATGCACAAGGGAGAGGGGAGGAAAGAAAAGGAGACCTAGGCTGGCCTAGTTAGGGGGAGAAAAGGAAGATAAGGAAATAAAGGAGGGATGGGCTGGGCGACATCGTGCGGGAGAGAGAAGAGGGAGGGAAATAGGCCAGTAGCCCAGAGTGCGAGGGGGGTTGAGCAGGCCATAGGCTTGGCGGCCCGAAGGAGAAGAAAAAGGAAAAAGAAGGAAATGAGAAAAAAGAGAATGAAAAGGAAATTTTGAAAAAGGAAAAGGGAAAATGGGGAGATATAAGATAAAATAATTTATAAAATAATAGAATGTATTATTTTTGATAGATAAATTAATTTAATATAATTTTATATATTGGTTTAAAAAGGATAATTTTAGTAAAATATTGGTTTGGAGAATTATTTAAATAAAATGAGTATGATAAAATAATAAAATATTTATTTTAATTTATTAAATATTCATATCCAATTTTATATACTCAAAAATCCATAAAATAATTAAATTAAATAAAATTTAAAGCTAATTTATCCCAAATAAAAGCTATTTATTAAATTATTGGTTTTTAAATTTTTAGGGTATTACATCGACTCACGAGGTGTTCCACTGTAAGTAATTAGTATCTTTCCATGACTTGTTATCATGCAAAGTTTGGGATAAATTATAGTCGGTGGACCGGAAACACTCAACAGGGTAGAATGCTTTTGTCCACTATTATAGCCGGTGGACCGGAAAATCACTCAGTAGGGCAAGACGCACCTAACCATTATTACAGTTAGTGTACTGGAAAATATATAACCTCACTAGGACATTGCTCGATAATCTTCCACTTTAAGTGCTTAGTGTTTTATTGTATCTTATTCCACACACAACCCCGACTAGACATGCACGATCCACTCGACTTTCCGAAAATCTTGTCCCATATCTTGGGACTTCTACTTCCTCTAATACATTCAAATATTATTTCCCACTCTTTCCTCATTACCATAAATCCTCAACTCTGAGTCCCACTTTTCATATCTCTGAGTCAACTCAATATCACTCTCTAGAGTTTTCCTTTAGGAAACCTTAATTTGGCCTATGTGGCCCAATCTTCCTCTATCCCACACAACTCATGCTCCTCCAATTCATCCTCACTTGATTCATTCCCAAGCACCCCATTTTACTTCCCATATAACACACGTGGCCATGAAACCCTAGTTAGCCACCCAAAACCCTAGCACCTCTCTTTCCTCATACAACGTTATTCATTTATCACTCTTACTTACCATCACCTCTTCCTCATGACTAGAGATGGCAATGGGCCGGGTCTAGGTCGGGTCCAATAAGATCCAGACCCAGACCCATTTATTTTAAAAGATCCAGACCTGACGGGTCTCAAAATTTCAGACCGAGACCCAGACCCGACGGGTCCGTAGGGTAATCGGGTCCTAAACGGGTCCTTAATGGGTCAAGTCATTTTATGTCTAAAAAATATATTAATTCATGCTGTAAATAGTAAGTCTATTGTACACCTGCTAAACTATCATATTTAAATATATATAAAAAATTAAACATAACCACCTGCTAAACCCATAAAATCAAAAGCTAAAATGAAACATAACCACTTATTATGTATGCACTTATACTACAAGTCTACAACTACAAGTCTTCAACATTAGAGTATCGGACAATCCACACAAATCCATTTCAAGCTAATTTAAACAACAATCAATTAGTCAATGACATACTGATAGTAACTAGTATGTCATTGCTTACAAATATAAATAGTACAACAACATAATGCAATTATACAAACGACAACAAACTAAAAATCAAGTAAAAATAATTTTTCAATCAACACAATAGTAGGGTTGCAGGCTTGCAGCTTGCAAGATATATCCTTGCCTCCTTGGCCATTGATTCATTGGTAAGTTGACATCAATCATTCTCTTCATCATTGTCAATATCCTAAAAATTTATAAGATTATAAATATTAATTTTAATCGGTAAAATTTTATACAATAATAATATTAAAGTAACATTAAATAATTATGTACCATATCACAAACGTCAATTACATCTACTCCATCCTCAGTGTCCGAATCTTCTATCATTGTAGCACATGCATATGGATTCTTCAATGTACCTTTACAGAATATTAAACAAATAAATAATAAATTATCTCATATAAAATAAAATATGTAAGAAGCTATGATTGAAGAGAGATTAAAATACCTTTGATGTCTTCAACCATCCAACTTTGTAAACACATCAGTGCCTCTATAGTTTTTGCATGAAGTCTCGAACGATGGGGACTTACAACCCGTCCTCCCGTGCTAAAAGAACTTTTTGAAACAATAGTAGAAATGGAAATAGCAAGAATATCCCTAGTAATCTTTTGTAGAGTTGGATACTTGAGGTCATTCTTCCAAAAATTAAGGATATCAAAACGATCACTTTCATACAATGTATCACTGTCCAAGTAATGATCTAACTCACATCTCACACTTAATTTTCTTACTTTAGTTTTTTTAACTAAAGAAAATTCATCCTCCTCATCATCAACAGAAGTTTGAGGTGATACCCGCTTTAGAGAATTTTTTAATGGAGCTTTAGAAGAACCACCAAGGTCACTAGAATAATCAACAACTTTCTTCTGATATTCAACCAAGAGAGAATCAAACATGTTTCTAACCCTATCTAATTCATTATGAGCCTCATCATCATATAATCTCCTGAAATAGTATTCAACACAATCCATTTGGTTTCTAGGATCCAAGATACTAGCAATAGCCAATATTACATCAATTTCACGCCAATATTTGTCAAACTTTTCAATCATCTTTGATGCCATAGAACTAATGACCTCAACATCACTTTGTAGCCAACTTCTCAAAGCAATTCTAATCATGCATACTTTTCGAAAAAATAAATTTGCGGTACGGTAATTTCTTCCAGAGAAAACTACGGTAATCTTCTAAAAAAGTTCCAACTTCTCGCATACAACATGAGCCAAATCCCAATCATCATCACTAGGAAATATAAACTTAAGTCTACCATATAAATGTTTCAACCTTTTAAACACATCTTTATAGGGAAAAGCACTCTGGAGCATCAAATAAGTAGAATTCCATCTAGTTTTACAATTAAGAACTAACATTTTAGAAGTATTGACCTTCAAATATCGACATGAATCTTCAAATTTTTCAATCCTTTTAGGAGTTAAAGTACAAAATGAGACACAATCTCAAATATTTTCAATCCCCGTCTTGATCACATTTAGTATGTCATTAGCTATCAAGTTAAGAATGTGAGCACTACACCTCATATGTAATATTGCTCCACCAAGTATAAGAGACTTTTTTATCAAAATTTCTCAACAAAATTCCCATCATTGCATCATTAGTACTATAATTATCAACCACGACATAAGAGATTTTGCTTTCAAGCCCAAATTGGGACACACAATCTAATAAAACCTTGGAGATAATGCCTTTTGTATGTGGATATGGGACAAACAAAAACCTTCAAAATAATATGAAGCAATCATTACAAAATTACACTTAATCAAGCTAAAAATATAATAAAATATAATGATAATAATTAAATAGTTACCTCAAAGTTCTACTTCGCAAATTCTAATCTTCATCAATAAAGTGTGATGTCACAACCATGTATCCCTTTTTTTGGTTGGATGCAGTCCACATGTCAGTGTTGATTGCAACTCGACTCTGATTATGATCCAAAAAATCCTTTAGATTGTGTCTTTCACTTTGATACAACTTCACCACATCATTCTTCAAAGTATTCCTTGAAATCATCTTGAAGGAAGAATTGAGGCTTTGTACAAATCTCCTAAATCCAATATGGTCAACAATCAACAACGGATACTCGTGCATCACCACCATGTTTACTAATTCCCTCCTTGAAATTTCTTGATCAAATGACGTATCATTATTCTGCTTTATATCTAAACTTGCTGAGCCATTGGATTGAGCCTTTCTACTCAATTTTTGTTGCTTGACCCCTCTTGACCCAAGCCTCAAATGTCTTCCAGGGCAAGTCTTATCTACATTCTTTTTAAGATGTGAGGTTCCACCAGTAGTTTCACAAGTTAAAATAGCTTTACAGTGACGACATTTTGCCTTGCCCACACCATTAACTTCAATTCTATCAAAGAAATCACATACCACTGAAGTGCGCTTCCTAGTTTTTTGTGTACAAATAGCATAATCAAGTTATTGATATACTTCCTTATCACTTAGGTGCCCCCTCATTGTTCTAATTTTTAACATCCTCCATGTTTACATCCAAATCATCCACACGTAATGTAGCAGGCTGAAATGAACCAACAAGAGTGCCCTTAGACCATGAAAACTTTGAAGAAGCACAATTAGATTCTTTTTCATGTTCCATGACCTACTAGAATAAAAAAAACAATTTGAAGAACCTCAAGAATAGAATATTATCAAATTTAACCCATGCAATAACTTGTAATGTTGACTTACCTAAAATTAAAAATAAAAGTTGGCATGAGTTGTACTTGTACATTTTAGAGTTAACATTTAAGTCTTGTTTTATTCTCTATATTTCCTAGGTTAGTTATCAAAGAGATACATAACCTAATCTAACTATACTTTTTCAATAATTCAATTAGATCCCCTCCTTACTCTCCTCTTGGATTTCCTTTCTCTAACCATTCTCTACCAATTCATTTTTTCCCTTTAGTTTAGCCCCATCCCATACCCTTTATTATCTTTGTTTCTAGACCATAATCTATAAATGCTACTTTGTTTAGTTTTTGTCTAATCCATGTGAGGTATACAGTATACATTCCCAACAGAAAATGTATTATCTCATCTAGACTCATTTGAATAGCAAGTAACAACGACCATTTTTCTTCATTCTCTTGCATTCTTTCACCACTATTCTATAAAATTGAGAGATAGCATACTATCATTTCTCTTTAGTATCTTCACATAATAAACACATAAGAAGATAGCATATAAAATTTCCTAACCCCATCAATGACACCTTAATGTTTAGTGGTTTACTAGTTTCTTACAAGTGTTTTAACCTATATGTAAAAGAATTTGGGTTATATCATAGCTATCTTTTTCTCGAATACCTTAGGGATTATTAGTTCTATAGGATTCATTTTGATATATTTTGACCATTGTTTTACTTAGAGTTTATCTCAAAATGTTTACATATGCTTTATAAGACTCCTTTTATTCTATTATATTTTTTTAATTTGTTGTAAGATTTTGTCTTGTATGTGATAAGATAATGGAATAGTAAGCTGGATTCATATTTTAGTCACAACAATAGCTTTTGCAAAAAAAAATTGTGGTAATTTTGGAGGTATTATATTATAAGAAACATGTATGAAAATATTATTGTGCTACACAATAATAAGGTATTATATGAAAAATAAGAAATTTCACAATTAGTGCGCTGAGACAAAACAACCACAAATAAGAACAACTTGCAAACATGTATGACACAACATAGGCACACAACTTGGCAGCTTGCATTACACATTTACACCGATGCCTCCTAGAGAGGATCTTCATCATTGAAGTTCACAAATAAGAAAATCAGCCACAAAAAAACATTCAAACAACTCAATGTCATGTAGAATACTATATGTGAAATCAATGTTTTATGAAAGTATTACTTACAAGAGCATTAATTGTAGAATTACTTAAAGTCACTCGAATGGTCGAACCTGCGAGGCTGGGAGCTTGTGCTATGGCTGTGCAAACTTTGAAGTTTGAACTTAGATTGTTCGAATTCAAATTTTCAAATAAGAATGAGAGGAGGGGAGGAGCCTGCAGAGTGCAGACTACAGATGCAGAGCACTGGGCGTGGCCACGTGGGGGGAGTTAGGTGGGTGACTGGGTGCAGTGCAGGGCAACACCGAAGCAAGTAGGGAAGTAGGGAAGCCGACACTAGGTAGCACACACAACCACACAGAGTACAGGACACAGGCGCACATAGCGGCGAAACTCGAAAGATGAGACTGAGAGATTGTCCTCGACGTTGACCAATCGAGCCACTCGAGTCGAGTGTAGACTACAGAGTGTGAGAGTAGGAATTAGGATTATTAGGGTTTAATGGTGTATATATATATATATATAAATTAAATGGGTTTGGGTCGAGTTTGGGTCCAAAATGATAGGATCCAGATACAGACCCGTTTATTCAGGCCTAGACCCAGACCTGATCCAGAATCATCGGGTCTAAAAATTACGGATCCAGACCCTGTATTAAAGAGTCGGGTTTTTCAGGTTTGGGTCGGGTCCTGGACCCATTACCATCCCTACTCATGACACATATCCAACACAACCTATGACCCCAATACTTCCTTCCCGTCTTTTCCATACCATGGGAACCCAAAACTCTTCTTTGTTACCAAAACCATCACTTCCCTCGATCCACACTTGATGTCACAACCTCATTACCCAACTCCCATACATGATCACACAAAAAAATCCTAGTTCACTCCCCAAAACCCTATTACTTCTCCTTTCTTTTATGTCACCCCCTCAACACCCAATTTATTTTCTCACTTGGCTCACTTTTCCTCCATGTGACACCCCTTCCATCTTTTATTCCTTATTCTAACCATTTCTATTACCTTTCCCTTCCTTACACATTTCTCTCACTTAGGGTTTCCTCCCAAAACCCTAGTCAAGTCTCCTATACATTCTTACATCAACATACATAGTATTTTTCACATATGGTCTCCAATCACCCTAAAAATTCTTCCCTTGCCTTATATAACCCTCAAGTCAAATTTTTCCACGTAAAGGTCATACCATGCAAAGGCTAACCATCTCATGCAAACCCTAGACTCTCCATGCATGTTTTGATCCATTTCCTTGATTTATTTCCATTATTCCACCTTTTTTCCACCCATAGGTCATAAGATAATTAGGTCATCATTACCATTCTCTAATCAACTCACTTTCCTCATTCTTTTCCATTTTCCTCACAACTACATCATACTACTTAGAATCTCCTATCATGCATGTCATAAGGGGTGATATTACATAAGCACAATTTAAGTACAAGTAATAATATCACATTACACATATATATAGCTTACCTAAGCTCCATGCTCAGCAAGTTGTGCTACAAGATCACGATACATAATATATAAAGCACACACATCAAATCGAAACACATAGCACATTCTTACACACAAAGGCCTCAATCCTTACCTAAAACGACACCGGACTTGGAGCACGCTCCTACACCTCCTTAAGGTTTTGACTTGGTTCACCTATAAGAGGGAAACACTAGGGTTAACTTCCCCTCTTACCAAAATTATCATTATTTCCTACCTACCTTTATCATAGCCTAATATTAGGGTTAATAATAATAGTAGTAGTTTTATAAGTAAAAGTAGGGGTAATATTCTTAAAGAAGCTAATCATACTATTACTAGCCAAAATAGGTCTTGGTAGTTATATTGGTCCATGTTAAAATATTATTAGTAATATTTATATTACTAAAGATAATACCTTTAATATTAACAATAACAACAACAACAACAACAATAACAAAAACAATAATAATAATGATGATGATGATGATGATGATGATAATAGTGGTAATACTAATAATAACCCAAATAATAATAATAATAATAGTATTAGTAATACTAAAATAGAGACAATAATGATGCTAATGATAATAGTAGTAGTAGTAGTAGTAGTAGTAGTAGTGATATAGGTAATAATAACAATAATGATAATGATAATGATAATTATAATAATAATAATAATAATAATAATAATAATAATAATAATAATAATAATCGTAGTAGTAGTAGTAGTAGTAGTAGTAGTCTAGTAGTAGTAGTAGTAGTAGTAGTAGTAGTTCGAATCTTAATAATGATAATAATAATAAGGGTTCTAATTATCATAATAATAGTAAAATTAGTAATAATAGGACCAAAGTTAATAATAATAAAAATAAAATAATAATAATAATAATGATAATAATACTTCAAATTTTGGTAATAATAATGATAGGGTTTTGAATAATCATATTAATAATAGCATTTGTAATAATAGTTCCCAAGTTAATAATAATAATAATAATGTTAATAATAATAGTATTAATACTAATAAAATAATTAAAAATTACATTAATAATATTTAATGGTTGGGGAGGCTAGGGCACAACCTAGAGGTGGTGGTGAGTAGGCGATGGTGGCAACAGCGGTGGTGGAGGAGGATGAGGAGTTGAAGAGGTTGGTTTCTAGGCTAGAAGAGGAAGAGTGAGAGGGCGGTTGTGGTGGTGGTGGATTCTCTAGGTTGAGAGGGTTGGAATGGTGGTGGTAGTGCAACCAAAGGGGCGACGCAGGCGGCGGTTGGTGTGGTGGCCGAAGCTGATGGAGGGGGAGGAAGGGTGAAGGAGAGGAAGGCAGGGAGAAAGAAAGGTAGGGAGGTATAAGAGATTCTGCTGGGTGTTTAGGAGGGTAGGGGAGTGGTGGCTACGACGGGGATGGCAGAGCAAGGGGCGACGATGGGGGAGAATTGATAGTTTGGGTAGCCAATGTAGCATGGCTATGCGGCTCGTGCAGGAGGAACTAGAGGTGATGGGTGGTGTGATTCGGTGGAGGGTGATGCATGGAGTAGTTTGGCAGGTGGTTTGGGCAGTAGTGCTGGGAGACGGTGGTGGTGGAGGTGTCTAAACAGACAGTGGCGCAAGGGGGTAAATTTTGGCAGGAAAAAGGGGAGCTCGATTAAGGTCGGGTATGAAGTATTTATAGGCCAATGAGGGGTGGAAACGATAGAGGGGGGAAGAGGGCAAGATGGGGAAGGTATGGCAGGGTCACCGACCAGTAGTGGAAGGCTGGTACAGGCCTGCAAAGTTGTAGGGTTGTTTAGTCGGGGGAGAAGAAAAGGAAGGAAATGAGGCACACGTGAGGAGATACAGGGTTGGTTGGGGTTGAAAAAGGAAAGGAAAATGATGGGTAGAGAGAGGGTGGTGCAGGATGGCGGTATAGTGGTGGCTGGTCGGCAATGGCAGGGCTGCAGAACTTCAATTGCAGGGCATGGGAGGAGCAAGAGGAAGAAGAAAGGTCAGGCGGTTTGGCCGCCCGTTCTGGGGGAAAGAAAAGAAGAAAAAAAGAAAGAGGATCAGGAGGCTAGGGGGCGAGGAGAAAAAGAAATGGATGGCATGGGCATGGGTGGCACGAGGAAAGAAAAGAGGGGGGAAAGAGTTGGGCTGTGAGGGCGCAGGCCCAAATCGGGAAGGAAAGGAGGAAGGAGGAGAAAAGGAAAGAAAAATGAAAAAGGGAGGAAAAGGGGGAAAAGGAAAAATGGGTTGGTTGGGGTATTTAGAATATTTTGGTATTTTTTGAATATTTAATAATAATAATATTTAGTAAAATAATAATTAAATTCCCTTTTTATATTAATTTATGGTATTTTGAATAATTTTTCCTAAATTTCATTTTAATTAGCAAAACACCCAAATTTTCTCTTATTAAATTATTTATTATTTTTCTCTTGATTTTGCCTTAAATAATTCCCCTTATTTTAATAAAATAATTTTATTTAATTAATTTTCCTAATAAATCCCTATTTTGACATAATTCCTTAAATTACGATTTTGGGGTATTTCAATAATAACCAAATTTAGTACCTTTTCTAAGGCATTATTATTAACAACATATCCAAGAATAAAAGCTAAATTCAAATGTCTTACACATGCGATAATGCACCTACCTCTAGGGTTACTATTCACCAACTAAGTTATTTTCTCATTTCATCAAACTTAGGCTCCTCATAATCATTTTGAATACTCCAAGTGACATAATTAACATATTTTTACTAATTTTACATTAAAATACCAAAGATTCTATAATTAACTCATAGGGACCAAGCCATCCTTTTCTTACTAAAAGGCCTAAAATCTTATTTAGATTACTTGTATCCTACCCAACCACGATTTGACCCTAATAATTATGAAATAATTTATAAGAGCCTCAATTACTTGTCATGCCAAAATTATTTTCCACTTTATCACTAAATGTCCAAAATAACCTTAAGATAGCTTTAATACCTAAATTTCCACAGAATCCTACACAATTCACATCATTAATGTCCCACATTTAATTTATTATGTCACCATATAACTTAACCATAATCATTACCCTTTATCCATACTTATTAAATACCACATTAAAATACCATAGACCCTAACTAGCCTATTTAGTGTTGCAAAACAAGATTTATTGCAACAATTTCATATAAGTGTATGATTTTCACATGGTAATCACTTTTCATAATTCAATACCATATTATCACATAATGATGTTATCTAAATGACATTTTTAATATAACAGTACTATACATGATATTACACACAAAATACACATAGCATTCAAAAACCCTAACTATGATATGCATCTTTACCCTAGTATCATCGGTCTCTAAGTAAGCAAAAATGATATAACCCTCTTCTTCCAATGATACTAGAAAACCACCTAGGCCAAGAGAGAAACATAATATTAGTACAAAGGATGATTTAGAAAAGAAAAGATGGGAAGAAGGAAAAAGGACCAAAGTAGAGAGGCTAAAAGTGTGGACTAAGGATACTAAAAAGGAACCAACGTACTTGGTAAGGCAACAACTGGATGAGACCGAGAGGAAAAGAAGGTGGATAGTCCAAGAATAAGGGGAAAGGAAATGGTTGGGTTGATAGGAAGAAAAGTGGCTTTTCCAAGAGGAAACTTCCATCTTCATAGCGAGTTAACCCACTTGGTGAGTTGACCAACTTAATGAGTCCACTTTCTAAGCAATATTATTCGAGAGAAGAAGGGTACAACATAACTCAGTTGAGAGGGATAAAATCGACAAGTGGCCACAATGGTCAAAAAACGAATAACAAAGTGGAGATGGAGGAATTTGGAAAGTGATTGGTTAGGTAATTACTCAAAAGAAAAATTAGAGAGGGAGTTATTGGAGAAACAAAAAGAAGAGATTCTAGTGGATGCAATTAATGAGGTAAGGAGAAAGAAAATATAGGTATATATTGGTGAGGGGTAGTGTGTAATTTACTAAGGTGGCTGAGGGTTAAGCTACAAATAAGTATGGGAAAGGCAGAGATTAGGGGATTTGGATAAAGTTTTCCTGTGACATGTCCCTAGGATGAAGGGATGGGATAATGACAATCATGATATTAGGATTAGATAGGCATGTGGGTTGCAATTTAGGTAGAAAGAAAACTAGCTAGAAAAAGAGAACTGCACAAAATAGAGAGAGAACCCAAGTGAAGAGGGAGAAAGAAAAGGAAGAGAGAGAAAAGGGAAAGGAGTTTATGGTTAGGTTACCATTATTTTTAAATTTATAATTCAAGAATTAAGGTAATATTAAGATATTAATTATCCTATATTAGAGTTAGGTTAAAATATTAATTGCTTAAAATTAGGTTTAGGTTAAATTTAGGGTATTGTAGTTGATGTAGGAGCATCCCCAATCGATGATTATAATCTATCCATTAATTTTCCTAAGTTTGAGAACCATAAAACCCTTCTCGATTGGACAAATTAATTATCTACCAAACCCTAGCTATGCAAGCCATGTAAGAACCTTCCCCCCTTTTTTTGTTCAAAAAGACCACCCGAAACCAAGGTACTCAAACCATGATTTTTCCCAAGCTCCCCCCATTTTTGACTCAATTTCCTTTAGTATTTTAATCCTAAAACAACCCCAAAAATGTATCCTACAACCGCCTGGAAGACACACATTTCAGCCACAAGTCCCTTTCGTTTAGATGACAAGTCGCTTTCAACACTTGGGAAGAACAATGCAGAGTTGAGAAATAACAAGGAAGCTTAGATGACATTCCTTACTTGTTTTTGTTACTTATAAGGTTATATGGGATATTTGTCTACATTCATTTCTTATATTATGGTTGTTATGAGTTGAAACATGTGATAATATGGGAGTTATGTGAAATGTCCCGAAAATTTCTAATTTTAAAAATTATATTTAAATGAGGTTTTATTATGAAAATTAATTAAATAAATTATTTTTATTAAAATAAAAGGGAATTAATTAGGGCAAATTAAGAAGAAAATTTATAAGTATTTTAATTAGGAGAAATTTGGGTATTTTAACTAATTAAGGATATTATTTTGGAGATTAATTAAATAAATTATTTTATTTAAAATAAGAAAGAGAAAATAGTTTCAAATTAATAATAATTTTATAAATAATTTAATTGGAGAAAATTAGGCTGTTTTGCTAATTAAAATAGAATTTATAGAAAATCTTTTAAAAATCCTAAATTAGCCTAAAAAGGGTTTTAAATATTATTTTATTTAATTACTATTATTTTTGAATATTCCAAATATTCTGTTTAATTTAATTAACCCAACCCACTATTTTTCTCTTTTCCTTTTTCCTTTTCTTTCTTCCTTTTTCCTCTTCTTTCTTCCTTTTTCCTTTTTCTTTCTTTCTTTTTTCTTTCTTCTTCTTTTATTTTTCTTTTATTTTTCTCTCCCCTACCTGGGCCAGCTCGCGGCTCAGTTCCCTTTTCCTTAGCGCGGCCCAACCCGCGCAGCCGATCCTCTTCCTTCTCCCTCGCTATGTCGTACTTCCCCTTCTTTCTTTTCTTTTCCCCTAGGCTGACCAGTCCACGCAACCCCCAATCTTCTTCTTCCTTCTTCCCCCGTCGACGCTGACCTGCACCTGTAACTTTGCTGCCCCACCCTGGTTTTTTGCCGCTGGTGACGAGAGTTTTCCTTCCTCTCTATTCCCCTTGACTCGCCAGCACTTTTAACCCAACCAACACTCCCTCTTCTCGAGCGATTGCCTACCTTTTTCCTGCGCAATCCCTGCCACGAAATTTGCTGCCACCAACCAACCATCGTCGCCGGTGACACTAACCCTACTTTCCTTACTCCCTCACCAACCCACAGAACCCTACCCTCTCTTCTTTTCTCTATAAATACCCCCTTACACTGCCTTGTATCCAGCTTTGGTTTTTTTCCCCATAAAACCTACCTTGCCACCATTTCCACTTTATATGCCATTTCTGGTGCCTCTGGCTAACAACACCGCCCGTTCTGGCTACCCAACTCATCCTTGCACCACCCTATAACTACCTAAACCTCCCTCATCCCTCGATTCTTCCTGCACAAGCCACCTCAGTCGTGCAAAATTATCTCCTCGAGCAGCCCTATTTTCTGCCTCCACCACCCTTCGAACCACCCTTAGCCACCACTTCTATAGCTACCGCCGCTTCTTTCACCTCCCATTCTCTTCTACAGACCCTCCTCTACCTTCTCCTACCTTTCTTTTCCTCTCCCTCCCTCTCCCCCCTCTTTCTCTTCTTCTTCCCCATTCGGCCACCGCCACCGCTGCCGTGCGCCACCACCTTTGGCTGCGCCACCACCCTTATTATGTTCCTCTCCTTCTGGGAAACCATAATCACCCTTACTCCTATCTTCATTCTCCCTATCTTTTTCCCAGCATCCAACTTTTACCCTTTTCTTCTCTTTTTCCGGCCATTGTCGCCGCCACTGTGCACCACCACCGGTGCCACCCATCATCTCCAGTCTAAGGTTGAACCCTAGACCCTCTCAACCCTTTTCCCTACTTTTACAAGCCTTATTTTATTTTATTTCATTTATTTGAATATAAATACTATTATTATTATTATTATTATTTCTATTATTATTGTTATTACTATTACTAACACTATTATTATTACTACTACTACTACTACTACTACTATTTTGAAATTATTATTATTATTATTACAACTATTTTACCATTAATGTTGCTATTATTGTTGTTGTTGTTGTTGTTATTTTATATAGGGTTGAAACCCTATTGTGCCTATTTTGAATTGTAGTAGTAGTATTATAAATATCAAGTCTTACTATTATTAATATTTTTAATATTTTTTTATCATTTACATTTATTATTATTTATTAGTGTTATTATTATTCAATGTAGGGTAGAAACCCTACTTTATTTTATCTTTGATTATTATCCTTACTATTATTACTATTATGATTATTATCATTTTTGCAATATTATTATGGTTTTTATCATTATCATTATTACTATTTCATTATTATTATTACTAAATTTTATTATTTATTTTAATAATTTTATTATTAGTATTATTTGGGTAAAGGGGCCGAAACCCTTATTTTACTATAGTTTTGAGTAATTCCCTTTTTATTATTATTGTTACTATTATTATTATTCTTGTTAATATTAACATTCATATTATTTTTAGTATTTTTACTATTATTATTTTAGTATTTTATCAAAAACCTAGCTTTAGAATAAGTTAAGGAAGATAATGGTTGTCATATTCATTCTAATACTCAAGGTAAGGAAGATGATTTAGCTTTCTTAATATTGGAGCCTATCATGTTAAATATTCTTGATAATTCCAATATGCTTGACATTAAAAACCATTCAAGTTATTCTTGTAGGTATGTTACATATTTGCAAGAAGATGATGTTCATACACATTGATGTGTACAAGTATTCCAAGGCATGCAAGACTATGACATACATGGGATGATACATTACAACAAGAGATAGAGTGATGATATTCATTATTTTTATAAACTTGTTGTAAACCCTAACCCTAAGTATATTTTATGTAAGTTAGGGTATGGCTATAATTTCATGTATGTATCTTAGTCTATTGTATAGCTTTGTAATATTAATCATTTGTATCATTTAACCAATGATATTATGCTTTGGATTAAGGTTAATATGGGCTTAATTCAACCATGATTAATGGGCTGAATTAAGGGACTAAACTCGGATGGTTTAAGCTAGTCACCACCGAGCTTATTCCTTCTCCTATATAAACCATGTTGTGCACAACTTTGTGGGCAGAGAATTGAGCATAATGAATAATAAGAATTTTGATAAAACTTTGAGCAAGAGAGCTAAAGGCTAATCCTCCCTTTTGGGTCTACATTGAGTAAGGAAGATCCGGGATAATCCTTCCTCAAAACTATCTTAAATCTCAACATATTTGAAGGTTATACAAATCTGTCGAGTACCTTCACTTGTATCTTCAATTTCTTCATCCATAATCCACCAATTCACTTCATTCTTTTTGCATTAGATCGTGGGTGACAGCTTCCACTAAAAATTTTGATCCAACCTTCCGTTACTTTGATAAAAATCACATCATTTGAGTAATTCCCTTTTTATTATTATTGTTACTATTATTATTATTCTTGTTAATATTAACATTCATATTATTTTTAGTATTTTTACTATTATTATTTTAGTATTTTATCAAAATCCTAGTTGTAGAATAAGTTATTATTTAATAGTATTTATTGGTAGGAGGGAATCTAATTTTAGCTTTTTCCTCGTATAGGTGAGATCAATCAAAGCCCTAAGGAGGCATAGGAGCGTACTCCAAGACCGGTGTCATTTTAGGTAAGGGTGTTACTAAGGCATATTGTGTGTTGATGTGCATTAAATGACTTGTATGTTATGCATCCTAAGTTATTATTATAATTATTTAGTATATGGTATGATGTGGAGTTCAAGCATGTTCTTGTGTTGTTATATGGCATGTGTTTTATGTGTATATGATGATATATGATGTGACCCTGTAAGACATGCATATGAGGATCTTGATGTGGTTTGTGTGGAAGAAAGGATGAAAAAGGAGAATGGGGGAAATAATTTGACCAAGGGATGTGAGTTGACCTAAGTATTTTAATGATCCATGAGTGGAAGGATAAAATGGGGTGACCGCGAGCTCAATAAATACAAACCAGAGTTTGATAAGACACTTAAAAGATACTAATTACTTATAGTGGAACACCATGTGAGTAGGAACTAGACAGATCTACCGGTTAGAAATAGTGATGTGGACTATTGTCCTGCAAGTGACCGATTCACCGGCAAAAAATAGTGGTGTGGACTATTGTCCCGCAAGTGACTAGCCCAACGGCTAAAATAGTGGGGTGTTCCTGTACTTACATGGATTTGATAAAAAGCATTGTGTGTATCGACTTCAGATAAAAGATTAATTAAATAAATTAATCTGGACTAATTGAGCCTTTATGTATGTACTCGAATGATTGTTTGATATTATGTTATCATGATGGATTATGCCCTTTAATTTCTTTTACATTCTTTTATGTGCTTATGTGTTGGCCTTAGTGCTCGGTTACCTTGCTTAGTACATAGCATACTAATCACCCTTTTCATGAGTGTTGCTCATTCCCACGAGTAGTATGCCCTTCCGACTTTGTGCAAGTGGGTGAGACATTTGGCCGGGCTAAGTGTTGAGCATGTTTTGGCTCAAAGTTCAAGAGTGTCGTGGCCATATTTTCTCTTCATATGATTTTATTTCACTATGTTATTTCTTTTGTATCAAATTTATCCTTTTTGATTTATTACCTTGCATTGGGTATTTCAAATAAAACTTTTATCGATTGTAAGATTATTCCCTCCGAGGAATTTTGATTTCACACTCTGATTTCTATCTTATTATGATTTATAAACTTTTTATGCGTACTCTGATTTCTCTATTATGATCCTTCTTCTAGTTCTTTTATGAACTCTTGGTTTGAGTTTAATGTTAATCTTTTTAGCCTTAGCACTTGGTACTAGAACAGTCAGAGTGAATCGGTCTGGTACTAAGTGTGGCGGTAATATCCCCAAAATTTATGGGTTTTAATTTAAATATTTCTATTGTAATTTTTTCCGCTTTAAAAAAATAGTGAATTTTGGGGTGTTACATTATGTTTAAAAATAAGCTTAAAAAAACTCCCTAAAACCAAGACTCTTGAGCTGGGGTTTTAGCATAATTTTTGTCCTATTTTATGTCCTAATGTTTGTATTAATTGGTTAATTTATAACATTTAATCCTACACTCTTCTATAAGTGTTAGGATAACATGAAATGAAAGAACAAATTTCCTTGGTTGCACATTTCCTCTCAAAATCGAGAACCTTCTTCCTTCTCTAGTGTATGAGTTTGAAGATTATTTGAAAAATCTTACAAGATTTATCTTAAAAGTTATATATCTTAAGTAGTTCTTGCAAGTGTTGATTCAAGGAGTTACTAATAATTAATGTTTATCACTTCCGTTCTCCCCCATTTTTTCTTCTCGGTTTTTAGAGGCTCTTCATTGTGGAACACCAAATCCCTAGAAAAACCCAAGTTGGATCTCATATAGTTGATGTTGGGAAAGTCTTTGAACTAGTGAAAATAATATTGAGAGAGATTTTTGATTTTTATGTTGGATAATATATGAGTAGTGTTGAAGATGCATTGGAGAAGGACATTACGATGCGGAGTTTAGTAATGTGATTGAGAAAGGATAATTTTCTATGAAATCAAGGTTTGAAAAGTTTGTTATGAGTTTCATTACCCAACAGTTGAGAAAATCAGAGTTGGATATATACCTAGAGGAGGGTGTGTATATATGTAAGGATGGCTTAGGTTATCCTTTTTCTACACTCGATTGGTGGAAGGAAAATAACTTGAAGTGTCTTTAACTATATTAAGTATATATCACATGACATTTTTTCAATTCCTATCACAAAATTTTCTTCAAAGGTTGATTTTAGTGCTGTTGAGAGAGTGATTGATCCATATTAGGCCTCTTTAGATCCCAAAATAGCTGAAGTTCTACTTTGTGTGGTGATTTGGTATGTACAAATGAATTGTCTAAGAAAAAGGTAATTATTTTTTTGTTATTTATTTGAATTTAGTTATCTAATTAATGCTTCCTATTTAAGTGAATCTATTGATTTTTTTATTGGCTTCCTATTTTATTTTATTTTTAATAAACACAAACACAAGAATATAAAGTTGTGTAGGAAATAGATTTGCCATAATTTGTTGGTAGTGTTCTAATATAAGGTATTTAGCTATCTTATGACTCCAACTTTATTGATTTTCATTGTGTACATACTAATCATTGATATTTTCATTGAATAGGATAATTTTAATATTTTTTTTAAGGTTTTGGAATATACCTTTTTTTTGTTAGGCATTAGAGTTTGGATTCCAATTACTATTTATTTTGGAATATTCTCTAGAACTTGTTGATTGGTTATGTTGTTGATTGTATTTTTTTTCATTCAAAATATATTAGTTTGCTTTTCTTCATTGATCCCAAAATGTTTGTTTCAATTATTCTAAAGGTTTTTTGTCAAAGGGATTTTGCCTTGATCACTTACTATCTTGTATAGTCCATTATTTTATGTTATTTTAATTATAACTTCATCAAGAGCATCATATAAATATTACTAATTTTATAATCAAATGCTTGGTTACCAAAAAAATAGTAGTATTATTGGTTAAAAAAATCATGTAAGTAGGTTTGAATCTTTCACTAATTGACCTCACCATATCCTTTTTTCTTTGAATTGTTGTTAACTTAAAGGAAATTATGAGATATGTCATTACTAAACTTATGTCATTAGTTGGGTGGTATATGATTTTAACCTAAGAACATTCATATTACCCAAAAGTAAGATTTGGTTGCTAATGATGGTCATTACAAGAAATCATCATTAAGCTAACATTGGTTTTTAAAGGTATGATTAAATTAAATTTAGTTTCGAAGGACTAAATCTAGGCTAGATAAACTGGTTTGGAATCATCTCTCATATACCTATTTCTATAGATAGTATATATTTGGTTAAGGAAGGTTGAAATTTGCATCATATATTATAATATACCTTTAGTTAAAGAAGTTGAGACTCGGTGTGTTCCTGACTTATACATGCACTTCTTAATTATGCTTCTAAGTTTATGTGTATAAAGTTATTTGGCATAGTAAATATTATGCTTCTAATATTTTCTAATACTTTTTTATGCTTTTATTCTTATGCGAGTTATTTTCCACAATGAGTTGATAGATAATTTCACCCTAATGGCAATGGATGTGGAGGATGGAGTATTTTTTTATGGAACTTTTTAAGTTATTTTATTTATGTGTATTGATGTAGCTTTTTCTCTCTTTATATTTTTTACTTTTTTTTATAGATTTTTTGTAATATTTTACAAGATTTGGAAAGATAATTTGTAAGCAAGTTTGTGTCTATAGGGTTATATAAGGTAGAAAACGTCATTTTATTGAAACATATCAACATTAATTCAGCCTACAAATGAGATAAAGTATGCCTAAAATGAGCCAAAGGTAAAATTGTTAATGAGCTCCATACAAGCTTAAATGAGCCATAAATGGACCTTAACAAGCTTTAAACAAGCTATAAATGGGCTTTAACAAGCAATAAAAGAGCCCTTAAATGGACTTTAAAAGAGTTGATCCAAATCGAAAGTGGTTCGATTAATATACACAAGCTAAGCCGAGTATATCATGAGACAAAATCAAGCTAAACTTGAACAATCTTATCGAATGTTGAAATAAGCTTGAAGCCCTAAAAATTTTAGACAAGCTGAATTCAAGCTTAGGGATGTTCATCTCAATTTGACTTATTTACAATTACAACCCTACTTATATGTCATTATTTTTTTTTCTTTGGTTGCTTTGAAGTAATTCACATGATCTCTTTCCAACTGATAAGTTTGTGCATTTTTTTATATAAATTTTGTCCATTCCTATTTTTTTTCTTAATACATATATAATTTGCTGATTTTTTTTACTTTTTTAAAAATAATACATGCAAGTCTCCCTTAAAAAAACACATACAAGTATAATTTATTTAATTTGAATATTTAATTCCCCAAATCTAAATAATGTTGTAATAAATTTTTTTAAATGAAATTTTTTTAGTTATTTTAAAAATTATTTAAACCTAATTTTTAAAAGAATCCCAAATAAATAATTAAAAAATGTTTTCATATAATTTATAAATTTATATTTAATGAAACTTTATTATATAAAATTATTAATTGATATGTATTAATCAAAATAAATGAAAGTGTAAAAATTAAATATAAATTTGATAAAAGTAGAGTAGATGATAAAATTAGTACCATTGATTTAGAGCAAAAAATTAAATTTAGTTGAAATTGATGAAATTAAGAGATGGGGGAAAGGAAATGATTAGTGTACAAATTTGGTTGTAAATTTGAGTCATAGATGTGGATGTTATCATTGAGATTCATACAAACAAAATTCAATTTCTTTATATTACTTATCTTTTTCTATCTTTTGATCGAACAATTCATTAGTACTTGACATATTCTCATATTTAAAACAATTAACATTAGATTTATTAAAATAAACCTTCACCTTATTTGCCATACGTTTTGTTGGAATTGGATTCGTCGAAGAAACTCTTAAATGTTTTCATTAATATACCAAATTCTGCATCATCATTCAATACTTTCAAACTTTAAAGTAAAATCATATTCATTTTTTATGTCAAAATAAATTTAGGTAGTTGTAAGAAACTCATAGAGCCTCCAATGATATGTAGAAATTTTTTTGTTTCCTCTTAGGAGATTTCCACCTCCATCATACTAATCAAGGGTCTTGAAATCTTACTCACTTATGTTCTGTTATATAGATCCCATTAAGAAACATCAAGTTCATTAGCAATGTTATTAGAACATATAGATATAACATCAACTCATTCATTCATGAGTAAGCATTTTATACACCTCATACTATTGAACTAAAAAATCAATCTTAAACTATTTTACAACTTCCATGTATTCATAAGAGCACAAACAATGGTAGATTCTTTGAGGTTCAAAGGAATGGTTAAGGAAATAATGGGAAATTCTTAAGGATAGCTTGAGGAAAGGGGGAGTTTTTTGCAAGTTATCCAAGTCAAGTATGTTTAACTATGAACTTCTTTAAAAATAAAGATAAGTTTCCTACAAAGAACGTATATGTTGTTAATATAGGTAGTCTAGTAAATCTCCACTATCCACAACTAATTTGGAGATATTACATAAACCCAACTCAAAAATGTAACATCCTCATTGCACCTCAACTACTTAGCTACCTCATTATAGTATATCCCTAGAATTATCCTATTAGCTCGTTCACTAGCTCATTTAAATGTAGTTCGTGGTCGTTGTTTTACTCTAATACCATTTTGTAATACCTCGGCACACCACTTATGCATAGTTACTAAGAGCACTTAAAGAATTGATGATTGTCCCCATAGATTACCTTGAGTCTTTTTTAGCATGTTTATTTTCATCAACTCACACACAACCTAAAAAATGTTCAAGATAGTCACCAATCCTTAAATTATTTCAAGTCAAACACACTTAACTGTGAAGTTCTGTAAGGATAAGTTTCCCAAAAAAGAGCATATACATTATCAATATAGATAGTATTTTCAACCCTTTTAAACCTCCAATATCCATACCTAATTTGGAAATATTACAGTTTCGTATTTTGATAAACAAAAAAATAGTAGCATAAAATGCAATACATAAATCAACATAAGATATTAATCAATTTCTTGACTTAGAGTTTGCTTGGGTGAGCTGTAGATGTTAGTTATTAGTTGTTGTGTTTGAATATTTTTTTCACTTCTTTAGAATATAAACATGCTAAATTTGTTTAAATTTCCAAAAGTCGTAACTGAAAAACAATTATTTAACATGAAATCCCCCCTTAACACTCCTTAATAAATTATTTCTCATTAAGTAGAATACATTTATAGTCCTAATCATATCTCTTATATTTCTCTAATTAATTCAAATAAAAATAATATTGTTTTGTTTAAACACACAAACACACAAAATCCTAAATTTAGAATTTGGCAACACATAATCTTTTCAAGATTGCCAAATGCATATATAACTCTAGGTTATTAAATAACAATACCATATCTCATTTCTAAGATGCAATGCATAAGTAAAATTTGTTTCAAGTGATCTTACTGTAAAAATTACAACTCAATTGATATGTGTGGGAACTATCTTTAGTCATATGGGTCAGGTTTTGGGTTGGGTAAGGTTGGATGTGTTTTGAGTTTGGATTTAATTTGTGCTTGTGATAGTTAGGGTTGAGTCAATTAAGTGGGGTGAAAAGGGTTTTGGTTTGGGCTACCCATTAAGTTTATTTGAGCCTATAGAATCTGACTCGGATTGGTTTTGGGTAAAGTAAATTTAGTTCATATTTTAAATTATATAGAAATTTATATTAAGTAATTTATATAATAGTTATTTACTATTTTATTCTAATTATATGGTTGTGTAACAATTTATGTGAAGAAAAATGTTATCTTTGTTGATTGAATTTGATTTTAGTTTAGGTCAATTTCAAGTTTATGTCCTGGCACATGTCAAGTTAGTGATGGTGTGGGTCAATTGAGGCTTACGTCTAGGATTAGTCGGGTTATGTCGGGTCAAGTTCTTTTGAGTCAAGTCATTTCAAATTGGGGCAATTTTAGTGCACCTTATTATTGGGTTAGAAAATTTTTAGTTGGTTTCAGGTTGAGATTGAATATGAATTTAAAGTCAAAATTAGGTTCATATTATTCGTGTTCAGTTAGCTTTTCTAGGTCTAGAGGGAACTCATAATAGTTTTGGGTTAAACAACAAGGTTTTCTAAGATTTCACAATTTAAGTTATGAAACCCGATGTCTTTTTTTATATATAATAAATATGATATGTATTTATAAACAATGAAAGTTCAAACATATGGGTACAAATTAAATCTCATAAAGACATGAAAGTAAAGAGACTTTTCTTTTAAAACTATAGTTTTAAAAACTGGATCAAATGGAAAACCGATCAAATTACATTTAACAATCATTAGGAGACCAAAACCGGTTAAAGAAAAATCACAATATAGTTAGGAGACTCATGTGTAATTTAATTTTGTAGATATTCCATATTTTTTGAACTAGTGATTATATTCGATTTATGATTGATTCAATTTTTGAAAATATGGATTTATCTTAAAGAATAAAGGTATTCTATGATTTTATATTCATAAAACATTTTCAAATTAATAACATAGAATTCCCAAGAAACATTATATATATAGTTTAATAATGTTTCCATGCAATTAACTAAGTAACTTAGGTCCTATTTTCTTGAATTGATTTTTAATATCAAATCAGACAGATATAATAATAAATATTAAAAATTAGAAAACTATTAATATTATTTATAAAAATGTATTTATCATTTTTTATTAAAATAAATAATTATAATAATATATTTATTGAAAATAATAATAAATTTAATTATATTGATAGTAATTAAGTATAATTAACTTAATAATAATAATAATAATAATTTCATGATAATAATATTAATCATTACTAATTCATAATTAATAATAAATATAAAATTATAAATAAAAATAGTATTATTATTATTTATATTACTTAATAAAATTAAAACGAATTCAATAATATTATTAATTATATAAATAATTAATAATAATATAATTAATTAGCTTAAAAATAACTATTACTAAAATTAATTGAATAATATGAAGAATAATCATAGTAATAATTGATTCTAATATAATAATAAAATATAATCTTAATCTTAATTGGCTGAAATATAAATAATAATAATTAAGAATAACCAGAAATAAGTAATTATAATTATATCATAATAATATTAGTAATAAAAAAAATATTAAAAAATTAACAACATAAATAATAATAATAATAATAAGTAATATTATTAACATTAATTTAGTAATCATAATAATTTATACATATTAAAAATTAAAATATCAATAATCAATAATAATGAAAATTAATAATATGTATATTAATTATATAATATAAAGGATGATCTTACTAATACCTAATACAAATAATAAAATTAAATAATATTAATATATTTAATTAATTTAATAAATTAAATAATAATATGAATTTAATAATTATTATCAAAAAAATTACTAAAATACTAATGGTTGATAATAATAATAATAATAATAATAATAATAATAGTTGTTATGATAATTATAATAATAATATTTTATTTTTAGTTATGATTAATAATAATAATAATATCTAATTAGTGCTAATAAATTTAAATTGGATCAAACCAAATGAGATATGTTCATATTAATAAAAATAAGTTGAGGAGAACAAATTCTTAAACTCTAAGGAATAAAATTCAGTTTATGTATGAAAACTCTCTCTCTCTCTCTCTCTCTCTCTCTCACACACACACACACAGGGTTGAGTTCGGGTCAGGTCACCAAACTTGTTTATATTATCTACACCTAGACTCGATCCAAATCCATTGGGTCTCAAAAGTTCAGATTCAAACCTAGATCCATCGGATTTAGCGAATAAATAGGTCCTAAATAGGTCATGCTATTTTTTTATTAAAAAAAGTAATTAATATTTTTATTAAAAAAAAGTAATTAATAATCTATGTAAATACGAATACATTTATGTTTTATATAGCTTAATATATATTTTTTGTTAAAAAAATCATACAAGTGAAAAAATAAACATTTTAAAATAGTTACGTTAACTTTTCAAATATTGTTTCAATGATTTTACAATATAATATTATACATATTATTTATAAAGTAAATATAAAAAAATAAAATTAACCCAAACCTATTTAGGTATATATGAATCTATACCCACTAAAAATGAGATTGGTATATTAGGTCTGGGTCGGGTTCGGGACTCATTATCATCTGTACAGGTCAATATTCACTTAGAAAGCATTTTTCTATATTTATACTTAGAGTTTGTTTGGGATGAGTTGATTGATATTGCTAGGGCCATACAAATAATCTAGAATCTCAATATCCTATATGATAATTAGTAGAGTTGTAAATGAGCTCAGCCAATTTGATATTCGGTTCGGCTCTGCTCGTTCGTTTAAATAAATGAGTTGAGTCCAAGCCTCAATTTTAGACTTACTTATGAATCAAGGCTAAACTTGAAAAAGTGAAACTCGATTTATTTTATGTCTTTGACTTGTGAGCTCGATTTTACTCTTTTTTTTAGTTAAACAAGCCGAACTCAAGCTTAGAAATATTCGGCTCGATTCATTTACAACCCCTAATAATTAGTATATCCGATCTAGTTTTTTCAAAAAAAATTATAGTGGATATATGATCTAAAAAAATCCAATATTTTGTTGAATATTTTAAGAACATATCATAATATTGCATGTTTTTTAGTGTTAAATACTATATTTTATTTATTTATTTAATTTAATATTTTATAATAATAGTTTTCAATACTCTTTGTAAATAAAATAAGACATTCATATATATATATATATATATATATATATATATATACACGTAGATTATCTTATATATTATCATTATTTTCAAAAATCTTATTGGAAAAGTTATCAAATTGATAAAATAGTACTTTTATATAGATATCATATATAATCTATATCCGATCAAGTCTAAGAGATGCTAGGTGGATATTAGATCCGATGAGTACTAATATTTAGTTATGAACACTTATAGTTGTTGTGTTTGGAATTTTTAACTTATTTAGAAAGTAAATTTACTAAATTTTATTAAAATATTTAAAAAATGATAATTAAAACACTGTTGTTGGTCGTGGTTATGCTCCCAAAAATACCCTTATTAGTGTTTCGCATTGTACCTTAGATGTCGTCTCATCAAGGTGATACTAGGTATATATGGTGGGCCAAAACCCTTATCAGTTTGGGTCTTCTCAGAGGTTGCAATCTTATATGTTCTTGGAGCCAGTTCATGTCCCAAGTCGTTTTGGACGAAGACCATCATCTTCTATGGGTTTGGGGGTACAAGGAGGATGAGCCCAACAAAGATAAGTGGGGGTGAAAGGCAGAAAGGGCTTGGGATTCCTACAGATATTTCTAATGTCATTCGTGAAAAGTTGCGAGGCATGACATGCCATGCCATGAATATGGAGATTATGATAGGAAGAATATTTGGGATCGAAAAGGCTATCCAGAATTGAAATTACCCAAAATAAGAATTATGGAATCTTAATTTGTAAAATGATTTTCTTTTTATGTTGCCTATTGTTGCATATTATTAGGTATAGTGGGGGTAGTTTCAAATGCTGGAATCTTCGGTTGTTATTTAACTTATTTTAGATCAATTCTAGTCAGCTACTACAATATTTTCAAAACTTCACCCTCCACATACTATCCTCTTTAGACTGCCAGGGTAGGTAAATCTCAAAATCTAACTTGCTAAGTTAAGAAAGCATGGCTGCATATCAAGCATGCAAATGCAAGAGAATGAGGTTATACCGAAACCCAACCAATTAATATTTCTCTGCGACTCTTTATTGTTAAGCTCGTGTCCCAGTACATAAGCATATCTGCACAATAACAATGAACATCACCACCACCTAAACATATCAAACAAGAGATTGGATTTCAAGTGCCTTCTAATCAGCAGATGGACAACAAAGATAATTAGAAGTCATCGAAAGAAGCTGATCAAAACTTTTGGAAATCAGCATAAGAAAAGCTACAGGAAGAAAACATCAGCAACGGTCTAACATATTAAAGAAAAAACCTTGTGTCCTACAGACAATTTAACCTGCATGCATTAGCTAATCAGCTATAGCTCCTCTCACTCCAAGAATGTCTCCATTACATCAGAGTACATCCCAGCTTCATTAGGATGTGAGTGATGATCAAGTGAAGTCGAAGAGGATGATGAAGCCATCCTAGCAGGCAATGTAAAGCTCCTCTTGAACTTGTTTTCCATCTTTCTAACTCCATCTGGATGACTATCCAATGACAAAAACTCATTCATATTCGTGCTCTGCTGATTCTGACAATCCTGCAGGCTGGGATTTGGATTCTTCAATTCCAGCATCATGTGATGGTGATTGCTTTCATCAGGCCTGTTTCCAAATTTCTCTGGATTGAACAATAGCCTTGCATCCTCTGCTTGTCCAGTGAGTGCATTGAAGATGGAGAGCCCATTTGGCCACTTAATATCAGGCTCATGCTGCTCAGCTGTCATTTCTTCCACTCCATGTTCTGCAGAATGAGGCATGAGGAACATGTGGGTTTCATCTTTTGACGGTGGGAACCCCAGTGGTCTTTGGAAAGTAGGGGAACCAAGCATTGAGGCGGCAGCTGCGGATGGAAGCGGCCTTTGACCCCAGTTAAAGAGAGGTGGGCAGAGAGGAGGAACTGGCTGCTTCATGGGAATAGAGGAAGAGGAGGAAGCATTTCTAGTAGATGAGAAAAGCTGTGAAAGGTAAAATCCAGATTGGTAGCCTACAGATTCAAAGGTATGCCTCATCCTCAGCACAAAATGCAGATCTTCTGGAATCTGAGAGAACAACAATAATCCACTTTCGATCAACATGCTGAGATGAGATGATTTTGATAAATAGCAAAAAGAAGAATGTTCACGTATCACACAAACACAAGAGAGAGAATTTTCTTCTCTCTTTTTTCCACCACATTTATGTTTCTACCTGAAACGTGATCTGAATTAATTAGTTTTGAACATGATATGAAGAGGTATGATGTATTCGGCCTCATTCCTACTAGCTTGTGAACTTGTACTTTACACTCACCTCTACTGGCTTATGGCAAGTTACAAGACAAGTCGTATCTAGCCCCACCCAGAACTCAAATTCAGGACTACAACCAAAAGTAAGCTGTGCAGTAAGCTGCTATTAGGGAATCACTTTAATCTTTAATGAAGATGTTTTGTCGCATAAAAGCTACTTTCAGCAAAAAACTTTGATAAACACAATCAAAAGTTGCCAAAAGTCACTTTTACTTTAATTATATGTCACTAAATAGCATCACAAATTATCTTGATCTAGTATTATAATTGGAGAAGCGTGTCCACTTATTAATGCTGATTGTCTTTATCTTTGTACACAGAAGAACCTAGAATATGAAAAAAAAATTATATATAATTATATATATATAAAGGAGATAATAGAAACTCACTATCTTGCAAGATCCTAGTTGAAGGAGGCCATGACCAGCTTGAATTACGGCTATTGTCTGTAGTACCACAGACATCGTTGTCAGGATTCACAAAAACTCAAATACACCAACTCAAAAAGATGAGAAAATCTACTAATATAAATTAAACTGATCTATTTAACTGTGGATGTTTATAGTCTAGCGGGGGGAAACAAACAATTAAACTCAGACCTGAATGCCTGATTCAAACTGATCTGTCCATTCAGGAGGAAGCTGGAGCCATATTTAACAAAATGGAGCCGGAGTTAGAATTACATCAATTATTCTTAGTGCGAGTAACTTTATCATGAAGTATGATTTGATAATAGTAGTATTATTAATGAGGGAATCAATTGGGTACAGCACACTTCTACTACATAGCAGTACATACAGCATCAAAAGAGCTCTGCCAGTAATTTGAAATATTGGTTTCACATTCAGAAGGCTCTTTGAAGACCCATTTATGACATTTATCAGAGGCAACCTTCCCCATCAACCTGCTCAAATCATATACACCCAATCAAATCAGTACAAAAAATAAAAGTAGTGAAAATTGCTACAAGCTATTTGACTCTATTTGAAGGGGGGGGGGGGATTGGATGGATGAAAAAAAAAACACCTACCCACCACCCACCCTTCTCCATAGTTGTATAATTGAATGGACATTTTGCTGAAGGACTTTCTGATTGGATCTTCATTGTCAATCTCATCCATACAATCTCCAACTCTTCCGCAGCAATACCCATCTTCCCACATCAACATCCTTTTCCATCACCAACAACAAAAATAATTACAAGATCAAAACCATTTCCTCCATTAGAATTTGACTGTTTGACTCTTCAAGGAAAAATAAAGAAAAAGATCAAGATACATAAAAAAGGTACTTAATAAATATGAACCCAGATAAAGAAAAGGTGAAGAGAAGTCAATAGACCCCAATACAGTAACCCGCCACCCCTAAACGACCAAAAAGCACTTCTTTTAAGTGGGGGGAAAACATTTGCAGAGCATAATACTTGCAATACAACAACACATCGTTAATTTTAGCAAGCTAGATCATTAGGACAAAAAGAATATTATACTTGAAGAGACGGTTTGAGATTCATAATAGATGCACGTTATCATAGAAGCAACTCTTTTCTAATAATCAATAATCGTTGAAGTTATCAAGATTATTATAAATACACAATAGCAAAAACCCCAGCTTGTGAAGGTAAAATCCATACCTACAAAGAAAAGAGGAAATATCCATATACACCATTCATCAAATTATTGGCTGGTCCAGTCAAAATGAAAGGAAGAATACTGAATAATGAATAAAACCAGGAAGTAAAGACAAAATACGTATCCATATATATATATATATATATACTCACAAGCTTCCATTGTCATCACTAACTTTGCAACCATAACCACCTCTAAGTCTCCTGCAATAACAGCAATGGGAGAAATAGAATCCTTACTAAAAAAAAAAGATTAAAAGAAGAATCTTGAAGTAATCAGTAAGTGAGGTTTTAGGTTTCGTGGTTTCAGGAAAGATAAAGAACTGCAGTAATAAAAATCCTGCATTTACTCCCAAATAATTGTACCGGTGCTCCTGCAATGCGGGCGGCGGGCCTGAATCTTGACAGGGTAAAAGAACAGGAGAATTACTTAGAAGGGAGAGAGAGGAAGGGGAGGGGAAAGAACGTACGGGCGAGGGCGAATGGTCCAGAAGACAGAGTAAGTCCAGTCTGAATTAAGACAGACGGTTCTGAGGGCGTCATGAAGGGCCATCATCCCAACTGCTTCTTTGCTTCTATCTCCTCCTGCTCCTCCTGATGAACCCACCATCTTTATCTCTCTCGCTTTTCTCCTATTTCACATGCAGTCCTTTATTGCCCTCAACTCTTTCTTCTTACTGATCCAGCAAACAAAGCCAACAGATTTCAGTAAGTAACATTAACAACTTAAATGATTATTTCATCTCTCTCCCTCTCTCTCTCTCTAGGGGAGGCAGCCACAACAATGGCCTGCAAGCAGCCACAAAGGTGAACCACTCTTCACTCTCTCTATACTCTGTTACCCTTCGGTCTTCCCCATCCCTTGTTTTTTAGTCTTTTTTTGAAATTAAAAGAAGAAAAAAAAAACAGTCCTTTTGGATCGACTTCTTCTTCCCAACTCCCTAGTCAGCAAAAGGTAGAAAGAAGGGGAAGAGGAGATGAATGCTTCCCCTGTTTCTCTTAGTACTAGTACTATTACTATATTTTAATCTTGAACAGTAAAGTAAGCAATTATTTTTATTTATTTAACTTTTTGAGGCATCGCTGCATCATCGGTGGGCGAGGAGGGAGATGGGGAGGGTACCACTGCCACACCATACGCAACGGAAATGGGAGTCGATCCCCGTCCACAAACCTGGCAAAGAATTATTTTTATTTTTATTTATTTATTTATTTTGTAAAGGTAAGAAGTAGAAGAAATTGGGGTGGCGCTGGTGCAGGTGCGGGGACACCTTTTATCCTATTTATCTTCCTAAAGGGAAAATCAACCATCCACAGTGATTGTGTCTTGGACGACATCTTGCGACTTGCGAGTACGTGAAATGTGAAGGGCGACTGTGGCCTTGTGGTAGAGGGGGATGGGCCGAGGAGGCAAAACGGAGGTCTTCTGCAGTTTTATCTGCTGCGTAATGGTTGTGTGACTTGTGTCATGTGTGCAGACATTACCATAATAAAAATAAATTAATGAATAAAGATTTACATCATTGTCCGGTCTGCAGTATATTACATTTCTGTTCTCTAATGTTCTGATAAATTTTATGCAAAGCTTTAAAAGTTGGATCGGCCATTAAATCACTATTATCACAGATTCATTAAGCTAGTGGTTGGATTCATAAAGCTGATGGTGGGAGTGATAGATTAGATTGATTGGACTATTAACATATATTAAACTAAAACTATATAATATAAAAAATTATATATAAATTTAGGGTATTGTTATATGGAAAACTTATTTTTACTCGGCGGAAAACAAATATCGAAAGTAGCCTTGGCATCGGCGATTTTAGCCGAAATCATGGCCAATATTCGGCAATTTTTACCGAAACGGACCCAGGCCATCGGCACTTATTGTCGAAAGCAGGCCAAGACATCGACAAACACTGCCGATGTAGCTAAATGTTTTTTTTTTCAATTTTGACCGATATGTATCGGCAATTATTGCCGAAATGCATCATATATATAAAAAATTTTTAATTTCGGCCCAGGGGATCGGCAATTTTTGCCGATACCAGCCCAGGGGATCGGCAGTTTTTGTCGAAACCAGCCCAGGGGATCGGCACAAATTGCCGATGCACCAATATTTTTTTTTTTTCGGCGCTAGGGCATCGGCAATTATTGTCGAAACCAGGCCATCCCATCGGTAATATCTGCCGATTCACCAATTATTATTATTATTTTTTTTTAATTTCGACCGAAAAGTTTGTAAATAATTATTATTTATAATTAAAAAAATCAGAATTTATATACATATTTGATCCAAAATTAAATTAATATATTTATAATTAAAAAAATATAAGATAAGGATAAAATATATTTTCTATGGAGTAAATTTTTGTTTTCCAAATAACAAAAACGCTGATTCAAAGATTGTACACAGTAAAAGTAACGCGTACTTCTGACAAAATAATCTTACCTGTTGGTGTTTCAGTAACGCGTACTTCTGACAAAATAATTTTGCGTGATAATAAATCATATTACTGTTGGTGTTTCGGCAAGTTTGGCCGATCATATACAATGAATCGAAGGTTGCTAGCAGGGATAGTTAATGTGTGTGGCTTCTGCAAATAGTATTGTAGGACGGTACGTAGAATAATTTTACTGTTGCATATCTTTGTAAATAAAATAATTGTACGATGGTATGTTAAGCTCGTCAGGGATAGGAACATGAAGCCTTCTATATAAAGGAACAGCTTACCCGATCGTATTCTTCAACTCAATATTTCTATTCTACAGAAACTTTGTTAGTTGAAGGTTGAGATATAATTTTTCAATATTTGTTAAACACTCACAATGAATAATGAATTTGGAAGTTCTTCAAACTACGAAGAGTTTGAAACTTCGATAGGGTACGATGATTTCGGAAGTCCGATGAGCTACGAAGATGGGGTCAGAACCCCATCGTATTACGATGATAGATTTACAATACCGAGAAGCTATGGATATGCAGAAGATACGCAAATGCATTCTCCCAATATTAATTACAACTTCAACGAAGAGGTAAAATATTATTTTTTAAGTATTGTAAATTGTGGCGACAAAATTAGTTACATGAAATTTATAGTTTTTTGTTATTATATTATTATGGTAAACTCTTTTTTTCAGGACATGGGGAATACATCTTTTACGAGTGAAAATTATCAGAGATTTTTTGTAACGGATGAAATATTTTCGGATCGGGATGAACTTGTGATATGGGTTAAGAAAATGGGTAGAACTCATAAGATGATTTTGATTATCAAAGGTTCTAGAAAAGGAAATGGTATAGGGGCGGGTAGAGTCTCGATAAGATGTGAACGAAGTGGTACATACGTCCGTACTAGACCAACAGATACCGAAGGTGCACGTAATACTTGTTCAAAAAAAACCGATTGTCCTTTTTTTATTATTGGTGTTGAAAATAATAATGGTGGATGGCAAGTGGTAGTTAGGAACGGGACACACAATCACGAATTGGCTAATTATGAGTAAGGTCATGCTGTTCTTGGTAAGTTGACTGAAAATGAAGTTCAATTTGTTGATGAACTTATTACAGCTAACGTGAAGCCACGACAAATCATACCACTTCTTCAAAAACAATTTGAAGGTAATGTGAGTATGAGGAGGCATATTTATAATGCTCGACAGAAGCTTAGGTCCGAAGAAATGGATGGTCAAACAATGTTACAGCATGTCATGAGTATGTTGGTTGAGAATAATTATTTTCAGTGGCATCGAAGTGAGCCTCAATCAAACGTAATAAGTGAGCATCTGTTCGCACATCCCGTATCTGTTAACATTTTATGTGCATTTCCTTTTGTTTTACAAATGGATTGCACGTATAAGACAAATAGATACGGAATGCCCTTACTTGAAGTTATTGGCTTAACACCAACACAATTGAATTTCAACGTTGCATGTGCATACATGTCATCTGAGAAGGAGGAAAATTATTTCTGGGTGCTTGAGAGATTAAAGACCTTAATGGATCCATATATGCTTCCAACCACCATTATTACCGACCGAGAACTTGCTCTAATTTCAGCTGTGGAACATATTTTTCCTACTTCAAAACATTTATTATGCAGATTTCATGTGAATAAGAATGTCGAGGAAAAATGTAAGAAACTTTATGGTCGTTCATCGTTCGCACGTGGTTTTATGTCACGATGGAAAAATTTGATAGATGCCACGGACGAAGAAACATATGAGGCACGATTGTTGTCAATAGAGGAAGATTACAGAAGCATGCCCAGTCTAATTTCGTATCTCAAGACGAATTGGCTACAACCCTACAAACATAAAATTGTTGCAGCATTCTTTGGTGACGTGTTCCATATCCATCAACTTACAACGAATAGGTATGATTTATATTATCTTGCAACCGTGATAGCTGATTGAGCTTCTTTTATGTTGATAAAGTTAAGTAAATAAATTTTTGTAACGAACAGGGTTGAAGGAGCTCATGGATCTTTAAAAAGATTCCTGGAGACATCACGGGGCAGCTTCAATACAGTCCACAAACAAATGCACACGTTTCTCAAATTACAACATGATGAGATAAAAGCATCGCTTGAGAGGTCTCGGTTCAACACTCCTCATTTTGCTACAAGTGATCTTTATGCCAATTTGAGGGGTCATGTTTCTTTATATGCAATGGAGTTGGTCAACAACGAGTGTCAGAGACTTGAGCATGTAAGTGGGAATGATGATTTATGCGGATGTTACATGCGTCGTACGCACGGGATACCGTGTACGCATGAAATTAAAACATACATTCATAACTACATGTCAATCCCCCTGTCGGCTATTCATCCGTTTTGGAAGAAACTCGACATAGATGGACCCATTACTCCACCGAGACCCCAAGAACCAGTTGATGTTGCATCTCACTTGCTCCATATTTCGATGGAATCTGTTATGCGCCAGCCACCAGAAATACAGAATCAGTTGGCTAGAGAGATATTTAATATTGCAGTTCCCCAGAGAACACATTTCGACGAGCCACAAGTACGGCAGCACAGGGGTCGACCAAGGAACTCCACTAGAAGGGAACAATCTAGTTGGGAGTATACAGAACAACAATTTTGTAGTCGTCCTAGATCAACTCAACGTCGGGGTCGGGGTCGGGGTCGGGGTCGGGGACGGCAATCGGCATTTCTGTCATCATGCCAATTTCAATTTCCATATGTGACTCAAATGAATCGACATATAGTTCCTTATATTAGTAGCTGGTGTAATGTTTTAGGAGATGGGAATTGTGGTTTCAGAGCACTGGCTTCTATTATACTAGGAGATGAAGAACGATGGGTTCAGATTCGTACCGACTTGTATCATGAGATATTGGCGAGACGACAGTTGTACGAGAATATGTTCGACTATGAAAGCGTTGATCAAGTTCTTAATACTATTGCCCACTGGGAAGGGCCAGCTCCGATGGCACACTGGATGGAAATGCCTGATATTGGTCATGTCATTGCAACCCGTTACTGTGTGTTGTTCGCATATTACTCATTGCATGCATGCAGCTTATTCCTACCTTTAGTGGCTATGCACGGAATTCAAGGTCCTGAAACTGAAGTCACTATATTTTTCTTGCAAGACATGAGTCACTACATATCGGTGAGCACTAAGTTTAATGAAGAATTTTTCCATTTCAATATGATATGAATGGCTGACATAATAGTTTTTTTTCTACAGGTATATCTTCTGGAAAGGTTTCCACTCCCACCAGTACATACCAATTGGAATAGATATCGTGATAGCAGCGTTTCAACATGGAATACGCAATATTCTTCAAGATTCGAACAATGGCGTGCATTGGTAAATGATGACACACAAGACCCTCATCCTTTATCTTCGGACTCAACTTTAATGTAGAATTGTTGTAATTAGGATGGTACATTTATTTAAGTTTACATCCTTTGTAACATGTACGTGGTAATTTTATAAAATATAGTATAATTTCTATCACGAAGTTCTAAACTATGGATATATAAAAAAACACTTGATATGTTTTTAAATTTGAACACAAATAGTCAATGGTAAAATAATAAGGACAGGTGGTATTAATTCTAACAAACATATGTTAATGTTTTCACATAACAATACGGTAATATATGAAGTTCATTACAAATGGCCACGCCGAGGTGGAGTAACTCCTAAATCACGCACAAGGGTTTCGATACATGTAACTAACTGCTCATAATTTGGAGCTGGCTCTCCCCTCCAATACAATCGACGAATAGTTTTACGTGCTTTGTTCAGACGTTTTTTGGCTGGTATATGATGATCATCGTTTGCATGTTCAGCCAAATATTCTTCCGTCGTAGCCAATATATATCTATGCGTTCTCGGAATATACCAATCCATATAATCATCGGCCACTTCCCATGGGTATTCAACAGCTGGTCCAAAAACATCCGGGCCCAAAATATGTTCATACCTCAAGAACCATTGCCCGAGCATGTGTGCATAGTATACTTTGTACTTCTTCAGGGAAGGACTTCTGTATGAGTTTCTATTTGGCTTGATGGGCTCCTCAGGGATGACTTGTATATAACTGAATTGTCGTGTCACTCTATCAGGCATATGTGGTTCAACTTTGGCCAAACAGTGTATACAACCGTGATAGAATGCCATACGACAATATATATATGGATCAGCAACTTCGTACGGATCCCAATTGACCTTTCACGAAAATATTCAAGTAAATATGGATATCACAAATATAATATAGGAGGATAAAATAATTGATTTAGCATACCTTCGACGCAGACATAACATCAATCTTTGCCCGAAAGTACTCGAGCGTCTCCAATTGATTTTCGAATTTCTGGCCACAAGACCACCTCATACAACGAGGATGGTCTGGATCATACCCAGATCTTTCCACTCCAAACCCAGGAAAGTACTCATATATCCACGTCTGTCATAATATTCGATTGTTAGCCATCATAATGAATATAGAGTATAGCATATATGTATATATATATTGATTATAAAATTACCTGTAATAGAGTCATGCATCCAGACAATTGAGCAGCGTCGGCTCTAGAAGCCATGCCAAGCTGTCGATATAAAAAAGCAAGTGTGGCTGCACCCCATGCATAACCTTCAACCTGGCTAAGATCTTGAAGGAAAATGATAAAGTATGGATTAACTTTATCAACTGTCTTATCGACAAACAACGATAAGCCGATCAACCATAATGTATACCCGATCGCTTTTGCTTCGTCCCCTAACCAGTATGATTCACATACTTCTTGCAGCCATTTAAATGGAAGCCCGCCCTTTCGAGTGACTTCATTCACTTGCATTTCCTCCATCCCAAATAAGGCACCCATTGCACCAATCATTTGCCCACGCGCGTCCGCCGTCATGTCCAAATGTAATGGATGACCATCAACTCGTAGCCCTAATATACGATGTACATCTAAAAGAGTGATCGTCATCTCCCCCCATGGCATATGAAAACTATTTGTGTCTGGTTGCCATCGCTCGATAAATGCTGAAATAAGCGGCACGTTCACATGTTCAAATGTGCAGGATGGAAGGTGTGATAATCCTGTTCGTCGTATCAGAGCGAACATCCTATCATTGACACTTCCTAGAAAACTTCTTAAAACCTCCTGCCTCGTGTAGATCTTCGGACAACCCCGATCCTGATCAATACAACAAGCAAATGTAATGTGTACATATGATTGATTACATATAAAATAATAATTAAGAAATAATGGATATATTAAACTTACCTTTCCTAACCATAAATCTAAAGCTGCGTGACCACCAAAGCTAGGAATCAAATCAAGAATTATTGGACCTCCTGGACATGGCCCAAGCAAGTACCATTCATCCTTTAATTGTATACTCTCTTCATCATCACTATCGTGACCAGCATCACCAACATCCCTATCATGATGATCTCTATCCTCCTCCTCCTCCTCTTCCTCCTCCTCTTCCTCCTCCTCCTCCTCCTCCTCCTCCTCTTCCTCCTCCTCCTCCTCCTCATCATCATCATTACGGTAGAGTCTCGATGACGATGCTCCTCCTCCTCCTCCTCCCATAGCAGGCTGCGCCAGTGAGGTAAGAAAATCTATATATTGTGTAAGATATGGAAAACCTCCTGACTCGGAACCTCCGTACCCGGAACCTCCAACCGTAGAACCTCCATACCCAGCACCTCCAACCCCAGAACCTCGATACCCAGAATCTCCAACCCTAGAACCTCCAACCGCATAACCTTCATACCCAGAACCTCCAACCCTAGAACCTCCAACCCTAGAACCTCCAACCCCCAAACCTCCAAACCCCGGACCTCTTGCCCCCAAACCTCCAAACCCCGCAGTACCAACATCAGCCACAAATGATGGACGACCTGCATAGTCTATAAATGATGGAAATTTATGACCTTGTTGACTAGACGATGGTTCTTCGCGAACTTCTGCATATTCTTGTTGTTCTGATGCTTCTTCCGGTTCTTGTTCTCCAGATTTCTTAGATCGTCGTAATCCTTTGGTAATACTCCTGCCGAAATTTCTCAAACGAGCCATCGGCGCAGGTACCTCAGTACCAGTTCTGTTACGTCGTGCAGAAGCAGTCACATGCCGACCATCGGTTCTATCTACTACATTGTCTTGTCTGCGACTCATCTGAATTTCAATAATAAATACATAAAGTCATTTTTAATTATGTATATGAATTGAAGGTAATACGTGATAACATAAATATAACCTAATTACATACATGAAATTAATATCATTAATAAATATCAACTCATATTATGATAGCCAAAGAGATCTGTATACCCAACCATATAACTCAAATACAATCTCTTTACATTAATCCTTTACTTTATTCATTAAATATATCAACAATATTTGTATTACTTACTAGTAGGAGTTTAGTATAATATAACAACTAAAGTATACTTAATTATGGTATGTCCTCATCTATTTTTTCAATAATCCAACCAGAATTATCCAAATATATTCCATACAAATTAGCAACATAATTAAATATAATTCAAATATAAACATATTTTATCTATTATAAATACATTTAACAAAAATATTAAACAAATCTAACCTATTATCCTATCAATATAATTAAAAACATTCACCAATAATCCCTATCACATAATAATATTTAACATATTTAATGAAAATATAATTAAATCTAATAAACAACTAATCATATATAAATAATACAATAACATAATTAACAACGTATTAACAAATCTATAAACATAATAAACAAAATTAATCAACTTAACCATAATTAAAATATTTAATTAGCATATATCATTAATATATCTTAATTAATATATACAAATTACACTTCAAAGATATAGCCAATACCCAAAACTAAAACCTACAATGAATATAATTAATAAACCATAATTAATATATATAATTATATATCCTATAAATAACCAAAACTATAGCATACAGATATAATTTACCAAACCCATATTTCATTACAATATTCGAGTAAAATTAATATTATTAATAAACTATATTCAATATATATAATTTTACATCATAAAAATAACCAAATTAATAAACTATATTCAATATATATAATTTTACATCATAAAAATAACCAAAATCCTATAATAGAAAGACAATTTACTAAAACCTATATTTAATTCAAATATCAGAGTATAATAAATCTAAAAATATATTTTTCTAAAATTAATCAATTAACCATAATCAAAATATATTATTAACATAATTAATAAAACATAATTAATATAAATAATTACATATCCAAAATATAGCCAATATTCGAGTAAAATTAATATTATTAATAAACTATATTTAATATATATAATTTTACATCATAAAAATAACCAAATTAATAAACTATATTCAATATATATAATTTTACATCATAAAAATAACCAAAATCCTATAATAGAAAGACAATTTACTAAAACCTATATTTAATTCAAATATCAGAGTATAATAAATCTAAAAATATATTTTTCTAAAATTAATCAATTAACCATAATCAAAATATATTATTAACATAATTAATAAAACATAATTAATATAAATAATTACATATCCAAAATATAGCCAATATTCGAGTAAAATTAATATTATTAATAAACTATATTTAATATATATAATTTTACATCATAAAAATAACCAAATTAATAAACTATATTCAATATATATAATTTTACATCATAAAAATAACCAAAATCCTATAATAGAAAGAAAATTTACTAAAACCTATATTTAATTCAAATATCAGAGTATAATAAATCTAAAAATATATTTTTCTAAAATTAATCAATTAACCATAATCAAAATATATTATTAACATAATTAATAAAACATAATTAATATAAATAATTACATATCCAAAATATAGCCAATACCCTACAATAGAGAGATAATTTATCGAACCTATATTTAGTTAAAATATTAGTGCATAATTAATATAATTAATAAACTATAATTAATATATATAATTATATATCCTACAAATAACTAAAACTATACAATAAAGATATAATTTACCAAATCTATATTTAATTAGAATATTGGAGTACGATTAATATTATTAATATATTATAATTAATATATATAATTTTACATCCTAAATATAATCAATTAACCATAATCTAAATATATTATTAAATTAAATTAAATTATTATATATAATTAATAGGAACCCTAAATTAGTGACGCGGAACAGGAGATCCTTGCATCGGCAATAATTGCCGAAACAAAGCCTTCCTTCGGTCAATTCTATCGAATCCCATCCCTTAAATCGGCAAAATTAGCCGAAACAGGAGCCTTACATCGGCAATTTTTGCCGAACTCCCTTCCTTCCTTCGGTTAATTTAGCCGATGCAACTTTTTTTTTATTTTCGGCGCCAGACATCGGCAATTATTGCCGAAACAGGAGCCTTACATCGGCAATTTTTGCCGAACTCCCTCCCTTCCTTCGGTTAATTTTGCCGATGCAACTTTTTTTTTTTTTATTTTCCGCGCCAGACATCGGCAATTATTGCCGAAACAGGAGCCTTACATCGGCAATTTTTGCCGAACTCCCTCCCTCCCTTCGGTTAATTTTGCCGAAACTTCCCCATCCTTTGGTAATAAAATAAAAAATTTAACAGATCTACTGAAAAAATTATTATAATTATATATTATAAATTAAAAATTAAAAAAAAAATACGATACTTACCTTGAAATTTCTTCTCGAGTAGGAGATTTGGACTGAATTTTGAGAGAAAAATAGAGAGAAGATAGGGAGAGAGACTCGGCAGGCAGAAGCTCAAATAATTAGTGAGGGAAAGAGACGTCGGCAGGCAAAAGTATATTTAATGAGGCAGGGGTAAAATAGGTATTTACTGCGCAAATTTTTTCTGCGCAGTAAATCCTTGTTTTCCAAATAACAGTTTCGTAAATTTATTTGGCTTTTAATTAATTTCTTTTAACAATTTTAATTAAGTTTAGACTTCTAGATACCAATACATAAAATTTAATCGATAATTTAATAGGCTTACCATTACATTAGTCGGACCAACAAATATAACCCGCTATTAGTTTCACCAATTTTAAAACTAGGTAATAAGATAGGTTTTGATATTTAGCCTCAAATATTTGGAGACGTACAAAATCCAAAAATGTATTAAATTACATATTTGTATCTATTAGAATATATTTTTTTAAATATCATTTTGTATCATTTAAACTGAATATTCAAAAAAATATGGATTGGATTTTGATATATTCGATATTTGTATAAAAATAATATCTTACCAATTTTAATAGCTTATGCAAAAAGATATCTAAAAAAGTATAGATTATATATCGGTTAATATTTATATTTATATTTAAATAAGTGTCTTATTTTATTTAAAAAGATATTATAAAATTTTAAATTAAAATAAATAAAACTTAAAACTATAAAAAAATATAATATTATAATAAATTGTTAAATTAATCAATAAAACATCATATATTTTTTTAAATGGATAATCTAATTAAAATTCAAGTATTCTAAATATTAATTATTCTTTTGAAAAAAAAAATCAAATCAAATATCTGAAATATGGTATTGAATTTTTCAGATACTAGATCAAATTTTTAGATCCCTTATTTTTAACACAATCCTAACAAAAACTTCATTAACCTCATTTTTTTCATCCCAAAAATTTTCTTAGTTGGATAGTTTATTTTTCTTAAAAGAATAATTAAAATTTCTTATCATTTCATCTTCGACATTTAGTTTTTTTTTTCATTCAAAGGATAGGGATGATGATGGGTGAGATCCAATTAGACACAACTCATATCCATTTGCATTACCTAGATTTATATATGGTCTTGTCCCACTAGATCTAGCATGTAAGTGGATTATAAACATGTCCTAATTAGGTCTAGCTATTTTTTTAAAAATAATAATTAATAATTTATGTAAATACAAATATATTTATAGGACTATGCAGAAAAATCGGGATCGAAAAACCGATCCGGTATTTAAAAAAATCGATCCAAATTTTTGGATATCCTATCGGATTTTTTAGTGGATAATCCGATCTGCTAAATATATCCGATTTTAAGAATAAGCTAGTTATATTTAGATATAATTTAATTTATAATCTGATTTTTTTCCTTCAATCTTCAAGTTTGGATCAATTTTTTATTATTATAGTACATAAGTCCAAAAATAATTTACTAAACTAAAATATAAAATAAACATCCACATTCTACAAACAGTCAAATAGGTCACGGTCCATACGCACGCAAGCACCCAAATCAGAAAAAAATAAAAAAATAAAAAAAAATAAAAAATAAAAAACTTCCTAAATTTGTTGACCTCTTAATTTATGTCGTTCTACGGTTTTAAAGCGTCATTGTTCACAAATCTTGATCGCTAATTTGTGTGGATATGATTAATCATGTATTATATCTTTTTGTATACAGGTTGAATAATTAAATAAGTATTTCTGCAGAAAAAAAAAATAGTTATAGATTATGTATGTAAATTTAATAATCGGATATTTTTTTTCAATAATCGGATATATCCGAAATCCGATCCGATATTTGAATGCGGATTCGGATATAGGATATCGAATATTCGATCGGATCGGATATCCGAAAAAAATATCCGTTCGAATATGGATATCCAACAATGCACACCCCTATATATTTATATTTTATATGGTATAATATATTTTTTTTATTGAAAAATTCTGAGTGAAAAAGATAAATATTTTAAAATAGTTACTTTAATTTTTTTTAATAATTTTGAAATAAAATATTATACATATTACTTTTAAAATAAATACATATAAATAAAATAAATAAATAGGGGCTCAAATAAAATTAAGACAATAATGATAAATATAATAATAGTATTTTTATGTGTATGTATATAATAAATTTAGTAGATCTGATCTGTTCTAAAACTACTTTATTCAGATCTAAATTTATGTATATATATATTAATCTTTCAAATATCATACATTTAGATCGGTTAAAAATAATAGGAATGGAATCTCAGTCGTCAGATTCGGGAAACATTGTAATCCTACTTCGGTGTGACCCGTGCGTGCTTACTAGTCTGCTGCTCTAACGAGGATATGTTTATGAAGTTCCGTTTTAACAAACCCCCCCGGGGGGTGACCCGTGCCTGCATACTTTACTTAGCATTTTTGTCCTGCCTTCCATGGTGGGGCTGCGGGCAGGACAGCCTCATTTTTAAATTTCCCTATCTAAATGCCTGTGCTAATTGCAATCGTTTGTTTGCTTACCAAAATGAATAATTTCTACTTTCAAATAATCTATACATATATATTTTTAGTATAAAATAATAATATACACATATTTTTATACCTACTTATATTAATATCAACCATATAGACACAACACTTTGACCGGCTTATTTATCTTATTTTCTTTAATTCAAATCTTATATGATCCCATTGATGGATTTAAAAAATTAAAGTATCTAAAATTAAAATAACTTATGGTTATTGTTGTCATTAACGTTATTCTTATTATTATGACTAAATGAATATTAGTATTAATAATAACAATGTTATGATAATTATTTATATTATTATAATCAAGAATAATGATAATAATGACCCTATTAATATTATTACTATTGTTATTTTATTTTAGTGTAATATTAAGCTTACTATTCTTATATTTATACATATAATAAGTATATTAATTATAATATTCATGCAAATATTATTATAATAATTGTTATATTTATAATTATAAAAATATTATCTTTAATATGTATAATAGAAATAATATTTAGAAAAATAAGAGTTATATAATTTATTTTTATTAAAATTATTATTATGAATAAGTGTTTTATTTTTATAAAAAAAATAGTAACACTATTATACTACTTTTTATTATTGTATACAACTATTATAAATAATTAAGATAATAATAATAATAATAATATATAACATTTTTTGTTAAAATAATGATAATTATAATTATTTGTTATTATAAACATGTATATAATTATTAAATAATAATATGATGTTAAATAATATAATAATAGAGACAATAATATTTATAATAATAATAATAATATAACATTCTTATTATGATAATAATATACATATAATAAATTATTATTATAATATATCCATTATTATAAATAAATAAAATAATAATTAGTAATATTTATAATGTTATAATAATAATTTTAATTTTAATAAATATAATTATTATTTTTATTATCAAATTATTATTATTATTATTATTATTATTATTAGAAATAATAATAATAATAATACCTATTTTCTAATCTAATCTTATATTATCTTATATAATCTAATTGGTGTTGATGTGATATAATCTTATATTATCTTACCTAAAAATAAGTTGAGAAAATGAGGGCCTTATTTTAATAGCTCATAAGTTTATTTGACTCTAATCATTATTTATCAGATAAAGTGTGTTTATGCGTTAATATTATACTCGTCTTATAAGCTGGTCATCTTGTTTGGTTCAAGTTATTTATAAAATGAGCTGAGTTTTAACAATGAAGGTTTAGACTCAATCTAATGCCTCTACAACTTTGTTTGAGGTTTTCAATATCCTCCCATACGTTATGCATATTAACTTGTGTTGATTATCAATATGATACATATCTACATGTCTTAAAAGACTGTGTAAATAGTTAATGGCTTTGCTTACTATAATCCTTAAGATCATGAATATTAATAGGCATTTAGTTTTATTCTCAAAATAGTATTAATTTAGAAATACATTCTAAATACACAAGTAGGTTGATATTATTACATGTTCGTTTATATTAGAGTGAATCATGGCGAATACGATATTTAACCTTTGTTCACCCTTATTTGGAAATTTATTTACCAATATTTACATGCATTAATTGGGATTAATGATTCACCTTGAATTACTTCGTTTTTGTTACTTCCTGAATTGGGAGTAATGGAAATAAAGGATGAAATATAAATACTATAGCTTCTGTTCACCCCGATTCAAATGGAATTAAAACAAATTTCACTTAGGTTAGGTTAATACTATCTAAATAGGATTTTAACGCATTCACCCTCGATTTTCATCCATTCATCACACATAAGTAAATTGTGGAATTCCATAAATAATATAAACATTCCTTAATCTCTTTTCATTGATTAATCATATTACCTTTATCTATAATCCACCTATCTTACATAGAAAACCTTAGAAACCTCAATTATGGAATCCATTGGCGGATGGTTAGCCATTTTGCAAACTGAGGCAGTATTCTTCCAAGAAGTCTGGAAGTAAACCAACCCTTACCTTCATTTGACCCATCGCTAAGCATGTCACCCTAAGTTGCTTATTTTAATTTGTTTACTCCAAAACATTTATTATGCCCAATATTTTATTTATTTGAACTATTAAATTCATTTCACGCATTTTCCTAAATTTTTATAATTTTGGGGAATTATTTGAAATTTTTTCAACTTCTACCTATTTATTACACTTTCTATCTTCCATAAGTTATTTTCATTGTTGTTAACCCTTTTAGGTCAGGGTTGACTATGAAATCTACCACCCCTCACCACCCTTATATGATTAATCATTGTCCTTTATCATTCAACCTTTTTTTTTACCATCATCTCTTCCTTATACATCTCACCAACTCCTTTCAACCTCTCACCTCTTCTAATCACACTCCATCTCCCTTTAGCTTATAAGTAACCCAAAATTTGACTCTCTCGATAGGCCTTAGGGTTCATAAGCCTCTTGACTTCTCATTTCACACTTAGTTAAATTCTAAATCCTCAAAATTTCTCCCTCAATTCTCCTCTTACTTTCCCCTCTTGTTCTCGAAGTCAAGTCCTTAAGTTATTGCTGCCTCAAAACCCTCTCCTCTCCTCTCCTCTTTTTTATTATTCCTTCGTTGCTTCTAAAATCTTGAATATTAGTCCATAGATACTTGAATTTAAGTAAAAGTTGATTAAGGTTTATAGATTAGTGAAGCCTTCATCCGTTGTTTAAACCTTACTTTTCAAGACAAAGGTTTTTCTTTGAGCCTATTAATTTCATTTTCCTATTCTAATATATTTTTATTCTAGATTATTAATCTTATAATACTTATTAGGTTACCTAAGTGTGGTTGAAGAAGGTGCTTTGGAATAATTTTTACTTAGAAACCAATGTTAACTTTTGTTAACACTCCACACATCTCTAGATTAGGATTTTTGCATTAAATGATGTATTTTATCTCAATTACCGTGATAACATGATTTTTTTTTATAAAAGAATGATTTAGGTTTTAAAAGCTTGTATTTGGTTGTTATATGCATTTTCATGATATCATTGTTAAAGTAGAAAAATGACACACTAGGTATTTTATAAGTTTTTTAAGCATGATAATCATGCCTTCTTGTTGTTAATAAGTATGCATTTAGGTATTTTATCACTCCCTTAAATATAATAGTGAGTATAATGTTGTTGTTTTTTTTCAAATTTATGTTACACGTACCATGATATGTCTAATAGTGTCTAGGAATTTATGTGCAATTTTGGTGAAGTTCAGAGTTAAAATGGTCATTTTAATAATATTTTTTATGGAATCTAAGTGTACCATTGTGTTTTTTGGGTATTTTACATAAAATTTTGATATATACCATGTTTAAGTTTGGATGAGTATGGGTTAAGTTGTGAATTTTACAAGATGAATTATTTTAAGTAAATAGAGTATTTTGATCATTTTATGTAAATTATGAAAATTTGGATTCTTGTAAGAGTTACTTGGGTTAAAAATATGATAAGTGTAATATGATTTTAGTTTTAGTTAATTATGGTAAGCATAAGTTGATCTACTATGTGAAAATGACTTAAAATGAACTTAGAAATCCTAGAGATATAATCATCATTTTATGTGCAAAATTGTGAGTTTAAGTTTTGTTTCGTTGTCAATTATGTTTAACATGATGGGTTTGAGTGTAACATTGGGTTTGATGAGTCGTTGAGCACTATTGATGAATTTATGAATCATTTGTGAATTAGGATTTCCCTAAGGGTATTCTAGTCTTTTCCCAAGTGAAGTGTCTTTGTTTGTCCTTGTATATGTTCTAAGTGTCTTATTTATTATTCTATGTGTTTATGGTATATCTATTTAACCATGGTATATTTCTAATGAAATGATACAATTGTTGATATGAGTTCATTAATAAATGATAAATGGCATTTCACATAATAAGTGATAATTGGAGTATTCATGGAAGTAATGTAACACCCTAAATTTTAAAACTGCTTTTTTTATTATTATTTACAATATAATCATATAATCAAAATATTGGATTTTACCGTCGTAATTGACATAATTATAGTCTACCATATCATCCTTACATCAATCAGAAGGCTAAAACCATTCATAGTAAAACAAAGTAATTAGAAATGAGAGAAGCATTATAAATACAAATATTAGTTTGGAGGTTAACTCTAGAATATAGTAATAAAATACAATAAAAGGGATACCATGGATTAAAAAGTCCAAAAGATATCATGATAAAACATCATTCGGATAATATGACTCTTCTCCCTAACACCCAGTATGGATAAAAGTCACTCCTCCCTACACAATGCATTAAAAGTAGCAAAATCATTCAGGTGATCCTCAAAGACCTGTATAAAAGCATCAGAGTACTCTACTCATGGGAATGAGCATCGCTCATAAAAAAGGTGGATAGTACACTACGTTCCGAGTAAGATAATAATATTTTCGAGTCATGAATACATTTCAATACACACATGTACAATAGAGAATAAGTACATGTGTGATGCACATAAAACATCACAAAGTAAAGAATGATACAAGCCTTTTGATTAGATATAACAAATTTTTATTATATTATTTACATTGAGTTTAGGGATCCTACTATTCTTCAACCGGTGGAATGGTGTGAAGCATATTTTGAGGAAAACACACTTGAGCAACTATTATCATATGATGGAACAAATCCAACATCTATTAGGAGAGAATGCTTCTGAGCCACTATTCTTAAACTGATAGAACAGTTTGAAGCACCTCTCAGGGATAACACGCCTAAGCCATTATTATTATCTGGTGGAACATATTCAACACCTCATTCTTGACTCATGTACTCTTCTACTTGAAGTTATTAGTATCTTATCCATTAGTTTGGTTATCTCAAATTATATTCTTATTCATGATGAGTATGGGGTCTCACTATTCTTAATCCAGTGGAACGAACTAAAGCACCTCTCAAGGATACCAAACCTGAGCTACTATTATTATTTGGTGGAATGGATCCAACACCTCTCAGGATAAAATGCTCCTAAGTCACTATTCTTAAACCAGTGGAATGGTCTAAAGCACCTCTTAGGAACAATTCACCTAAGTCACTATTATCATCGGGTCTCTAAACATGTAAATCCTAATCCACCTCTTCTAGAACCTAGGGAAAATCACCTAAGAAATTATAATAAAACATCATTAGGATTAAAAGATATAAAAAAGGAATGTTAAGGGAAAAGGAATGGTGAAAGTAGGGAGAAAAAAACCAAAACAAATCAGGAAAACTTGCACAACCAAATATAGAAGGGACAAAAAGTTGTGCCAAGCCAAGGGTGATAGCAATGCCACAAGTTGCCGTTTTTATGGGGAGATCAATGACCAAAGGATACAAAGACAAAGGGGATGCAACGGTGGGCTAGAATAAAGGAAGGAGGTGAGCACTGATTGTTTTGGCCAAAGCAAGGTGGTGTTGGGCTGTAGTTGTTGAGGCCGAGTGGTAGAGTGTGTGGTGTGGTGCAAGCTATCAAAAGGTGGAAGGGAGGTTGCGGTTGTGGCTGTCGAAAGAGTTAGGTTTGCTATGGTCAAGGCTATTGAAGGGTAGCGTTGGGCTATGATTGAAGTTTTGTAGCAAGAAGAAGGTAGTTGTGGTGGAGGCAACTAGAGAGAATGTGTGGGTTGCGGTTGATGTTGCTGAAGGTGAGGGGGTGCACCGCCTGTTGGTGCTACAGCCATGGAAGAAAAATAAAGGGGGATTGCAGAGCAGGATGTCGAAGGGGAGAGGGTTACATCGGTGGTTCTAATTTGTGGCTAGGGCTAAGCCTCGACAAGGGTGACTGAATGGAGTGGGGTGATTCGGTTGGGATTGCTGGAGGTAGATTTTTGTGATGGTTTTCATGATGGAAAGGAGGAGTGAAGGAGTAAGAAGATGATGGTTTGGTTTGTAGAATCAAAAGGGAGAGAATAGAGGTTGTAGGAGCATTAAATGCTCGATTTATACATACACACATATGCATAGGGATGGAGGTTTAATCTACTAAAATTTTCAACACAAAACCTTAAGCTAAGGAGATGGGGTAGGGGGCAGGCTTGGTGGGGGGTTGTGTATGCAAGGGGAAGAGAAAATAATGGGGAAAAACAAGTACAAGGGAAAAGGAGAAGAAAAAGAAAAAGAAAAATAAAGGATAAAAGGGAAGTGGTGTTGTGGGTTTAGATTAAAATAATTTAATTTAGGAAATTAGGATAATTAAATTAAACAATTATTCAAGATTAGGTTTAGTTTAGAAAATATATTGGTGACTCAAAATAAAAATTAAGGTTAATCTTAGATTTAGGTTAGGGAGTTAGGGTAAGATAGAAAAATAAAATTTTTTAATTTATAATTAGGTTATGATAATAATTACTTAGGATTAGGTTTAGCTAAAATTAGGGGTATTACAAGTACACTATGTAGCAACATGTTAAGTGTGGAACTTAAATGTTAAGTGTTGGTGTAATGATATAATAAAATATTAATATGTAAAGTAAAATATCACATGAGTCAGGATCAAGAAATTATATTAGTGTTTAGTGAGCCTTATTCTATCAGAACTAGAGTGGCCTTAGATCTACCTTATATCAGTCTTAACCATCGGAGCATAAGAGGGTAGAGTATTGAAGGATCAGGTGTTTAGTTGTGGGTTAAGGAGATTTATCCCATGAATAATGTTTTTAGGCTCTTCCAATGGATTATAATTATAATACCCCACTTTTTGAAAATATTTTAATATTATAAATAAGGGGAAATTACAATAGTCAAATGTTTATTACAGCATTTGAAGGACACTAAAACCCTAGTTGTGTTTTAGAAACGTTTTGCTCCATTATTCATATTTTTGCTCATAACTTAGTTTTGTGAAATCTTCTTAGTTGATTTTGGTCATATAGTTTTACTCGAATCATTCTAAAATAATCATATTTGGATTTTACGGATTTTTTTGAGTCTCCTAGCCATTTTAAAAATTGGTAATTGAAGGTTTTGACCATAAGTGCTAAATTTGTCTCATTTGGTTTTTAACACATTTTGCACATAAAAAAAAAATTTTTATTATATAAAATTTACAAAACTTTTAGTTTCAAGTTCAATATGAAATAAAAATATTTTATCTTTGTTTTTATAATTTTCAAATAAATTTTGCCATTTTTAAATGGAATACGCCATTGAAGCTTAGCTTTCTATTATTAAATCTAATCCTTATCTTTTGAGATCCAATCCTAACCATATAACCCCATATAAGACAAAATCCTAACCCTCTAACCTTTCCAAGATACATCACCACTCACCACCCATGCCACACATTGGTTATTGCAATAGATCCCTCCTCGACTCCAACGTGCTTATCCATTTACCACTCCCCTTGTATGATTTTCTTCCCCAACTCCCCTATCTAATTCATGCCACCTTATCTATAGAGTCCACACTCATTAATGAAACAAATCATAACAATCTTACATTATTGTTACTCATTTATACCTTAATCACTAAGTATTCCTTCAAGGTAAGTCATTATTTCATTCCCCTCCCCTCCAAAACCCATTCCCTCTCCTCTATCATTGTTATGCATATTATACCACCATTCCCTCTATATAAGTCATCCATTTAAGCTTCATATAGGAAACAACATCAAAGCATCAAAGTTTTTTTAGATCTAACCTTCCTCATTTACTTCCCTTCTCTTTTGTTATGCCTTATATATTGTAATATTATATGTGTTGTTGATTTCATATGGTTCAAGAAGATAATTAGTGAAGTTATTTTTTGGTTCTTAATGCTTTATCCTTGTTGGTAAACCTCACATGGTTATTAAAAATGGATTATCATGCTAATTTAGATTTATGGATTTTACCTAGTATTCCATAGCATAGTGGATGTGTGTGATTCAATTTTGTGCATGCTTAGTATTAAAAATTTAATGTTAATATTTCTTCTTTCCAATGTAAATTTTGGTTTGTGATTTAGTTTAATGTGTACAAAGTTATGATTGATTTTCCATGAGCACGTAATTCTATTAAATTCTGCCATGTTTGGTTGAGCTATGGATTTTGGCTTGTTTTATGTTAGAGTTGGTTTTGGTTAATCTAATAATTCTATGATATTTATTGGCATTTTTAGGTGAAATTTTATGCATAGTATGTTTTCATCTGCATTGATATAACCTATCTTATAATTCACTAAAGTTTAGTTAAGTTTAGAAATTTTAGTTTTACTATTCTTCATGAATATTTAAAGTGTTTTTCATTGCAATACCTCAATTTTTTTAACCATAATTCAAGGGTGATTAGTCTACTAACCCCTTCTATAACATTAAACCTTGTTTGGGCACTTTATTCATACCTTTCAAACCCTCATTTTTACCTTCCTACCCTTCAAAGCCCTTGTAACACCCCCAAAATTTACTACTAAAATTTTTTATTTTTATTTAAAAGAAATAGCGGAAGCAAAATAATAAGACTTTTGAATTATTGGGGTATTACCATCACACTTAGTACCAGAGCAATTTACTCTTACCGTTTCAGTACCAAGTGCTAAGGTTGGAAGAGTAAAACATAATTTACAAACCATATCTAAATCATAGTAGCGTAACAAACCATTTACAAGAATAAAATCCACTAGTGGTGGTTACAAAACAATAATTACATTAAAACTAGGAATTTAAAAGAGAAAGAGAAAAACCCTAACAGTTCCAAATAATTCCTTACTCTCTTTTCCGTTGTCCACTTAAATAGTACCTGAAAAGAGACATGTAAGGGACACTACCCATTGAATAGGCAAGGGGCCCACGAATGGAACCCTTCAGTAATACGGTACTAAGTAATCCTTTAAAACACACTTAAAAGTAGGCCCGCACCCTATACCCATACCTAACGACACGTGTAAACATAATAATCAGAGCCATACATCCACATACTTGATAAGTCAATCAGATATTAATGGTGCATACATAAATATTCACTTTCGTACATTCACATACTTAACGAGTCAATCAAATATTGATAGGTCATAATGAACAATTGATACTTTTAGGGCTTTTAAGCCATTAGTCCATCATTAATCAATCATCTCAGAGTATAAATGTCTATGTGAGTGCGGGAACCTCACTATTATAGTTGGTGGATCGGAATACATACAGGGTAGAATGCTCCTGACCACTATTATTCACCAGTGGACTGGTCTCCTGGGCAAAACGCTCTTAGCCACTATTATTCGCCAGTGGATCGGTTTGGCCCCGACTCACAAGGTGTTCTACTATAAGTGATTAGTGTCTTCCCTATGTCTTATTGTTATTATGTTTGGTTTGCTGAGCACGGAATCCCCCGCTATTATAGCCGATGGACCAAAAATCAAGCAGGGCAAAATACTCCTGCCCACTATTATTCGCCGATGGACCAGTCTCCAGGGCACCCCTGCTCCTGGTCACTATTATTTGCCGGTGGACCGGTCTGGGTCCAACTCAACAATCTTCCTCTTTAAGTGATTAGTGTCTTATTCTTATCTTATTTGAAATATTTCACCCTAGACATGCATGGCTAACTATATCCACACTTATCCTCCTCAGAGGGCTCGTCTCATATCTTGAGACTCCTGCACCTCCTAACTCGCCTGAACATCCTTCCCTTATTCAACTTACTCACACCCGGATCTCGACTCCTAAGTGTGTGGGTCAAGCCCACTCACCGCCTTACCCTAGGGTTTATTCAAAAACCCTAATCTGGGCCTATGTGGCCCATCCTTTTCTGCCTTACACATCCCAAACTATTTTAACACCCCACACGTCATGACCCTTAGATCCAACCCTCACCTTCTACCCCACTCATTCTCATTTATTTTTACTATTTTATTTTTCTTTTTCCACCTTCTCAAATTAGGGTTTTTCCCCTAAACCCTAGCTCAATCTCCTATACACCCTTATAGTATCCTATGTACTATTTTTCACCTGGAGCCTCCAGCCACCCAAACGATACTTCTATTACCTTCCTCACATCCCAAGGCAACTTTTCATATGTAAAGTTTGCCCCCATGCAGACTCTAACCATCCTATGCAAACCCTATATTCTCCCACTTTTTCAATTTATGTAAAGTCTCCTTTTATTTATCCACTCATGGCTCATGGATTATTTGTGTAACACCCCCAAATTTACTACTGAAATTTTTTGTTTAAATCAAAAGGTTTAGCGGAAGCGAAAGAATTAAAACCGTAAACTTGGGGGGTATTACCACCACACTTAGTACCAGACCGGTACACTTCTACCGCTCCAGTACTAAGTGCTAAGGCTAAAACCAAACAACACCAAGTGTGAAATATTAAAACATGAGTCGATATTTGACATAAATCATTAACGAAACACAAGTCAATTAGTATTTAGAATACAGTTTAGGAGTACAACTTAAGAGTACGATTTTAAAACATAAAGCATAGTACAAAATACAGCTAAATAAAACAAGTCCCGAAGGATCAATATCCGGATTGCCTACTCACTCAAGTCAAGCCTTCCACCCCAAATTAGTAACCGATCAAACCTGCATAGGAGGTCTGCTCCCCACCATTGGTGGATCATCACAGGACCCAGTCAATCAAGGTAGTATCAGTACGGGTCCAATACTGAGTAAGGGTGCAGGTGCGCTAAGGCCAAGCATACAATCATACTACATAGCATACATAGCACAATCATATAGACAACATGCGATAACCCGCAAGATAAGGCCTGAATACTTTTCTAGTGACTTATTCTTTATTTTCATTAATAATATGTTCATTCCACACATATTCTTTAATAGTCCATGTGAGTGCGGGAACCCCACTATTATAGCTGGTGGAACGGTCATGAGGGCCATGCCCTGCCACTATTATAGCCGGTGGACCGGTCACGAGGGTAACATACCCTGCCACTATTATTTGCCGGTGGACCGGTCTGGCCTCGACTCACAAGGTGTTCCACTGTAAATGTTTGTATCTTTCCCATGTCTTATCATTATTCTGATTAGTTTGTTGAGCGCGGAATCCCCCACTATTATAGCCGATGGAACGGTCATGAAGGCCATGCCCTGCCACTATTATAGCCGGTGGACCGGTCACGAGGGTAACATACCCTGCCACTATTATTTGCTGGTGGACCGGTCTGGGTTCGGCTCAACATCTTTCTATGTAAGTGGTTAGTGTCTTAACATATCTTATTCAAAAGATTATCACCCTTGACATGCATAAATCATTCTCTTTATACTTTACACATCACAAATAATAAAATTCCACATTCATAACTACACTTTAATCAATAAATACACATGATAATGCCAAACAACTCTAAGCAGCTATAACCAACCCTAATTGTCCACACCAAACCGTGGTTAACCACTCTTAACCCTATTTTACCATAACAACCGTACTTAGCCATCCCAAACCTTAATTATCCTCAAAAAATCACAATTAGTTACTCCAACCCGACTTAATCACAACAACCTAGAGTTAATCACTCCAAAACCCTAATTCTGTCTCCTCCATACCCTTATACTACTCCACGTACTATTCTTCGTCCAAAACAGTTAAACACCCAAATAATGCTTGCATTACCTCCCTTAAATCCCAAATCGACCTTTCATACGTACATTTTTCTCTCACGCAAACGTTACACATCCCATGCGACCTCTCGAACTTTTCACACAAACCCTAAATCCCATACAATCATTAACTCCCATGCAAAACCCGAACTCCACCATGCAAACCCTAATACCACCATACAAACATTAATACCACCACACAAACCATAACACCACCAAACCCTAATACCACCATAAGCCATTAATACCACTATGCAATCAATAATACCCCCATACAAACCCTAATACCACCATGCAAACCCTAATACCACCATACCAACCATAATACCACCATGCAAACCCTAATACCACCATACCAACCATAATACCACCATGCAAACCCTAATACCACCATGCAAACCCTAATATCACCATGCAATAATGAATACCACCATGCAACCATTAATAATACTATAAAAACATTAATACCACCATATTAACCCTAATACCACCACACAACCATAAATTAAACTCCCCCACGCAAAACCATAAAAATCAGAAATCAGATTATCCCACACGAACCCTAGCATTTTCATTTTATTCTTCCACCCATGATTCATTAAAATATTTAGATCCACTCACTTCCCTTGGTCAATCTCTTTCCCCATCCTCCTTTCTAATACATCAACTCCCTCACATGTATGTCTTACAGGATCACGACACATATCATCACTTATACATAATACATATACCATGTAAACATACCACACATATTTCATCTCCATGTCATGCACACACAACATAATTGATGATGATAAACGTAAGGTACGTAGCATGCGAAACACATAATACATATAGACACACAAAAGGCCTTAGTTACGTCCTTACCTAAAGCGACGCCGGGCTTGGAGCACGCTCCTATAAATCCTAAGGGCTTTGGTCGGGGTTACCTATTAAAGGGGAAAATGCTAAGTATTAGTTTCCCTTGCAAGTACCATCAACCCTTATTCTAGTTTAGGATTAGGGTTTTTATTACTAAAGAGGGTATTATACAAAAACTAGGGTTTTTACCTTAGAATTGGTATACTAAATATTAGTAGTCAAAATATATTTATTTTTGATACTTATTGTTACACTTATTTTTATTAAACCCATTAGTTCTAATCTTGTAGTAATAGGGTTTATGCTAGCTATAGAAAAATAGTGTTAGTATTAATAAAATAGTGACACTAATGTCTAGTGATAGAAACCCTAGCGTTTTAAGGCCAAGTCTATTAATGGTGTTATATTTGAAATAATAATATTATAAGGTCACAATATTACAAGTAACTATTCCTAAGGGTGATAATGATAATAGTTGTATATTCTTGAATAAAACAAGGGTTCAAATGCTTTTGGTTACAATAATAAGGTAGTGATAGTAGTAATAATAGTAATAGCTAATAATAGTGTCCTAGTAATGAGGTTAGGGTTAATGTTAAATGGTATGGTAATAAGGTTCAAGTACTCTTCTTAGTTAACAACCACATGATATTTACTAGCTTGAGTTAAGTAACATGGATAAGAACAAAAGTAGTATTATTATTAACAATAGTGATAAACGTGTTAAGTATAATAATAATAATAATAATAGTAGTAGTAGTAGTAGTAGTAGTAATAATAATAATAATAATAATAATAATAATAATAATAATAATAATAATAATAATAATAATAACAATAATACAACCAAGTAAGGTTAAGCAATAATAATAATAACCATAATAATGATAATAGTGATAATAATAATAATAATAATAATAATAATAATAATAATAATAATAATAATAATAATAATAATAATAATAATAATGTTAATACTAATAATTATAATAATAACACTAAAGTTAAGTATAATAGAAGCTAAGGTTCGAAGGGATGATGGTGTTGGTAAAAATGATAACTTTAATAACAGAGATAATAATATTAGTAATAATAATAATAATAAAAGTAATAATAATAATAATAATAATAATAATAAAAGGAATAATAATAATGATGATAATAAGTATAATAACATTAATATTAGTTAAACTTAGTAGTAGCTATATAAAAAGAAAGGTTAAGGTTTGGGGTGAGTGGAAGACCACCTAGGGTCGGTGGTGGTCCGGCGGCGGCGGTGGAGGAGGAGAAGAGAGGGAAAGATTAAGGTGGAGGTTAGATGGGAGGAGGAAAGGAGAAGTTTGAGGTGGGGGAAGAATCAGCAGGTGAAGGGGAGTGGAATGAGGGTGGTGGCGCGGCGACCGAGGGTGGTGGAGAGAGGTGGAAAAAGGGGGGGGGGTAGAAGGAGAGGGAGGCAGGGGAAGATGAAGTTGTGGGAAGGTAGGGGAGGGTCTGCCGGACTTTTTGGAGGGTGGTGGAGGTGTTGGTAGAGGCGGAATTGGCGGTGGAAGGCAGTGCAAGGGGTGGCGATGGCTGAAGGTGGTGGTTTCGGGATGGGAAATTGGCACGGCTAGGGCGGCATGTGCAGGGCAAGGCGGAGGGTGGCGGCGGCTTGGTTTGTATGTTCAAACAATTACCAAATCTGTAATGTCAAACAACATCAATTCATACCAAATCTGCAATCACACCATAATTTCAATCAATCTATAATTGGTATGCATGTCTCAATACACCAACTATACTTAGGAATACAAATTAGTGGGCATACCACAACTTGGTAGCCCCCAAAGTAAAGAGTTCACAGATCTAGGCTGGATTATCGAAAGATGTAGACGAAATACAAACCTGAAAATGCATGTAGAATATATAGATTGCTACCTAATACCGAATGAATGAGTGCACGTGCTTGGCCCATTGGTCTCTAACTTCATCAATTTCATCAACATTATATTGCTGGCCTCATGCATAGTTATCGGTGAAAAACTACAACACCCATGTTTCAATTAATATACAGTTAGCCATTAGGACTATAAGATCCATTGCTCGTCTTCTTCACTTGAACCCTTAAAAACTTCAATTTCATCAGCATCATCTAAGCTCCTTTGTCTCGAAGATCTGGTTCCAGCAGCTCTTTGGAGGTACCTAATTACACAGAATTGGCATAATTACGGTGAGAACTAAGAAGTCTTTAAATTTGAATATGTTACACTATCCTGCCTCAATATCTTAGTAACCATGAAAACAAAAGAAAGTAATAGCCCCATTAGAAATACTATTACAACCCTCACCATCTAAGACATGGTAAGATACCCAATGAGGCTAAATAGATGGATGGCTGGATAAAGAGATAAACAATATAGGAAAAACAATTCTGATAAAAGTAAAAACTAAAATAACTAAAAACATGTATTACCCTACATACAAAATAATACAAGGGGGTAGATATATAATGGTTGTTTGTAGAATAAATTCTATATAAAAAATACAAAGGTAGGCAACATGTAATACCACTTTAATCAAGAGGTTATATAACACCCTCATACCCTATAATGTGAAAAAGGTTTTCAAGATAGTCCAAATTAAGGTTCAATTTGTAAAAAAGGCCCTAAAAATATACCCTCAAGGTTGTATCACTTGTATGTTAGTTAGGAATGTTAGCTATGTAACAAAATATGAAAAAAAACCCTCAATTTAGAGGCCAAAATGGCCTCTTTTGGGCTCCGAGATTGCCCAAACCGGCTTTGCCGGTTTGCCACGTCGTAGATCTCAAAAAAAATACCCAAAATAGCCTCCTAGATCACCTAAATCCGAGGTCCCATGAAAAAGCTATGGCCCTCCAAAGTTTACAGTAATAATGTCTTCTCTTTTGTTTATTACTTACTAATATGTTGAATGGTGTTAATGTTAGTGATATTTTATTTCTCTAAATATATTATATTTCTGATCCATAGTACCCAAATTTATTTCCCAACAGCCATTATTCAACAATAATGTTGAATCTGTATTCTCCATACAAACAAATACAACAATAATATGTAAAGGTCTCGGCCAACACATGCATTTGTTAATATATAACAATAACGCAACAAATTCAACAACAAACAGCAAAATTTTCAGCCAACACATTCAACAACACATTTTCGAATGACAAACCACAATCTTTCAATAACAAACAAATGAGAGGAAGAACAAACACATACATAAAGTGAGCTAGCTACAAACACGACGGTGAGAATGTTGAGAGAGGCAAAGGCTTCAAACACGACGGAGAGTTGGCGGTGCGAGGGTTTCCTTTACTTGAGAGGAGCTGGTGTGGTGGTGCGAGTTGGTGGTGCGAGGGTTTGCAAGGAGAAGGAGAGCAAGAGAACGAAAGTGCAGAGAGTCTGAAAACTTTGGCACGAAATAGAACCGAGCGAAATAAAAGTTTGATTTTGGGGTTTTAATAACGGTTCTTCCAGGAACCGTCATTAAAAGCTTCTGACTTTTAACAACGGTTCTAATATGAACCGTTATTAATGTCCCGTTATTATTTCCCGTTTTCGTAGTATGATAAAATGGTTGGGTTGGGGGTATTTGGTCTTTATTTATTTATATAATTAATTTAGATATTCAATTTTAATAATAATTATTTTAATTATAATAATTAAATCCATTTTTAAATTAGTTAGGCTATTTTGGATAAATTGTCCTTAACTTCCATTTTAATTAGTAAAATGTCCAAAATTTTCTAAATAATTTATTTATTATTTTCTCCTTATTTTCCTCAATTAATTTCCTCTTTATTTAATGAAGTAGTATATTTTCTTTATTTTCTCTAATAAATCATTATTTTGCCATAATTCCTAATTTAGGATTTTTGGGGTATTACAATTTGGGTCATTCCCACCTACATTAGCCAACTTACTTCCCCTTGGTTATCTTACTTTTCCATTTTCTTTTTTAATCCTTCCATCCCACATTACCACGTTAAATATCCTAGCATGCATGTCCTAGAGGGTCACATCACATAACATCGTACACACAACAAATATAATCATCGTCCTCATGCCATGAGGAAGTCACATAAGCAAATATTCACTCCTAGTTGCGCTATAAATGATTAATCATTAAGCATAAAGTACATAATATGGCATAACATATGCCACACAAGGCACATAACACACACATAGTTGTTCTTAGCCACATCCCTACTCGGTTTGGGTTACTAAGTTATCTCCTACGCTTCTTAGATCACCATTCACCCTTCATAATTTTTACACTTAACATATTTCCCATTTGGTTGGTTAGATTACCGTATTGCCCTTCTCTTTTGTTATAATTACTAAATTGCCCTTAAGTTGGCTAAATTATCAAATTACCCTTCTTCATTATCATGATTACCAATTTTCCCCTTTAGTTGGTTAAATAATTTCCAATATACCCTTTATTCGGTTAAATTACCAAATTGCCCTTCTCCATTATCATAATTACCGAATTGCCCCTTTAGTTGGATAAGTTTCTAAATTACCCTTCTACAATTTCATAATTGCCATATTGCCCTTATCTAATATTATAATTACCAAATTATTCTTATCTATTATAAAAATTACTAAATTACCCTTTCATTGGTTAAATTACCAAATTATCCTTCTTTTTCAAATTTACCATAATACCCATTTTACTTACAATTTACCAATTTATCCATTTACTTACAAAATTACCATTCTACCCTTTATTCACAAAATTACCATTTATCCTTTTATTTATAGAATTACCGTTTTTCCCTTTAATCACAAAATTATCATTTTACCCTTTAATTATAAAATTATCATTTTACCCTTTAATTACAAAATTACTACTTTGCCCTTTAATTACCAAATTTCCACTTTACCCTTTAATTACAAAATTACCATTTTACCCCTTAATTACAAAATTACCATTTTACCCTTTAATTACAAAATTCCCATTTTACCCCTTAATTATAAAATTACCATTTTACCCTTTAATTACAAAATTACCATTTCCCCCCTTAATTATTAAATTTCCATTTTACCTTTTAATTACAAATTACCATTCTACCCTTTAATTATAAAATTACCAATTTACCCCTTTTACTTACAAGATTACCATCTTACCCCTTATTACACCACTTATATTAAATTATTATCACTACATGAATTAATATTAATACTCCACTCAAAATATCCAACTCCACCAACTATTATATTTTAATATACTACTTATTAGTACCCACACATATTAGGCCACATTCTTACCCGATAAATATTACTAAAATGCCCTTAGAACTCACAATAATATTATTCATACATAAATGGTCACAATAACATAAAATGACGTGAATAAGTACTAACACTTTCATTAGTAGCCAAACTCTTTCCTTAAGCAATATTTCCACACATGGCATATAAACTAGCATACTTTTCTTTTTATCAATCAATACAAGCAATATATATTATATTAAACCACAAATATCAAGAATAATAACATATTAAAAATCCTAATGTGCTAACATAAATTTATCCATGCGTTTAAGTGAGGTCTTACCTTAATTCCCAAAAAAATTAAATTTTACTGGTATCCCTAGGGCTGTAAATGAGCTGAGCCAGTTCGGTATTTGGCTCGGCTCGGCTCGTTAAAAGCTCGGTTTGGCTCGTTTGTTTAATTAAACGAGCCTCAAAGTGAGGCTCGGGCTCGGTTCATTTTTTGGCTTTGGCTCGTGAGCTTGGCTCGTTTCGGCTCGTTCGTTTATTTAAACGAGCCGAGAGCAAACAACATTTTAGGCTCGTTTAGTTAAACGAGCCGAACCCAAGCCTAGGGGCATTCGGCTCGGCTCGGCTCGGCTCGTTTACAGCCCTAGGTATCCCGGTTAAAGATTCAAGCTTTAAATAGCAAAATTAACACCTAAAAATAATTTCAATAATTATTATATTAGAAGTAGGAGATTAAAAGGATAAAACTTTATAAAAACTTAATTAATAATACACTTTACTTAACCATTAATATATCTCAAAAATTAAACAAGGAAAATCCTAAAATAATGTGGAACTCACGCTACATGAGCAACGTGAGTCATATGAAGGTTGCAAGGGGAGAAGAGGGTTGAGGGTGGTGAGGTAGAAGGGAGGGGAAGATGGTTCAAGTTTGGGATTTAGGGGCCAAGAGTAGGGAAGGTGGGGGAGACTTAAGGCAAGGAAAGGATGTAGGGGTGGAGAGGGGGTGTAGGTGGTGGTCAGGGGTAGGTTGACTACGACAAAGGGCAGCAGCAACGGCCACGGCGAGGTGGCGAATGGGGCTATCGAGGTGGGCATGGCTAAGAAGGAAGGAAAAGGGAGAAGGAAAAATGAAGGGGTGAGGAGGCTTGTCTTGGCCAAACAAGGTATGGGGTGGTAGAGGTTGTAGGGAGTTGATTGGTGGTTTGGGTGGTAGTAGAAGCGGTCGGACGACGGCGAAAGGTGGGGTTGCAGGGGGCTTGGGGTGGTCTTGTGGCGATGTAGGGTGGTAGTAGAAGGATGCGGAATGTGGTTTAGGTGGTTGGTGAGGCAGAGGAAGTGGTGGAAAGAGGCGACAGACCCAAGCTGAGGTGAAAATGGAAGGAGAAAAAAAGGGAGAAGAGGGAGGTCGGGGAAGGTATGGGCTCAAAAAATGGGGTAGGAAAAGGGTTGAAGAGGAGAAGAAAAGGGAGAAGAGGGAGGTCGGGGAAGGTATAGGCTCAAAAACTGGGGCAGGAAAAGGGTTGAAGAGGAGAAGAAAAATAAGAGGAAAGATAGGGGTGATAGGTGGCCGGTCAGTGGTAGCGTTTAGGGTGGCAGGGAGGTGGTAGGGTGGCAGGGAGAGGGAGACGAAGAAGAGGAAGGGTAGCCATGCGGGATGGGGTTCATGGATTCCTGGTTCCAAAATGGTGAAAAAAAGATAGGAGAGAGAGAGAGAGAGAGAGAGGTGGTGGCAATGGTTGCGGACTGGGTGGCTGGGTGTGGTGCTTGGGGTGGCACTCATGGCAATGCAAATAGGTCGGGGCTCTCAGGGTGGAAGACACTGAAGGAAGAAGAAAGAAAGAAGAGGGAGGGAGAAGGGGACATGCCTGGCGTGGGGGAAAAAGAACTGGGCAAGACCGGGTAGGGGGAGAAAAGAAAATAAAGAAAGGAGGGGGGAGATGGGTTGTGTTGCTGCGCCAGGGGAAAGGAGAGGAGGGAAGGGAGTGGGTTGGAGGCCTAGGCGCAGGGGGAGGAGGGAGTAGGCCTGACAGCCCGAAGCTAGGAAAAGAAAAAAGAAAAAAAGAGAAAGGAGGAAAAAGGAGAAAAAGGAGAAGGAAAAGAAAAAGAAAAAGAAGCAAAATGGGAAAATAGGGGAAAATAATTTAATTTAATTTAGAAAATAATAAAATATAATATTTTTGATAAATTATTTAATTTAATAATTTAATTCAATATAATTTAATATATTGGTTCAAAAAGGATAATTTTAGCAAAATATTAGTTTGAAATTTTATTTAAATAAACATAATATGATAAAATAACAAAATATTTATTTTTAAATTATTACATACTCCTATCCAAATTTTTTACTAAAAAATCCATCAAATAATTAAAATAAATAATTTTAAAAGCTAATTTATTTCAAATAAAAACTATTTATTAAATTATAGGTTTTCAAAAATTTTTAGGGGATTACAGCCCTAGTTTTCAATTCAACCAACTAGTGGTCAATTGGTCGGCAATGTTTCTAACCCTATTGTCTAGGCCCTCAAGTGGTTGACCACCTACCTCTTCTAGTCCATCGAAGTTGGCCAATTTTCACAATTCTAAATTTATTTTAATCTCAAATAAATTCCTATGCCTAATATTTTTATATATTTTGGTTCCTAAACCAATTCTTCACCTTTCCCTAATTTTTTATGGTTTTTTAAAATTTTTTGTTTATTTTTCCCATTTTAACACTTTATTAGATTTTATACCTTACATAAGTCATTTTTAATCATTTTTCACTTTCTTAGGATGCGGGCTTTGAAATTCTAACCTTCTCATACCCGATGATCAGATCCTTTATGGTATTTACTCATTCAACCAAAAATCTAACCTTCATCGCCTCTATCAATATATCAACATCTACCTACACTCTTGCACTATTTCACTTGTGTCAATTACTCTCATCGCTCTTCTTGCTTGAAAACAACCCTCCCGTCATATTTTCATCTCTATCCTACCTTGATCAAAGAGCATAAAGGGGTATGCCCTTTGGTTGGTCATTTTTACACTTAGCGAATTTTCTACATTCTACTTTGTTCTCTAATCTTTTCCTTATTCTTAAATTATTTTGTTCTTTTCTTTTTTCCTTGTAGTCGAGTCCCTTTCATATCTTTCTATCCATTTTTCTTACATTTTTTACTTAAAACATCTTATTTTTAACTCTTTGTCAATTATTTTTTAAGCAAAAGAGAGTTATAGTTATAGATTGGTAAATGTTTGATCTAGTTTATCCAAGCCTCTATTTTCAAATTCTAAGGGTTATTCTCACATCTTTTAATATGTTATCTTCTCTTTTAACCATTGTCATTCTCTTTTTCTAATTTATATTTTTATTATTTTAGGTGATCAAAGGTTAGAAGGAGTCTAGGAGTATTTTTGTGCTAAAAGACAAGAGAAGCTTTGGTAAAGATACATGCCAGTCTAGGAGTATTTTTGTGCTAAAAGACAAGAGAAGCTTTGGTAAAGATACATGCCTCTAGTTTTGAGATTTTTATGACTATGTTTTAATTTTTTAAACTTCTATGTTATCATGTTTTATGATATACATCATGTTAGGCTTTACTTTAAATTCAAATCCATGTAGTATTTAGTAAAATGCATGCTTTTATAAGTTTTGTGATTTTATAAGAAATTGTTAAATCTTATGTCTTGTTAGGATTTACATAAAATCTCAAGCATGATATCATATTATGTTATATTTTTAGCTCTTGAGGTGAGTAGATTAAATTATGTCTAATTATGGTGATTGATGTATTATGTTGAAATGTTAACTATTAAGGGTTTTTTGCCTTTTAGGGGGCTAGGTCATGTGACTTTGTGATGTTGTGGATTTTTAAAATTGTTGTAAATTATATTTTTAGGGTGATAATATTGTGAATGGTGTTGTATGTAAGATTGGTAAGATTTGGATGCTTGTAGGATTGGAAAAATTTTTGGAAGGTCTTGACCATAGGGGTAAAATGGTCCTTTTGTACGTTTTTGAATAAAACAAATATTTTATTGTGCTCCTTGAGATTTTTTCAATAAATTTGATGTATAATATTGATGCAGGAGCATCTAATGAACCTAATGATTGTCATGTTCATATTAATTCTTAAGATAAGGAAGACTTAGCTTTCTTAATGTTGGAGCCTATCATGTTAAATATTCTTGATAATTCTTATATGCTTGATATTGAAAAATATTCAAGTTGTTCTTGTAGGTATGTCACATATTTACAAGAAGAAGATGTTAATACACTTTAATGTGTACAAGTATTCAAAGCATGCAAGACTATGACATACATGGGATGATACTTTACAACAAGAAGATATAGTGATGATATTCATTAGTTGTAGTAACTTGTTGTAAACCCTAACCCTAAGTGTATTTTATGTAAGTTAGGGTTTGATATATTTTCATATATGCATCATAGTTAATTGTATAGCTTTGTAATATTAATCCTTAGTATCATTTAACTAATGATATTATGCTTAAGATTAAGGTTATATGGGATTAATTCAACCATGATTAATGGGCTGAATTGAGGCTAATGACCGGCTGGAGGGCTTCAAAACTCAAGCTAGAACTTACATATATATACCTTACTTGTACGCATGAATTGAAGAAGGGAATGAATAAGAATTTTAATACAACTTTGAGCATAGGTAGCTGACGTCTATCTCTCTCATTTTGAGTCGACATTGAGCAAGGAAAGTCTGGGACATTTGCCTTCCTCCATTGAACTCAAACTCGACACATTTGAAGCCTGGTTCAAATCTGCCGAGAACACCTATCTTTGTCACTTGATTTCTTTGACTATAATAAATCTTAATCCTTCGTTTCTTTTGCATAATTTCGTGGGTGACATCTTCTACCATGAATCTTCGATCAAACCTTCCTCAACTTTGATAAAACACATCAAACATGTTAATTTTTGGGTGATGACGACGACTTTAGTTATGAAAATAATAAAATTAGAGAAGTTTAAGTGAACTAATAGCATTTTGGTCATTTTTTAATATTAAATCTAGAATGTTGGGTTGCATAAGGATGTAAGGATGAAAATATGATATTGATGATTTGTGGATTATATTGAGAAATTATGAATAGCATAAGGTAAAGTTTTATGAGAAAATGTGCAATTTAGGAATAATAACCAAAATGGTAGTGTCGGTGTTTTTATGTGTGAAAATTTGGAGTTAAGCTATAACTTTTTAGATATGATGCTTTTAATAATATTTTAGGTTAGTGTATTAAATTTGGTAAGTAAAGTCTTATGGATGAAGTTGTGGTGTGCTTGTGAAATTAGGATTTATTAGGGTATTATGATATTTTACCTTATGAAATATTCCTTTATGTAATTAATAATTACTCTTATGTCCTGCCTTTACTCCTGTAACATGTTCAATGTGTTATTAGTGATATAATTCTAAGTACTTAAAAAATGCAATTGTTAGAATAAATTGATCATAATCAAAGATTATTGTGAGAAGTTGATAAGTAGCTTTCTCATGGTAAGCCAATGGTAATATGAATGAAAGTCTAATGACATTAAACAAATTAAGTGATGTACTTTTATGTGTTAAGTTTTAATTAATAAATTAATTATACATCACTACTTAGCATAGAATATCACATGAGATGAGATCAAAAAGATTCCAAGTGTTGAACAATTTAATTACTCGACTATATTATATGATCCTAATGGAACTAGAGGACTACTATTTTACTCTATTTAACAAATTTATTAGCCTATAAGGAGCATGCATATTTAAGTATTTGAGGTTTACTAGTGGCCCTTGTATGTTTTACCCTAGATTTGAAGGTATTAGTGAGTACGATTGCCTTTCTCCTATGTGTAGAAAAAAGAGGAGAGTAAATGTTACATATTAATTAGGTTGGCTATCTTTATCTCATATATGGTGGAGGGGAGATGAAAGAAGCGGTTCCCTAATCTTAATGTGACCGAGTAAATGGATTGTGTGATCACCTAATGATAAACTTTAAATACAACTTTTTCTTAGTTCATCTCTTATCTTGAGCATCTATGCACGTATATTATCTATCTTGTCATTATATTTGTGTGTACCACACACGTCCTTTCTCTATGGATGTGTATTATTACCTAACTTAGTAAGTAGCATACTAACTATCCTTTTTTATGGGTGCTGCTCATTTCCATGAGTAGTTATTGCCTTATTTTTTTTCATAGTTGGTGTTCATTCCTATAAGTGTTTACCCCCTTGTTTCTAGGTATATGGTGATTTATTGATTTTTTTGTGCTTACCTATAGTGAGTGGTTGTGGGTTGGTTCAAGGGTATGGTTATCTAGATATCTCTTTCTCTCTAGATTTTTAGTTCTATGATTTCTATCATATATTTTCTCTCTCTCTCTCTCTCTCTCTCTCTCTCTCTCTCTCTCTTTTGTAACATCATTCCATTGTGGGATCAAGTGCTTCCTACATCTAATATCTAGTTATGGCTTACTTTTTAGTCTTTTGCCCCATGTAGATAGGGTGTAGGGAATACTTCTTCTATGTTAGATGTAGTGTAGCACCCAACATTTTATTATTAATGATTTCACAAAAAAATAGTAGTAATTTTTGGGGTGTTACATTCATTATCTACCCACTAATCACTATAATTAGGCTTAGTTGATAATTAATCATGGTTATGATGATTAGTTAAATATTAACAATTTGAATTAGGGTTAATTATAGATTAATCATTAGCAGACATAAAAAGACCAAATTAGCCTTAAAATGGTAAAATATTGAATATTTTAATTTTAAAAGTCAAACCTTAACCTTGATCATGAACTTTGACTTTGACTTTAATTTTGACCCAAAATTTGACTTTTTGTCATTTGCTCTATTAATATTTTTTTAAAGAGGCATAATACATTATTTTGTGACTTTTGACTCAAATATATCCAATATTTTGGCTTATTTGGCCCTTATATTGGCTTTTGATATTAAGATAGTTATTTTGAGAAATGTTGGTGATAGTTCATCTTTAAATTTTTCCCAATAATTAATGTTTTATGTAAAATATCCTATTTGATTCATTTTGGCATTTGAAGTGGTTTTCCACTTTCAGCTTGGTCTTTTATGGTCTTGAAGCCAAACTTTGGTATTTCGAGGCATGTTGAGATGGTTTAAAGTAACTCCTTTTGATTAATTAATGTTGATCTTATTTTAGCCTCATTACATTAGATTTGGTTTATTTGATTAGCCTACCATTAGGTTATTATATGATATTGGATGGTTAATTTGTCTAAATGTTGATTAAATGAGAATATGACAATCCTCATTAACTTGTAGTTGACTTTATATTGGACCATTGCTTGCATCATTAATAGAGAAGTTTATTTTTACTTTTGAGTAATTGAAATTAAAGGATTAAAATTGGAATAATTTGGTTATGTGTTGAGAGGTTATGGATTAATGCCTAACCCTAGCCTTTTATGGCTAGATATGGTTTGTTGTGGGGTTATGGTTTGTTTCCTAACCTAATACTTCCATGGTTAATTGTTTTTTTGACTCTTAGTGGTTAAGGCCTTTCATGGCTAGTTATTTATTTGAGCTTGAGAGATCGAGGCCTTTCATGACTAGTTGTTTGTGAACCTTAGTGGTCAAAGTGGTTGAGGACTTTATTGACTATTTTGAGTGGTTCTTAGTGTTGAACATATAGTTCAATAACCTTATTTTGATGATAAAAAAACTTGTTTAAGTGTGCATGAATATTTTTGAGTCAAATGTAGGTGATCACACTCACATAAAAAATCATGTGCTAAAAACATAAGAGAATGATCATAGTTAAGCATTAAATGGAGGAAGAGTTTAAGATGCTATGCACACTTTTATATCAAGGCCAAAAAAATAAATGGAGGATGATTTCAAGGTGATCTACAAATTTTCAAATCAAGACCAAACAAAGTTTCAAGACTACATGCCTTTAAACCTATTGTAATACTCCATTCTAAAATCCTTTAAATTATATTTAGAATTATGTTGATATAAAATGAATGACTTTTGGTTTTTAAATGGAAATTCTAATAAAATATTAATTTCAAGCGTACAAATCGATTGGTGCACTAGGTAAATTAACATTCTTGTTCTCGACAAATTAGTCGACAGGTTTCCCAAACCCATCGACTAGTTTGACTATGATTTCATATCCATTTATGATTTTGATTTGAATTTCTCTCTAATAATTATAAATTTTTTTGACTAGACTCTAATTATGATAATAAGAACTCTTTAGTGTTCTGATATTAGTTTCACATTAATTAGATCATTACATAATTTTAATTAGAAATAATTTTTTTTTTCCAAAAAACCACTTTTGGAGGCAAGCTTCACCTTTTTCTTCTCCATCACCTCTCCCTCTCTCTTTGGGCATATGGGGCTATGAGATTAACTTTTTGCATCTTTCCTTGAATTGCCAACCCACTACCATACCCATTTCTGAATGTGCTCAACTCCCACCCCATCAAGTCAACCGTCACTTCTTAGCTTGCCCACACTCAACCTCGCTAGTCTCATCCCCATTTTCCATTAAAATGTCGTCTAGCCTTGCCTTTATAATTCTCATTTTTTATCCATTCCCATTCCTAACTTGTGATTTTTCTCTCTTCTCCCTTGTCCTTGTGGAATTTTTCCTAAGTGTTGAGCATCCTTCTATTTTTTCCTTTTCTTCCCTTTATTGAGAAAAATAGAGGTTCTCTCTACTTTTCTCCTTTGATTTTGCAAGCATTGCATCCATATCTCTTCTTATAATCCTGGTTTTAGTTCTCTCTTATTTTCCTTAAGCAAGGAAGACTTAAGTTTGAGAAAAGATGGAGATTCTGGCTTTTCCTTTGACACCCTCTTTTTAAGTCAAAGTAGTGTTCTGTGTATTTCTTCTTCTTTTTATTTTTCTTACTTTTAATGAAGTTTTGAAAGAGGATTTTAATAGTTTTTACTTTGACTCTCTTAGGAATTGAATTTTTGCTAAATAAGCTACCTAGTAGGAGTTTTGTACTAGAAGAATTACTTTAAGATAAGACATTCTTCTCTTTAACATAATTAGGTTTAGGTAGTATATTGGGGTTCCTTGTGTTTGGTGCTTATATGAGTATGACTAATTGTGTTCCATGTTATGAGCATGTGGTATAATCGTTTCTAAGTTAGTGTTGTTGGAATTCTTTGATTTTAAGCATAAAATAGGTTGTTTGAGCATGATTTGTTTCAATATGTACATTACTATATATCCATGTGATTCTATGTGTACAACATATATTTTTATGTATTTTTTGACATAGAATCATGTTAGGATTAATATGGTAAAGTGTGGTAAAATTTGGTGTGTGTTTCACAAGTCTGGGTAGTGTTTTACCTAGACTAGTTGATCCATTCCTCGAACCCATCGACTGGTTTTGTGAGTAGTTGAATGATTTTGAGTTTTAGATCTATTGGTCACCAGATCAGTTGATCGGTTCGAAGAATCAGTCAACTAGTTTTGATGAACAATTGATGGATTGAACAAACCCATTGACTAATTTCTCTACAGACTAAACCGGTTGGTCTCTACTTAGGCTCATCAACAGGTTACTATAACTAGTTGATCGGTTGGTCAAACCCATCGATTGGCTTCTCTGCAAGACAAAATATGTTGGTCTCTACTTAGACCCATTTACTGGTTAGACCAAACCAGTTGACTGGTTCCTATGGATAGTCAATCTGTGAGGCTAACAGTTAACTTGTTCTTTGGTGTTGTTTTGGTCTAGGTCTAGTACGACCAAACCAATTGACTAGTTTGAATGACCCATCAACGAGTCCAGATGGAAGCCGCCTGGTTTGTTGTAATTTGTTGTGTTTCTTTTGGGCCTTTTGTGTTGATACTTCCATGTATATGCAACATTTTAATTATGATATTAACTATGATTGACTCGATTTAATATGAATACCCATACTGGTATTTGAGGCTTAATTTTGGTTAAGTTTGGTATCATCTCTAAACACCCAATTGGTGGATTTTATGTTGTGTGGATGAGTTTGGTGTCATCTTTAAACAATAAAATGGTGGCTTTAATGCCTTGTGATGTGTCTGGCATTATCACTTGGAAACACCAAATTTGGTCGAATAATGGATTTAATTATGTTTGGTGTTATCACTCAAAAATACCTAATTTGGTTATGTGTGGACTTTGTTGTGATTTGTGATACCACTAATACATAAATTAATGGTTTAAGATTTTGTTCGAGCCTTTTTTGCCAGATGTTGGGGTAGCTGCCAGGAGTTAGTAGGTGGGTCACCATTAGTTATATATATATATATATATATTCATTCAATATCTATTTCCTTCTTTATTGGGTTACGGTTGGTAGGGGGTATGCGCATATCTTTGAGGTATAAGGTTATACTGTGGTAGGCCGACATGGCATTGGTGTTTGGTACAGGTGGGTGAGATATCCCAACATAAGCCCCCTAGCACTTCGTATTGTCCATTACTTAGGCAGGTGTGGTATTCCCATGTTTTAGCCCTTAAGGCAGAAACATTCAAGGTGTGGTGGGTGAGATATCCCATTACAAGCCCCCATAGTGTACTTTGACCACATGTGGTGGATGTAGTATCCCGATTTGTAGCAGGTGCACTCGATGTGCGGTGGGTGTGGTATCCTCGAAGAAAAACCCTTCAATGTATCCTGATCTTGTGTGGTATCCCATTGTGATTATTAATTCTGCCATGACTTTTGTTCATGGTGGAGAACTGGGTGTGGTTGAACGAACTATCTTACTAATGAAAAATTGTGTGGTCATTAAAGGAAGAATTCTAATATGGCTTATATTATATGAATTACATGTATTACTGTATTTCTATACTCCCATGATTTCTATGCAAGCATGCTATGTTGTACTTCAGTTGTCCGTTATGATATCGCTATGTTGTTATGCGACTTCAATATACTGCATAAGTCTTACCATGTTTTAGATAGTATGTTTTACCAGTACTTCACTATACCGATATTGCACTTGTGTGGTTATTGTAATGATCTGGCTTCTGGTTCGGGGAGTAGAAGATAATTTGTAGGGTTATGACTCTCAGTTAGAGTATGCTGAGGGTAATGGTGTGGGCTGTTAGTGGGTCATTGCTTGGGGTTGAGGTTCATGATTGTGCTTAAGAGTTAGGCTAACCAGTTATTAGTATTTTTTCCACTACGTCGGAATGTTTTTATATTTTTGGTTATTTAAACTCTTGGATCGAATTCCTGTATTTGATTTTGTAAAGCTACCAAGTTCATTCTATCTATAATATTTTTTAGAGCTTATTCATCTTGTATTGTTACATTATTATTATGACCATGCATTCTTTTGTTCCTTGTTATGTTTTGCCTTACATCGGGCATGGGTTAGGTGATTATCACACCTCTCTCATAGTTGATGTGTGTAGCATTCCTTGGTTTTAATTTTCAAATGCTTCCGCATTATCTTAAAAATTGGGGGTGTTACACTTATGGTGATATCTCTAAGTCTTAGGCCTTTCCTTGTAATGTGTCAATTTGTTGAGCACTTAGGTCTCTCAATGATTTGATATTTTTAATCTTATTTAAAAATAATTTTGAAAGGTTTTAAAATGATTTTACCAATCAAAATATTTCTAAGTGTTTTAGAAAAAGGGTGTTTAAAATTGAATTCATCTTAAGCCCTTTTACATATGAGATAACTTTGACAATTCACCAATAATATTTATATTCATTATTTTTGGGTGAACAATATATTTTTGGAAATCTTATGATGTCTAATTTACATTAAAAAAAACATCATTCAATTATGAGTTGTGTAGCTCAAGTTATGGTCTTTTTTTGTAAATGTGTGTAATGTTGCATCGCCTACCCATTGGACCAGTTTAACTCTAAGCCATTCAACTAGTTACCAGTCAACTAGTTTTGAGAAACTAGCCAACTGATGAAGGGTGTTCAGAAATTATTTTTCTTTGACTTTGAACACTTAATTGGTTTACATGCTTAGCTAGTTAATTGGTCAAACTAGTCGGCTAATTTTTGGTCACTAGTTGTCTAGTCCTAAATTTGTGTGTGTTTTTCTTAACCATTTAAATGGTTTTTAGACTATCTAATTGGCTCTTTATACCAATAAATTGGTTTATGAAAACTAGTCAACTAGTATTCATGTAGCTGTTATAATTTTTACAATGGCAATACTCTTATATAGGGAAATAGGAAACCAGTTAACTAGTTTTTCAAAAACTAGATGATTGGTTGTACTATATCTTCAAAACTTTGCCCATTGTAATGTCTTTTCGTGCACTAAATGCATCCAACGTCTAAGAGCCTCTAGAGAATATATTAAAATAACTTTTAACTTAATTTTAAGCCATCCTTTGGATTTCATTTAATTACAAAATTTGTCTACTCCATCATTCATCTATTTCTCAAGATCAAAGAGTAATTTCACTTTCAAAATAATTCTTTGAGAAAATCTAGTGTGCTCATTTAATTACATGTATCTAGCTAGAATTTCATACACTTGTAATCTCTATTTCTCTAGCTAGATTACTCCTCACAATTGTTCTTTCAATTTCATATTTCTTACTAAGAGGAGTTTATTGTAATCATACATCACATTCTTCAAAATATAAAGTCAATAGAGTGTGTGTGTCTATCATTTATGAGAGATGTCATTGGGTTTGTAGGATTGAACCTATAAGAGGATAACTAGGCTAAGGTGTGAACCAACTTTTGAGATGTCATTGAGATAATAAGCTCATAAATCTAGAAAAGAGTGATTGTCCACACAAACTGATAAAAGGGAGATTCAAATCCAAAAGGCAAAACCTTTTGGTAGTGGTTATAGAAAAACCTCATTAGGTTGTCTTAAACTACTATAAATATTGTGTTGATTGTTTGCCATGTTATTTTCTTATTTCACTCAAACTTTTAAATTTGGCATTATTGCTACCAAATACTCTATTTACCTCCTCTAGAGTATCCATAGGGGATTTTACTTAGTATCACTTGTGGAATAATATGATGGTTTAAATAAAACACTAATTATTTAAATTGAAAGACAAATGAGTTGGAAAGGGAATCTCATGTCTCATACTTTGGCCCCTGAGTGTGTAGTTGGACCTTAGTGCCAAAGGGATCACTTTTATTCTCATGGATTCACAACTTATAAGTGGTATGTCTGCTTAAGGATTTGGGTGTTGACATTTTATGTATACATGATTTGATGTCATGTGACTTCCTTAATATGTTACCATGGAAGTTAGGGATTTGATTGTTGATTTATCTCTAACTATCATTACCTTAGATTATGATATGGTATTCCTCTCAAGGTTGAGTTTAATTCCCTAATTTGATCACCTAAATAAAGCTCTATAATTGAACTTGAGTCGAGATTGATGCATGTTGATTTCTTGCTTGCCTTGGTTAGTCACCTCATGCTAATGGTTAATTGGACTTATGCTGCATTGTTTGGTGTAAACAATAATTACCATTTAGAATCATTTGGTTTAAATAATAAACACCTTGCTGATTTGATTATTGATTCATCCTTAGCAATATTATCTTAGATAACTCGAGACTTATGTTGGGTTGTGGTTTTTGTAATACTCCAAAATATTATATAATATTAATCCTAATTAATTTATATTTCAACATAACACTTAAAATCTTAGCTTAATTATTTTTTTAATATTTAACCTAAAAACCAAAATAAATTCTTAAATAAGATTTATCCTTATAATTTTTATCTTTTTTTCTTCTATGTAAATCCACCCTAAAATGATAAATTTTACCCCGTTTTATTTTTTCTAAGTGGGTACCCTAAACCCGAATAAATTAATTTTACTTTAATATAAATCTAAATTTGATTCTAATTTAATTTTTCCTCCTTTCTCCTTTTTCTTTATTTCCCCCTTTTTCTTTTATTTTTCTTTTATTCCTTTTCTTTCACACCCTTCTATACTAGCCCACCCCAGCCCAACCCATCCCCTTCTTTCCTTTTCTTTCCTCATTCGAGTGCCAACCCTACCCATTTTCTTTTCTTTCTTCTCCTTCTCCTTCGCCCAACCCCCTACATCACCCTACTTGTGCCCTTTGCACACTTGCACCCTTATTTCCTCTTCTACCTAAAGAAACCATTGCCCTCTCCCTCACACATGCCCATCTTCCCTTCACTTTCCCTTTCTCTACCTTCTCCACCTGCCCTTGCATGTCCACTCCCTCATCTGCATTTGTTCCTCCCTAGATCAACAAGCAATTTCCAGCACCCAAACTATTTTCCTTATCCTCATCTACTATGCTTTGCACGCCTAAGCCCGACCCATCCCCATTGGTTTTCCTTTCCCTTCACTCCTAACTATGTGTACATGCATATACATATATACATGCCACAACCCTCCCTTTATTCTCCTTTTTCCTTCTCCATTCCCCTACCTTTGTTTTTCTTTTCTCTCACCGCCACCATTCACTATCGATTGTCCTAGCACCACATGCCTTACTCTCTAGCCACCACAACCCTTCAAGCTCCATCGCACCACCAACACACCACCAACCACTTATCAACCTCTCCCTCTACCCATTCATGCCCTTCTCTTCTCTATGCCATGTCTCCCTACCCAACACTACCACCCTCCCCATTTCCCTTCTTTACATCAAGCCAGCAACTACACCACCATCCCCTCTACAACCCCTCCTTCATCCCAGCTCCAACCATTTCCGAGCATCTTTTCCTTCGACCTCACCCCTCCTCCTTTTTCCTTTCCTTATCCCGTCGAGCTACTCACCACCACCGAAGATAGCCCCTCCTCGCTAGCTATGTCTCTCCATTTCCAGTAGCCTCACCACCATCAGCCTCTGCCGTCACCTCCCTTGGAACCACCAACGCCACCCACTGTGCACCTCACCCGCTAAACACCACCTCCACCAACCAACTAGCTCTCTCCCTCAAAGTCCCTTAATTTCATCAACTCACGTTGCTCATGCAACATGATATTTAAATCTAAAATTTTACCTCATTACAAAATTAGGGATATTTTGGTAATTTTCTATTTAATAATTATTTTATTTTTTAAATATTAATATTGTTAATGTGGTATTGTTTTTAGGTAGAAAAGTCTGATTAGTAGGCCTAATCAATTTTAGTAGGTTACTCATATTTTGTGCTTTTGTTGGAAATTAAGTAATCCCTATACTCTAATAAAATGTGAGATATTGCATGATATCATATTAGGATTTTCGATGTATAAATTTTATTAAGCATGTTCGTTGTGTTGAAATTAATTTCTTAATAATGATAGTACAAAATTTAGTAAAATGAAGCATGTTAACTTGTGTAAATTTTTTTGTGTACAAAATTATGGGTTTATGCTAGAAATAAATTATATATGTCATGTATGCCTAATATGATAAATTGAGTATGTTTAGACCTATTTTTCAAATGATTATTACTATTGTATACCCTAGGGTATTATAGTAAGTTTGAGTGCATCATGATATTTATCTCGATAAGTGTGTATAATACATATTTTTTATTATTGAGTATGGGAATATATAGTTTGATGTTCTAGAAACATATATTAGGATTTTATGTACAAAATCATATATAAGGAAAAAAATGACCATTTGATGTATCTGGTAATTTATTTACATTTATATAATTTAATTGTTATGTTTTAACCTTTTTTGATAATTAATAAATAAAATAAAATTAGGATTTAAAATGGATGATAATGTGGTGATTACAACCTTAGGGGTATTTTGGTCACTTTTGACCTAATATGCCTAATGTGAATAATTAGACATAGGATTACCCTAGTGTATTGATAGGTTGACCTTAGTGTTGGCTTAGACTTAGACTTAGACTTGGACTGTTAATCTTAGGGTTGACTTGAATAATTATAAATAAAGAAAAAAATGGTTAAGTATATGATTGAGATCATTGTGCAATATGTGATATTTTGTGATCACCTTCTTAAGATATTAATACTTAAAGCATATGACCTTAAGTTTGGAAATGATTGCCTTCTAGGGTTAGCTATCCTAGAGACAAAGTAGGATCCCTCAGTTTATTTGGTTTGTTGGTGTATCATTGTACCCTAGTAAGGCCCTAGTATACTCTATAAGTGACCTACGTTCCCTATAAGGGGTATTGATACTTAAGGATTAGGTGTTCTAGATTGGAAGAGTACTGTGTTGCCTTGTGTGCTAGTATGATGATAGTGATTTTGTACCTCTGGGTTGGATGGTTGGAAGGATATCGTGATTTATTGTGCGTTGGTATAATTGGTGTAATTTTATGTCTCTGGGTTATTATTGTATCCCCTTTTATTAAATAAAAATTGTAATTATAATTATTGGATATACATGATTATTGGATTGGTCGGTAGTAGCTTTTGTTCCTACCTGTATTTGGTGTGGTGTATTGGAGAGCTATATGTGATATTATGGAGTCTTATTGATAATGTGTTTTTGAGTCCTACCTATGTTATCACGAATATTATTGGTTTGATATTAAAATATGAGATATATTGTGAAGATCATGTTTACTATATTGAGATTGGTTCTAATCATCACTTTAGGAAGCATGTAACACCCCGAATTTTTATAACCACAAAGTTAAATATTTAACCTTTTATTTTGAGATAATTTAATATTAAATTATTAATTTAATTATTTTAGTGATTCTTGATTTAAAAAATAGATGGTGGTGGTTGCTTAGGGTAGTGTAGGGAAGAGGTAGGGGTAGGAGTGACTGGTGTGGTGGCTGGTTGGGTGGTGTACGAAAATAGGGGAGAAAAGAGAAGGGAGAATTAGGCAGGAGGGAAGGGAGATCGAGGGAGAGAAATGAGCAAGAGGAGAAGAAGAGAAGGTGAAGAAAAAGAAGGGAAGAATAGAGAGAGGTGTGCAGTGTAGGGTGGTTGGGTGGCTATAGGGAGAATACAACAGCATGGCAGGTAGGTAGGGAAGAGGGAGAAGAGGAAAGGGCATGTGAGGAGGAGGGAACCATGGTTGTAGGGCTGAAAATGGAAGGAGAGGGACGAGTAGAGGGGATGTGAAATCGGGCATGGCAGGTAGGGTGCAAAGGTGCATAGGAAGAAGAGGGAGAGGATGGCATACAAAGTGTAGGGGGTGTTTTTGGATTGGCATGCAAGCGAGGAAGAAGAAGGAAGAAGGCTAAAACAAGTAAGTAATTTTGGTAAAAATATGGGTTTGGGAATTTATTTAAATAAAATGAGTAAGATAAAATGATAAAAATATTTATATTAATTTATTAATTAATTCTATCTATTTTCTAAACAAAGGTCCAGAAAATAATTAAATTAATAATTTAAGTTAAAATTATTATGGATAAAGGGATAAATATAAAATTTTAGATTTTAAAATTTTTGGGGTATTACAGTTTCGAACCTGAAAGTCTTTCTGTGTCCTTAAAAAAATTATATTTCTTATCTACTGACATTTTCTTTGTAACCACAATTAGTGGGTTTTCTTTAAAAGGTGAGTTAAGCTTCCTAACTATTGCGCTACTCTGATTTGTAAATGTATTCTTGAAATTTAATTAAAGTATGTTTTCGAGCCTTAGTAATTAGTATTATAACGATGGAAGAAAATGGATCTAGTACTAACTGTGGCGGTAGCATCTCAAAATTTAGTGTATTTTCTTCTCCATACAACTTTGAAAAAAAATTAATAGTGAATTTTGGGGGTGTTACAAAGTGATGCGGGAACATCCTCATCTAATGATCACACTTTTACCCTTAATTTTCTCAAGTTTGAGAGTCAAAAAACTCTCATCACTTGGATAAATTAATTACTCCTAGAAAAATAACCATGTAAGACAAGAAAGTCGTGCAAGCCTTGTCAACTTTTATCACCTCCACATAATAAAATCCCCACCTTTTTAAGCCACATGTTTTCCACATTTTTCTCACCATTTTTAGCTCATTTTATTTTATTATTTTAGCTCCAAAAATATCACAAAAGTGCAGCTCAATCTACACCTACAATAGCCACACAAAATAAATCACAAGTCCTTTTTAAGCCACATGACAAGTCCTTTTCAGCACTTGGAAAGAATAATGTAGATTTTTGGGAAGAACAAGGAAGGCTAGAAGACATTCTTTACTTCTTTTTGTCCCTTAAAAGATTAAAATAACCCTTATATATTTTCTTATGAATCAAGTGCTGCATGAGTTGGACACATGAAGAAGAGCTCAACCATTTCAAAATCAGCATGGAGAAACAACTCATGGCCAAGTGACATAAGGTGGTATATTAGGTAGTTTATTTAATTTTTTTTAGCTCAAATCACTTTTGTTAGTTGGATAAATTGTAAACTTTAATCCTCCACTCCATCTATAATTGAAAAGGAAATAATGAAAGAGATATCAACTTGTTTTTTGCTGCACTTTTCTTCTCTCAAAATCCAGAGTCCTCAACCTTCAACTCTAGTGTAAGAGTTTGAAGTTTAGCAGAAATCTTCCAAGATTTATCCTAAGAGTTTAAACCTTAGGCGGTTATTGTAAGTATTAATTTAAGGAGTTATCAAGAATCAATTTAATCTTCTCAAATATCTCCCCTTTCTACTCTTAATTTTTGGTTAATCTAATCTTGATTAGACACCACTTCCTAGCATGACCCAAGTTGGATCTCTTATGCATCACAAAGGATCTCTTATATGATTGAATAGTAAACTTCATTATGTTCTAAATTATTGAATATGAGCGGTATTTGGTTTTGGTGATTATTGTATTTTGTTCATTATATGCATATTTCAATACCTTATACCATATTTTAATGCGATACCTTTTATGTATTCCATGCAAGCTTTTCATATCAGTTCTGTATAATAGGTTGCTTAGTGTCATAGTATTGATGAGTTTCACTTCATAATCCCTTGCCTATTCGACAACCAATCTTTAGCTTTCAAGAGTACTTTGAGGGTTCGATATGAAGATTTCTGGCAGAGGTTGAGAGTTGGGACTGTCTGGGATTTTCCTGACATCTTTTTATCTAGATTTTCTTAGAATCTCATGTAACACCCCCAAATTTACTACTGAAAAATTTCGTTTAAATCAAAAGGTTTAGCGGAAGCGAGAGAATTAAAACCGTAAACTTGGGGGTATTACCGCCACACTTAGTACCAGACCGGTTCATTCCTACCGTTCCGGTACTAAGTGCTAAGGCTAAATCCGATCATCAATAAGTACGAAGTATCATAAAACACAAGACGACTTTTAGCATAAATCGTTAATAAGATATAAGTCAAACAGAAGTTTGAATACGATTTAGGATTACAACCCCATAATACTTTTTCTTTAAAAACGGAAAACGTAATACAAAATATAGCTAGCAAAACAATCCCCAAAAAGGATCAGTATCCGGATCACCTACTCACTCAAGTCAAGCCTTCCACCCCAAAATAGTAATCGATCAAACCTGCATAAGAGGTCTGCTCCCCACCATTGGTGGATCATCACAGGACCCATTCAATCAATGTAGTATCAGTACGGGTCCAATACTGAGTAAGGGCGCAGGTGCACTAAGGCCAAGCATACAATCATACCACATAGCACCCATAGCACAATCATATAAGTAACATGCGATAACACACAAGATAAGGCCTGAGCACTTTCCGGTGAATTATTCTTTATCCTCGTTAATAATATGTCCATTTCACACATATTCTTTAATAATCCATGTGAGTGCGGGAACCCCACTATTATAGCCGATGGACCAGAAAGTATACACTCAGGGCAGAACGCTCCTGACCACTATTATTTGCCGGTGGACCGGTCTCCAGGGCAGAACGCTCCTGGCCACTATTATTTGTCGGTGGACCGGTCTGGCCCCGACTCACATGATGTTTCACTGTAAGTACTTAGTGTATTTTCCATGACTTATTCTTTATTCTCATTAATAGCACGTTCAATCCACACATATTCTTTAATAGTCCATGTGAGTGCGGGAACCCCACTATTATAGCCGGTGGACCGGAAAGTATACATTTAGGGCAGAACGCTCCTGACCACTATTATTTGGCAGTGGACCGGTCTCCAGGGCACCCCGGCTCCTGGCCACTATTATTTGCCGGTGGATCGATCTGGGCTCGGCTCAACAATCTTTCACTTTACATGATTAGTGTCTTATCCGTGTTTTATTAGATATCATTCCACCCTTGACATGCATGTCATCGATGTTCTACTACCGCTCTGTAATACCCCAAATTGAGCGGAGTGCTATAAAGGATTGATATGGCTACTTATATCAACATGGTATACCATCCTTTTGGTGATTCCGTCCTAAGAACTCCACAGTTAAGCGTGCTGGCCGTGGAGCAATTTTAGGATGGGTGACCTCCTGGGAAGTTTTGGAAATTTTCTGAAAGTTTCTCGGGAAGCACGTGAGTGAGGACAAAGCGTGCTAAAAGGACTCGTGTTGATTTGTGGGGTCAGCCGATCAATCCGAAAGCACTCCAAGGTAGCCCTCGCGTGGTCGTGTCGACTCGGGGTGTTACACGCTCTCTCAAGAGGGCCCGTCCCATATTTTGAGACTCGTACCTCTTTTCACACCCGACATCCATTCCCCGTATACTTAGACATAGTGGCATAGAGTAAGGTACAATCTCCAAGAATATAGGCCATCCCATTACATATGATGTCGACTCCGCATGTCCTCCTCCCTCTAGGGATCCTCCTCGGAGACCCTAATCGGACCTATGCGGCCCAACTCTTTCTTACTTACCCAAACGTTACTTTATTCTCTATCTGGCACCTCATTCTTTTATTAGGAAATTCCCCAAATGTGTTACTTTATCTCCCAAGTTCACGTATGACCGACAAAACCCTAGTTGGCCATTCAAAACCCTATCTGACCACGCCAACCTTGGTTGGCCGCACCAAACCCTAGCACTTTACTTCTTCAACAAGTAACCTCCCTCTTTCACCCCAAAATATCTTCTCTCATTTAGAAACCCCCGCTCATCTTTTATATAAGTGAGTTCTCACTCTCAACCCCATACTCCACCATGCAATCATTAATAACACCATACAAACATTAATGCCACCACACAAACCATAACACCACCATGCAAACCCTAATACCACCATAAGCCATTAATACCACCATGCAATCATTAATACCACCATACGAACATTTATACCACCATACAAACCCTAATACCACCATAAGCCATTAATACCACTATACAATCATTAATACCCATATGAACATTTATACCACCATACAAACCTTAATACCACCATACAACATTAATACTTCCATAAAATCATAATTACCACCATACAACATTGATACTTCCATAAAATCATAAATACCACCATACAACCCGAATACCACCATGCGAACCATTAGTACCGCCCTAGAACATTAATACCATCATACAACATTAATACCTCCATAAAATCATAAATACCACCATACAAACCGAATACCACCATGCAAACTTTAAGACTCCCATGCATGGTTCCCAACTCTCATTTATTTCGAACATTCCTCCCACTTAAATATTCTCTCATAGATCATGAGGTACTTAGGTCAACCTCATATCCCCCTTAGTGGTCTCACTTCTCATTTATTTCCGGTCATCCTTATATTCCCAACTCATATTACCATTTATCCTAACATGCATGTCTTAGAGGGCCATAACATAATACATATAAACATCATACATACCATTTATCCAGATTTGTTAAGTCTAATGATTTTATTAGCGTAATTTGATGTAAACAATTAATTATTTTAATTTCGATTCGTTTTATGGATTTATCGACGATTTTGAATTCATAATTGAAGGTAATTAATCATTTTCGGGAAGTAATATTTTATCGAAGTTTTAATTATTTGAATGTAATATTTTCGGGAAGTTTAAATTAAAAATATTTTTGGAACTTATTTAAGAATTCTTTTTGAAAGTAATTTTCTTCCGTTCTACGCTTTTTAGTTGTGGAAAACCGATTTCGGAAATTATTAAAATTAGTCTTGATTTATTAGAATTTGACTTGAACATTTTATCATAGGTTTTTAAATATTATTCAGGGTCTTATAATGTATTCCGTAAATAATATAAATTTTTACATTCGATGGTAAATTCTTCCGAAAATGTTTCCAAAATTCTTATATAACTCTTTCATAAATTTTTAGCCTTCGGATCTTTTCGAAATAGATTTTTGATAAATAAATTTTTGATTAAATTCTCCCAATATTAATCTTTGATATTTAGTATTTAATTTGAACTTATACCTCAGGCACAAAAATCCCTAGTTCGTTTCTAAGGGGGTAGTTAGCTTAAGTATAGCTAGTGATGCGTTAATATAGAAGATTAGAATGCCCCAACCCTAACCCTAGAGAGCCGCAGGAGACTTCGGGGGCGAAATCTGTTTTTAAGGGGGTAGTGATGAAATACCCCAAAAATCCTAATTTAGGAATTATGGCAAAATAATGATTTATTAGAGAAAATTAAGAAAATAGGTTACTTTATTAAATAAAGAGGAAATTAATTGAGGAAAATAATGAGAAAATAATAAATAAGTTATTTAGAAAATTTTGGACATTTTACGAATTAAAATGGAAGTTAAGGACAATTTATCCAAAATAGCCTAACTAATTTAAAAATGGATTTAATTATTATAATTAAAATAATTATTATTAAAATTAAATATCTAAATTAATTATATAAATAAATAAAGACCAAATACCCCCAACCCTACCACTTTATCATTTTCCATTTTCCATTTTCCTTTTTATCCTTTCTTTTCTTTTTTCTTTCTTCCTTCTTTATTTCTTTTTCTTCTCACCCCCCGGTTTGGGCCAGCCCGTCGTCCCAAATCTCCCTTCCTCCCTGGCCTCCCCGTCTCGCGTACAGGCCGCCCAACACCCAGCCCTTCTCTTCTTTTCCTTTCTCCCTCCCCCGCGGCCCAGCGTCGTTCGCTGGCCAACGCCCGAGTGCGACGCAGCGTTTTGCCTTTCGATCCGCTGAAGCGCCGCGTCGCGATTAATGAGCCTTATAACCGTTGCCAGCCAACGACACGACGCTGCATTTCAACCTTCTAAACAATGAAACGACGCGTCGAGATTAGGAACGTTATAACCGTTGCCGACCAGCCAGTTTCTTCCCTTTCTTTTCTTCCCTGGACCGCCGGTCCAACCTACCCCGCTGTCGTCTTCTTCCTCGCGCCTGTGACCACCGTGCCGCTGCAACGCCGACAACGCCACAGTCCGGCCGTTCTTCTCATCCTTTTCCCCGTCCCTTTCCTTCCCGATTTGTCCCAGTCTACCGTCCTGCACCGCCCAGGCCCTGCCCCCTTTCCTTTCTCACCCAAACCGACCTAGAACCTGCTTACTATGAATCTATAGGCCTGCCCGATCGCCACCGGACGGCGTACTGCCGTGACCTGGCGTGTCCTCTCCTCCTTCGTCATTTTCTCCCCCCAATTGCCTATAAATACCCCCCCTTCGACATCCATAACCTATGCTGCAAAAATTACCCCGAAAATATGCCTCTCTGTCGCCTGAAAATCAGATGAAGCTTCCGCCGCCGCCGGTGATCGCCGCCGCCACCGCTGGCCACCAAAAACACCCCTGCACCTTCCTCGACAAAACCAAACCATCGCCGCCCTCCACCCTGCCCTGCACGTGCCGCCATAGCCGTGCGAAACTCCCTACTGAAAAACCCCTCTTCCAGTCGCCGCCGCCCCTTGCGCCGCCTTCCACCGCCAGCCCAGCCGCCACCAGAGCCTCCTCCACCCTCCAAAATTCCCAGCAGACCTCCCTCTACCTTCCCATACCTCCATCTTCCCCTGCCTCCCTCTCCTCCTTCCTCCCTCATCTTCCACCTCTCTCCACCACCCTTGGCCGCCGCCGTCGCCGCCGCGCGCCGCCACCCTCACTCCACTCCCCTTCACCTGCTGCTTCTCCCCCACCTCAAACTTCTCTTTTTCTCCTGCCATCCAGCCCCCACCTCGATCTTTTCCCTTCTCTTCCTCCTCCACCGCCGCCGCCATGCGCTGCCGCCGGACCCACACCGACCCTAGGTGGTTCTCCACTCATCCAAACCCTAGTACCCCTTTTATATAACTGCTACTACTAATATTAATACTAATATACTTATTATTATTATTATCATTATTATTATTACTTTTATTATTATTATTATTATTATTACTAATATTATTATTATCATTATTATGGTCTCTATTATTAATGTCTTATTTTCTTACTAATACTAAAATCCCTTTTGAACCCTAACTTTTATTATACTTAACTCTAATCTTAATTTTTATAATTGTTGGTATTAACATTATTAATAATATTACTATTATTACTTCTATTATCCTTACTAAGGTTATTATTGTGATTGCTAAACCTTACTTGGTTGTATTATTGTTATTATCATTACTACTAGGAGTATTACTATTATTATCATCATTATTAGTATTATTACTATTATCATTATCACCCTTAGGAATAGTTTACTTGTAATATTGTGACCTTATAATATTATTCTTTTAAACCTAACACCATTGTTAGACTTAAACCTTAAAAATTCTAGAGTTCTATTAATTGAAACATAAGTGTCACTATTAGTAGTCTTATTATTATTATTATTATTATTATTATTATTATTATTAATATCACTATTTTACTATGACTAGTGAACACTATTATTATAAGAATAGGGCTAACGGGTCTAATAATATAAGTGTAACAATAGGTATTAAAAATAAACATATTTTGACTACTAATATTTAGTATACTAATTCTAAGGTAAAAACCCTAGTTCTTGTATAAAACCCTTTTTAGTAATAAAAATCCTAACCTTAAACGAGAATGAGGATTGATAGTAATTATAAGGGAAACTAATACTTAGCATTTTCCCATTTTATAGGTAACCCCAACCAAAGCCCTAAGGAGTTAGAGGAGCGTGCTCCAAGCCCGGTGTCGCCTTAGGTAAGGACGAAGCTAATGACCTTGTGCTATGTGTGACATGGATGTGTTGAATGTTGTGTATGCCATGCTATGCCATGTATTATATGATTTGTGGATAACTTGTCTTATGTGTAGCGCAGCTTGGAGATTGAGGTATGTTGTATGTGCTTCCGTGACATGAGCATGACATTTATATGTATGATGTTTATGATGTATTATGTTATGGCCCTCTAGGACATGCATGTTAGGATAAATGGTAATATGAGTTGGGAATATAAGGATGACCGGAAATAAATGAGAAGTGAGACCACTAAGGGGGATATGAGGTTGACCTAAGTACCTCATGGTCTATGAGAGAATATTTAAGTGGGAGGAATGTTCGAAATAAATGAGAGTTGGGAACCATGCATGGGAGTCTTAAAGTTTGCATGGTGGTATTCGGTTTGTATGGTGGTATTTATGATTTTATGGAGGTATTAATGTTGTATGATGGTATTAATGTTCTAGGGCGGTACTAATGGTTCGCATGGTGGTATTCGGGTTGTATGGTGGTATTTATGATTTTATGGAAGTATTAATGTTGTATGGTGGTAATTATGATTTTATGGAAGTATTAATGTTGTATGGTGGTATTAAGGTTTGTATGGTGGTATAAATGTTCATATGGGGGTATTAATGATTGTATAGTGGTATTAATGGCTTATGGTGGTATTAGGGTTTGTATGGTGGTATAAATGTTCGTATGGTGGTATTAATGATTGCATGGTGGTATTAATGGCTTATGGTGGTATTAGGGTTTGCATGGTGGTGTTATGGTTTGTGTGGTGGCATTAATGTTTGTATGGTGTTATTAATGATTGCATGGTGGAGTATGGGGTTGAGAGTGAGAACTCACTTATATAAAAGATGAGCGGGGGTTTCTAAATGAGAGAAGATATTTTGGGGTGAAAGAGGGAGGTTACTTGTTGAAGAAGTAAAGTGCTAGGGTTTGGTGCGGCCAACTAGGGTTGGCATGGTCAGATAGGGTTTTGAATGGCCAACTAGGGTTTTGTCGGTCATACGTGAACTTGGGAGATAAAGTAACACATTTGGGGAATTTCCTAATAAAAGAATGAGGTGCGAGATAGAGAATAAAGTAACGTTTGGGTAAGTAAGAAAGAGTTGGGCCGCATAGGTCCGATTAGGGTCTCCAAGGAGGAACCCTAGAGGGAGGAGGACATGCGGAGTCGACATCATATGTAATGGGATGGCCTATATTCTTGGAGATTGTGCCTTACTATATACCACTATGCCTAAGTCTACGGGGAATGGATGTCGGGTGTGAGAAGAGGTACGAGTCTCTAAATATGGGATGAGCCCTCTTGAGAGAGCGGTAGTAGAACATCGATGACATGCATGTCAAGGGTGGAATGATATATAATAAAACACGGATAAGACACTAATCATGTAAAGTGAAAGATTGTTGAGCCGAGCCCAGACCGGTCCACCGACAAATAATAGTGGCCAGGAGCCGGGGTGCCCTGGAGATCGGTCCACCGGCAAATAATAGTGGTCAGGAGCGTTCTGCCCTGAGTGTATACTTTCCGGTCCACCGGCTATAATAGTGGGGTTCCCGCACTCACATGGACTATTAAAGAATATGTGTGGATTGAACGTGCTATTAATGAGAATAAAGAATAAGTCATGGAAAATACACTAAGTACTTACAGTGAAACATCATGTAAGTCGGGGCCAGACTGGTCCACCGGCAAATAATAGTGGCCAGGAGCGTTCTGCCCTGGAGACCGGTCCACCGGCAAATAATAGTGGTCAGGAGCGTTCTGCCCTGAGTGTATACTTTCCGGTCCACCGGCTATAATAGTGGGGTTCCCGCACTCACATGGATTATTAAAGAATATGTGTGAAATGGACATATTATTAACGAGGATAAAGAATAAGTCACCGAAAAGTGCTCAGGCCTTATCTTGTGTGTTATCGCATGTTACTTATATGATTGTGCTATGGGTGCTATGTGGTATGATTGTATGCTTGGCCTTAGCGCACCTGCGCCCTTACTCAGTATTGGACCCATACTGATACTACATTGATTGAATGGGTCCTGTGATGATCCACCAATGGTGGGGAGCAGACCTCTTATACAGGTTTGATCGATTACTATTTTGGGGTGGAAGGCTTGACTTGAGTGAGTAGGTGATCCGGATACTGATCCTTTTTGGGGATTGTTTTGCTAGCTATATTTTGTATTACGTTTCCCGTTTTTAAAGAAAAAGTATTATGGGGTTGTAATCCTAAATCGTATTTAAACTTCTGTTTGACTTATATCTTATTAACGATTTATGCTAAAAGTCGTCTTGTGTTTTATGATACTTCGTACTTATTGATGATCGGATTTAGCCTTAGCACTTAGTACCGGAACGGTAGGAATGAACCGGTCTGGTACTAAGTGTGGCGGTAATACCCCCAAGTTTACGGTTTTAATTCTCTCGCTTCCGCTAAACCTTTTGATTTAAACGAAATTTTTCAGTAGTAAATTTGGGGGTGTTACATCTCATGTCTATTTCTATGTTTACTTTTCCATTAGATTGTAACTCTTAGAGTCATGGGGTGTTATAGTTTCCTTAGTGATCATTGTCTTTAAATGTTGAGATTAGTTTATATTAAACTTTTCTTATGTTTTAGGGATTGTTGCCTTTTGTTGATGGTTGATATGGACCATTATTATTATATGTTGATGCATGAGTTTATCCATGATTTAATGTTATCTCATGTGAATGATATACGTGCATGATTTCACACCTTTGTATGTTGTATATTTTGTAAGCATGTTATTTGTTTTGAGTTGGATATGTTTACTCAATACTTTTATACTAAAAATATTTTTTTTAACTGGTTTTGGTGCAGGTGTTTATCCGAATTTCACTTTAGGGCAGTGAAGTCTTTTACAACACAACATCAAACGATAGGATTTTATTTATTGTTGTCTATTCTTGTCATATATTGCTACGCATGCGCACTAATTTACTAATAGTCTGAAGTGAATTTCTAGCAGTATACATATCATCTTACATTCGATTTACTTCTACCATTGGGGAATTGTTTATTGGTAGTCCAATTCTAAATTTGAACTTGTGGTCCATTCAATTTTTTGTCTCAAAATTAATTGTGAGTTTGTCATTAAATTCTATGTTGATATTTTGAATTAGTTGGGTTGGAATTTTTGCTTCTTTGGTTGGTTCAAGTTTTTGATTTTGTTTTAATTTAGTATATTGCCACGATTTTTATTTGGGTATTACTGATCAATGTTGTTGTGCTTTGTTGCCTATTGAATTTCATTTTAAACATGTTTTGGTAGGAGTGTTAATTAGGCTTCGTTACTAATTGCTACTAGTTTCATGTCCAAATTAGTTTATTGTACTCGTGCTATGGCTACTACTACGGTTCCAAAGTCATTCCAAATATGTCAAAGGTTGAGCCTTTGGACGATACGAATTACTGTAGATGGTCTCAGATGATGTTGATTTTATTCAAAGCTCTTGATTGTTGATTATTTTCTATTCTCTGATCTCCTATCAAAGAAGTTGTTGCAATCACACCTACTACCACTCCAGCCACTCCTACAACAAAGAAATTAGATAAGGCAAATAAGGAGAAGTATGATAAGGATAAAAAGACTTTACTGAGACACTTATAATCTCATATGACAAATAAGTTGTTCAATACTCACTTTGATCTGATTTCTACATAGAGATTTGGGATTCGTTGAAGAAGCGGTATGGGTATGATGAAGCTAGTATGAAGATATATGTGGTTGGTAACATGTTCAGATTTCAGATGGTTGATATTAATCCCATCATAGAGCAAGTACATGGGTTCGAGAACTTGATTGTTCATGTGGTAGCTGAGAAGATGAAGATATGTAAAAAAATTCCAAGCTAATGTTTTGCTAGAGAAGTTTCCAAATTCTTTAAATGACTTCTGAAACCACCTGAAGTATAAGAAAAGATATATGAATTTATCGGAGTTGATTAGCCATATGAAGATTGAAGAGGCCAATCAATTGAAAAAAAAGTGTGTTTCTTATGTTATTGATTAAGCTAATACTAACTTGGTTGTCTCTATTACTAATAAAGGAAGGTTTAAAGGAAAAGGAAAGATGCCCCTGATAAGAGGACAACAAAAGAATCCATCCTAGTTCAAAAAAGGGGAAAATATTTAGGAGAAGAAAGTGATATGCTAGGTTTGTGGGAAGACGTGTCATAAGGCATACTAGTGCTACAAGAGATAGGGTTAACGAAGTTAGATTCAACAAGCTCCTTTATCTCTAGCTCCTCAGGTTAGTGTTGCTGAAACTAAGGATGTAATAGTTGTTGTGGTGGATGTCAACTTGGTGAACAATAGGGGATATTGGATTATGGATAGGTGCTTTAAGCATTTGTGTGCCAGTAGAGAGATATTCATCTGGTTCAAGGATGTTGATTAGGGCAAGCTTGTCTACATGGGAAACTAAGCCACAGTTGGAGTTCTTGGTGAGAGAAATTCTCTACTTAAACTTTTTTCTTGAAATAAACTATCATTAAGTGATGTTTACTTTTTACCTTTCCTATGTAGGAACTTGGTTTCTAGTAGTTTGTTGATTATAACTGGCATGAAACTCATATTTGATGTCGATACGATAGTAATAACTAAAATTTGGGTATTTGTGGGAAAGAGGTATTTGACTGATGGTCCTTTTATACTGAATACTATTCCTTTTGATTTGAATTAAATGACTTCTATTGGTTTTGTATATTTGTGTGAGTCTGTTAATATTTGACATGGTAGGTTAGGGCATGTGAACATAGCTTCCTTGAACAAACTTAAAAGTTTGAAACTAATTAATGTAATGGATGCTAATTATGAGAAGTGTATTATTTGTGTTAAGGCTTAGCATACTATAAAGTCTTTTAAATATGTCACAACCAAAACAAATGAACTACTTGAATTGATCCATACAGACATAGCAGATTTTAAAAACACTAAGAGTAGAGGAGGTAAACAATGTTATGTGACCTTATTTGATGATGAATCAAGATATACAAAGGTTTACCTACTTAGTTCTAAAGATGATATTGAATGTATGTTCTTAAAATATAAATCAAAATTTGAGAACTAGTTAGACCTTAAGATAAAGAGGCTTAGGTTTGATAGGGGTGGTGAATATGACATTAGCTTCCTAAATAAATTTTGTGATAGTCATGTTATTATTCATGAGACCAATGCCCCTTAAACCTCACAACAAAATGACATAGTTGAAAGACAAAATAGAACTCTTAAAAAATGATAAATTTTATGCTTTTAAGATTTGGTATCTCTGACCATATGTGGGGGGGGGGGAAGCTGTTTTGTCTGCTTATTATATTTTAAATTGTGTTTCTCATAAAAATCTAAATAAAACACCCTATGATATATGGAAAGGTTTTGCACATAACCTAAAAAATTTAAAAGTGTGGAGGTATCTAGTTAAGGTTGGCTTACCAATTTTTAGAATGACTAATGTGGGAAATAAAACTCTTGATTGTGCAATTATTGGTTATGCTCAAAATAGTGTTACTTATAGATTCTTTTGCTTAAGTGATCATTCTATTTGTGAATCTAGAAATTCAGAGTTCACTACAAATGTGTTTCCATTTAAAAAGAATACATGTGATATTGCTAGCTCTTCTAATGTTGCTCCTATACCTTTGATTGTGACTTCTCCCTCCATTACTGTAAATGATGATTTTCTTAGTGAACCCAGTAAGCAAAATATGTAGGATAGAAACTAGTTTTGGTCATGATTTCATGACTACTTTTCTTATTGAGAATGATGATATATGTAGGATCAATGAGTATTTTATGTCTATATTTTTGATTGAATAAGATACTAAATCATCAACTAGAAAAAATCAACTAAAATGAGTTTTGTTCTATAATGTATAATAAAAAATGGGATTTAGTTGACATTCCTAGAGGGAGTAAACCAATTAAATGTAAATAGGATTTTAAAAATAAATTGAGAACTGATGGAAACATAGATAAGTTTAAGGCTCATTTGGTAGTTGTAGGTTATTGATGACAGAAAGATGTTGAATTTTTTGATACTTATTCTCCTATAACTAAGATTACCACTATACGTTATTTATTTGCCTTAGTTTATATCCATATACTTATACTTCATCAAATGGATATTAAAATTGTGCTTTTTAAATGGTTACCTTAAAGAATAAATTTATGTGGAGTAGCATGAGGGCTGTATGGTTGAGGCTCAATAGAATAAGGTGCGTAGATTAAGAAAGTCATTGTATGGCCTTAAACAAGCTCTTAAGTAATGGTATGAAAATTTTGACCAAACTTTAGTGAATGATGGCTATGTGCTAAATGGATATGATTCTTGTTTAGACGTAATTGTATGATTATATGTTTATATGTTGATGATATGTTGATTCTTGATACTAATGTGACTGTGGTCAATGAGACCAAATCACTTTTATCTTCTCACTTCAATTTGAAAGATCTCGGGGAAGTTGATGTAATTCTTAGTATTAAAATGAAAAAAAAAACTAAGAATGGATTTTCCTTGAGTTAGTCACACTATGTTGATAAGATATTGGAAAAGTTGATTGTTATGATGAATTTCCTATGAAAAATCCCTATAATCCTAGCATTCATTTGAAAAAGAACCAAGGCTCTAGTGTTATACACGAATAATATGTTAAAATCATAGGCAATATGATGTTCCTCATGAATTGTACTAAACCTAACATTACATATGCCGTGAGTTGACTAAGTTAGTATACTCACAATCCAGATAGAGATCATCAGACTATACTTTGTTATTTACTTAGATATCTTATGATGTGAAAGATCATAGATAAATAATATTCTGTAATGAAGGACCTTTATTTGGTTGTTATAAGGTTCAAAACACTTCCTAAAACAAATATATGTGTTCACTTGTGTAGGATGATTTCATTGACTTTGATAATGTGGTATTGATCTAATTCAAGATAAAATCCCTTCAATAGAGAACTCTGCTATTTCTCTAGAGAATAACCTACAACTCTTCAAGAAACTCACAATTGAAGAAGATGAGGCTCGCGTTAGATCTCTAAATGTTAATTTTTAAACATTCATTCATTCATTATTCTCTCAATATACAATACAATACACACACACGCGTGCGCGCATGCGCGCATGCCTTAGTTTACTCCTCATTAATCAAGCTCATATAACCAACATAATTAATAAAAGCTAACTATATGCATGTTTATATTATATATAGTGATTAAAATGATCAAGTACAAACATTACAAATTATACAATAAAATAACAAAGCTACACAAAACTTTAAGTATGTAATACATTGAATAATCTCACGTAATCAAGCTTTGTGTCTTGTGGCCTTATCTTCCATGCAACTTTATTGTCCTTGTAATTCCATTTTCTTGTATATCAAATATCTTTAATGGATTGATTATTTTTTTTGCAAATATATATAATACCTGTAAGAGCTACTTAACAAAGCATTAGAAGTATTAAGATCTTCAAGAATAATTAATACCACCTCTAAGTATGATAATTCTTGTTCTTCAACATTAGAAGAGTAAGATTGAGATTCTCCTATGTCACCTTGAGGCTACTAAATATTGGTGTTTATAATTTTTTTAATTTTATGTTGTGTTAGAAGGATTTACTAATACTAATTGGATTTCATATAACAATGAAGTCGGTCCACCGGTGGATATATTTTTACACTGGGAGGAGGAGTTGTGTTGTGGAAGTATGCTAAGCAGACTTGTATTGCTCGGTCTACAATGGAGTTTTAGTTTATTGCCGTTGAATTATCTAGTTAAGAGGTAGAATGGTTGAGGAACTTGTTGGACAATGTGCCATTGTGGAGGAAACCTAATGTGCCAGTTTTTTTTTTTTTTTGCATTGTGATTCACATGTAACTATCTGTGTTGCCAAGAATAGTGTATATAATGGTAAAATAAGATACATATGTGTTAGACACGGTTATGTAAGAGAAATATTGAGGAATTGTGCGATCCCCTTATAGTTTGTAAAATTAGAGAGAAATCTGACAAATCCTCTTATGAAGAAGAGTCTAACAAGGATAGTTGTATTCGAGTCCTCAAAAGGGGTGGGGCTTGAACCTTTGAGTTAAGAAAAGAATAGTAGATACCACTTGTGGTCAAATGAATTCATGTGATTATTCTATTGCACTACATTCCCATCCTTATGGTAGGTGGTAGTGCTTTGTTAGATAGAACTTAGTCTCTAAATGAGTTCATAGCCTTATTTTGGGTAGTCCTAGTAAGATGGACTTGATGAAATCACTACTAGACTAACTAAGGTTGAGAATTTCTACTCTCTTAATGAATCCATAGCCTTGTACAGTAGTGCTTGTAAAACACATTTAATGGATTCATATAGATAAGTGTGAAAGATGGATTCACATAGATAAGTGTGAAAGTGGAGCCCCAATATTTCTAGAGCACTCATGAGTATCCACGGTGTACACTTGGTTATTAAAAGCACTTATTTATTTTCACAGAATATGCATATTTTTAATGTAAAACATGCATTGTGCGGGTCTCAATCATTGTCAAGGTAGTTCAACATTCATTCACTCCTTAGTTACGATTATTGCCTCATTTCATTACGTATCAATTCAATCCTTGTGACTTTGATATTTAAGTGTTATTCCTTCTTTGTCCAAATGTTTTGTATTTTTCTTTTTTTTTTCCATTAGTGGGAGATTGCTAGAGCAATGGCATAACATCAAGCTGCTATTTGCTCATTTTTTCTTACCCCACATTGGTGGGAAAGTTGAGTTTCTTTCAGTTTTTATACTCCTTTACTAGATGACTTGCTTGAATTGCTAGTTTGGATTGTTTTGTCTGGTTAGTAGGCTGGACTATATACCACACGCGCATGCACACGCCACCTGTTTCCCGACTGGTTTGGTTCGGGATGGGTATGGATATAGGTGGATCATATATCTAAACATGCCCTACTTTCCTTTTGCTGAAATTTCAAATTGCTTTGACTCTTTTGCTCGATCTTCTTTAGTTGCATTTTTTATGCTCTGGTTGAATTTTCCTCTAGTTTTTTTGGTCGGGTGAGGAGCGAGAGATGTTCCACTCTTTCACAATTTTTCCTATTTAAACTCGTTCTTCAACATTTTTTTGGCACATAAAAACTTGAGCATTTTTTGAATTTGGTTATTGCTCTCTCTTTGATCTTTACAATTATTGGGTATTGAATATGAATTTTCCGTTCTTCAACATTATAATGAGTGCACGAAATTAGAGGTGTTGTGTTAATATTTGAGGTGAACTGGCTGAGAAGGGACTTACACTATTATCTGACTGAATTTCACTTCAGGGTAGTGAGTATTTCACGGCACAACATTGAATGATGAGTTTTAATTTCTTATTTTCTATTTCAGTCATATATTCCTATGTATGCCCACTAATGTACCGACACAAACTTGTTATCATTTCTATCTTACTTAGTGGAAACAATATCATCATGTAATTTGTGTGTGTGTGTGTTTTAATTATTTACAAGGAGTCATTTTCACAATGTATTTATAGGGCCATTTTAGTAAGTCACGATAGATGTGAAGAAGTTTTTCTATATTTCACACCACTTATATAATATATTTGAAGCGAAGAAAAAATATTTTCAAAATACATAATTTACTCCTATAATATATTTAAACCAAGTTTTTTTTATCCAAAAAAATTTTCCTCCATTAAAAATATACTTTATAAGAGATGTAAAAAATTAGGGGGAGGGAACCCCTATTACCTAGTACCTATACTAAGCAATTGATTATCACGATCCAACACTTCAAAACTAATATAATTTGTTTTAAATCATTAAAAAAATTTAGAAAAGTATACCAAATTTTGTCTTAGTTTTTTTTTTTCAATAAATAAATATTCATATGCTATACTTCTAGCATACAAACTTATTATGTCAAATATTATTTTTTCAAAGTTGAAGTTTCAACATTGTTGTAATAAAATATAAAATTATATTAAAAAATTTATCAGTGGTGTATTTAACGTGATGAAAAGAAATTACTTTTTAATAGCTCAAACTAGTTCTTTTAATAGCGTTGAATTAATTTTTTGGCAAATATATTTTTCAACAAGTATACAAAGACTTTAAGTAATGTTGAATATATCTTTTAATATAATTATTTATATTTTTCAATATAAAATAATATTTTATTGCACTTTTTAAAAGTGTCTTCTATTTCTTTAGCAAAGATCAAGTCATTCATCACCCACAAACATTACAAATGCTAATACTATTTTAATTAAGTATTCTCCGTACACGATCCGATTAATATGTAAATTCACTTCTTGTAATATATATACAACTACATGAATATTTATTTTTAGATCCACTGGCTAAGCGCCTAAGCCCATCGATGCCATCAAGTGCCATGTCCGAGCTATAAAATATGTGATTTGTGTTCTTTCAAAAATCATTTATAGCAATTTAAGTGGAAAAAATTCTATACTACTTTATTTTTTATATTATTAAAACTAACTTCGTATATATGCTATCAGGAGAAAATAATTTGCAAGTTGCCATTCAAATCAATCTCTGTGTTGGCAATTTACACTATGCTATTAGTAGCAGCATGTTTATTTCTACCGTAACTCCTATTGCCCCTCCAATTTAAATTAAATTATATTTAACTTAGATCATTAAAAAATATTAATTTATATATATATATTTTATAAATAAAACATCTATATTAATATATCTAATACAAAAAAAAGTATTTATTCCATAATATGAATACACACACACACATCTTATTCAATAAAATGTATCTTTAAGATATAAATATATATTATTTATTTACAAAAATATTATAAATACGCATCTTTATAAAACAAGCACAAAATTTTATAGTTGTAAACATTCATTATAGATCAATAAAAAATACATCGTATGGCAGTAAATAATATACATATTATATCATCCTTTATTTTTAAAATAATAAGAGTTAAATACACATTATAAAACATATCTTATAAAAAAATACATCCTTACTAAACATGTACTTTATAGCAATAAATTTACATCTTAAAAATCCAAATGTATATATTATAATGATAAATACACATATTTCAATAACCATAAAACAAAATATAGTGCTAGCTGCTAGAATTAGGACATATAGATTGATATATGTCTAACTTAAAGCCTATTAAGTTAAGATCACTTATACAATTTATCTTTGTATGAATGTCCCAATATCTTACATTGGTTAAACGTTCGACTTTCCAACGAGCATATGTGATTCAATTGTAAAGGGATGGAACATTATATAAATTTATCAATCAGTTAACAGATTATTATCAATGAGAACGAAAATATAATAATAGGGAATGAAAATATAACATAATAGAAAATTGTTGGTTGATGAAAAGGGGGGAGGAAGGGAAAAACAGAAAAAAAGCGCCAAGCGCCGTTGCCGGGGATCGAACCCGGGTCACCCGCGTGACAGGCGGGAATACTCACCACTATACTACAACGACTTTGTTGATTTTGCGTTTCTAGTATAAAATATAACTAAAAAGTGTTACTTGATTTCGACTTACTCTTCCAGCGAAGCAGCAGCCAGGCCAGATAAGACGGAAGGACACAATCAATCCATGGCATCTTCGTCGTAAAAGTCTCTCTAGCAGCCTCTCATGCTCGGCTATAGCAGCTCAGGCCGTCGCAACTTGACCACTGTGTGAATCAATTGGGTAAAATCCTTCAATTTTCGAATCAAAAACCCTAAGTCACTCTATTACTGTATCTTCTCGTTCGTCCCTAACAAATTGATGTATTTGATTTGATTTTAAAACAATCACAGTCTGCCGTAGAATGTTCTTAAAGCTGCCCGCGAACTTTCTGTTTCTTCAACTTTTTTGTTGGGCGGAAACATGACAAAGGGTTTTTTGAAAGTGTATGTCGGTTAGGGTTTTTCTTTTCTTTCACCACTAGCGTGTTCTTGGCGGAATAACTAGGCGTTGTAGTCATGCACGTGGACTTGTTATTTTGTTTGTCAACCAGTTTTGGTTAATAATGGAACATAATGTTGCTGCCTTATCAACCAATGGCCTTCCCTAAGCATGCTCTCTACCATGGAAATTAATCCTCTAACGCATGACGATGAGCAAAGGCATAAATAATTCTTTGATTTTTTTTGAAAAAAAACAATAGAAAGTGTCTGCTCATCAATCGTTACACCACACAGGAATATTTGTAGATGAAAAAGGATTAGCCTTGATCTACCGACAATGTGATCACTTCCTTTTCTTCTCTTTATTAATGTTGCTGCCGCTGCTGCTGCCCGAATGTGGAACAATGCAAGGATGAACAAGTGCCTAGCCAGTATCTTTTTTCTCCGATTTTGACTATGCTTCACCTCTCAAGTCTAGACATCATACCTTTCAGCTTACAGAACATCGATGAAATGTTTCACGAGAAGGCGTTGAGAATCCATATATCCTAGCTAGGAATCATGAAATGGTAGTATAGGAAATCAAAATCACCTGCATCTCTTCTTCTTCTTCCCTAGTGCAGATCTGTCCTCACATCTCTTTGATCGCAGCTCTGCCAACTCTCCTTCATGTCCATCTCCCTCTTCTTCTTCTTCTTCTTCTTCTTCAGCTTCATCATCCTCTGATTCTTCTGCTTCTTCGTGTGCTTCCTCCTCATCATCTACGTATTCTTTTGTTTTGTCATCCCCGTCTTCTTCATAATCTTCATCTTCCTGTGCTCCTACTCCTACCTCCCCCTTTTCTTCCTCCTCCTCTTCTTCTTCATTTTCTCTCTTCCTCTTCCCCAGCTTGGCTTTATTTTTACCCCAATCATTCAAGAGATCCAATTCTTCCTCCTCTTCAGTAGTCTCATCCCTGGTGTGAATATACCGAGGCAGAGGGTTCGGCCTCAACCTATGTGAAGAGCCACAACCATTTGAAGGGATATCAGCTGGAGTAGAAGTAATACCGGAGGCAGGTGGACCAGAACTCAGAGAAACTAAATTTGACAGAAGCTCAAGTTCTTTGACCTTTGCTTTCAATTCATCTGTTTTAGCTTTGTACACATCCCTCTCTTTAGTCAGGCACTTTATGTCTTCCCATGCTTGTCTCAACATCTCCTTCAGACCACTGATTTTCACGACACAATCTTGCAATGCTTCCTTCCAGTTCTATGTCCACAGCCAAAAATGTTAGCATATACATATATAGAGATGAAACAATGAAGAATAAAAATTACTAATAAGGAGACAAACATGATCCTGGAATTGATCTTACCCTGAAAGTAGTTGGAATACGGAAACTGGGGACCTGTTCAGGGTATTTGATAGGCTTTGTGGAAAAAACTCCAGATGACGAAACGTACTCCACAACATTCGATGGGTAGGTTGGGAAAAATGGCTCTGACTGAATACAGGCTGCCTCCTTGCATACCGGCTTGGGTCCCTGAGGCACCATACCTGAACTAGGCCCAGCTGCATACACATAAAAGTATCCGAATTGAAGGCATAAACTGAGATGATTAAAATGGACAACCATTATCACTCACATATATAAGTAACAAAATGAATTGGTATAAGAACATTGTGTTATATAAAGTACCCGGCTCATAGCCTAATAACAACCCTTGCTGCTGATGTTGAACTGGCTGAAGAAGACGAACCTCACTATCTCTTCTAGAACAGTAATCAATATATTTTCGATGCGTACACACGTCAGGATTATCATCCTTGTCCTGGTTACTTGTACTACACATTCTGATAAATCCTCTTTCAAGTTTACGACTCCTTTTCTCCTTAGCTTTCTTGTTAAATTCATGATCCATAAGGAGCTTCATCATGTCTCGTTTCACATCTACAGGAACTTGAGGGCAACCAGCTACATTCCCCTTTTTATGGGCTAAATGTTCCTTCACACGAGTTATTCCACCCGAAATTTGTTTGCCACAAAGATTGCATTTAATCGTGTGTCTGTTTCCGGCTACTGTACCAAACTTCCATCCTATATCATCACTTGGCTTATACTCTTCTTTCCTCTTATTTGAGCGTGACATTTTATTTTTTCCCCCTTTACAGGTCGCCGATGTTGCGTGTCTGGACCTTCATCATGCAAAGGGAAAAACACGTTAAGATTTACACTTTGAGTAGGAATTGTTGTGTCACAAATTTAACCTAAAGAGGTACAGTAGTACTTTTGATTCGCTAACTTGGATGAAATTCAAACCTAATCAATAATTTGGCACTAGTATATCGGTTATTAAACACTTAAAAATGACTGCGAGTAAAAAGAATAGAAACAAAACATCCACGAAAGTATTGACAGGATCATGTCAAATCCCCGGAACCAAAATCAACAGATTATTCTGCATACAGGCTAAAGAGGGGAATCAACCGAGATAACAGTTGTGTATCCGGTTCCGCTCAGTTTTGAGTCATCCAATTAAAATTTACTTGCTCTAATTAATGAAACGACCTAATAAATCAATGCATCGACGGCATTTAAGTAAATCAAAATAAGACAAACTCATGAATTCTGCGTACATATCGGCTAAAAAACCGAAGGAAAATATAGGAACCTTTGTTTACCTTAGCTCCAGGCAACTCCGTTCCAATTCAAAGAAATGGAAACGTCAAGCTTTCGCCATCAGATTTTAGCGTAAAATTTGAAGTTCAGGAACCTAGAAAATCTATTCAATTTGGCTTTAATTCCTCGTTGTGCTTTTGGTGTTTCTGGTGGTGGGTCTTAAGAGTTGCGACGGCAGCAGAGACATAGATTCGCAGGTCAGGTGATGGAGAAAGTAAGGGTTCTCCTGTGTCTGTTCTTGTCGGCGCTAAATAGTTCTGCTCTAAAGCGGCGTGTACCGTTACACGGCAGAAGGTAACGTCCCGATACTATGTTGCTTTGCACCGCATACGTTTAACTCATGCGATTTGCATAACAAAGGATTATCTTTCCTGTCCAAAAAGGAAAGAAAAACAAAAGGGCTATCTTTGGATCCAAAAGCATAAACGATCTCGTCATTTCATTTTCTAAACTCACATCCTTATACCTTAAAGGTTTTTTTTTTTTTCTCCTTTCTAATTTTTCCTTTATTATTTTCTAACCTCAACTCTAAACCCTCCTTCCCCTTTCCTTCGTCTCCCTCCCCAACTCAACAAAATTCATCCATTGAAGTCGATAATTAAGGCTCCAATCAAATTCACATCTAAATGTACTAATATATATGATATACTTATCAATTGCTATATTTTTTTTTGTTGAAATTTCTTAGTTTTGAATTAAAGGAAGCATGATTTTTGGATTTTGATATGTTGTTTGCTTGAAATTAGTGTTTACATACATAGATCAAACTTATATTAGTAATTTTGTAGTATTTTTATTAAAATCCGAGCTTTGAATTATAATAGTGAAGGTTGGGAATGACGAACCAATGCAGCCGCTAGATGACTCACCTTTAATTCACCCCTACTAGTGGATGATTAACCTATCAACATTTGCCTTAGCTAGGTAATTTATCGATAGGTCCCCTTTTCGCACATGGTTCACCTGTTGGAACTTTCCTTTAATGGGTGAACGCCCCATCAACTCATTACCCCAAACCTTAAACCATTAGCCCTAAACCCCAAACCCTCAACCTTTAAACACAAAACCCTTTAAACCTTAAACCTTTACCCCAAAACCCCAAACCCTTAACCTTTACACACAAAGCCCTAAATTCTTACCCCCAAACCCTAAACTACAAACACTTAATCCTCTAAAAACCAAACCATAAACCCTAAAACTTAAACGATAAATGCTAAACCCTAAACCATTGACCCCAACGCCTAAACCTAAAACCCCCAATCTCAAATCCTAAACCCTTAACTCCAATTGTAATATTCTAAAGTGAACCTGACCATAATCTCGAGTAATTAGGAATTTAATTTGGTCTAACTCTACAACCTAAAATTTTAACTAAATCCTAACCCTAATTCAAAACCTTTCCTCTTTTTCTTTTCCCTTTTCCTTTTCTTCTTCTCCTTCCTTGGTTCTTCTCCCTTCCATTGCGTGATCTCCCTTCCCTAATAACCAAAATTTATTCGATTTGGTTGATCGAACCAAACTTCCCTAATTATCTCAACTGTCTCCAAGTCTCAACTCCACCACCATCTCCTAACCTTAGTTAAGTAACCTTCACACCATCCACTAAAATGCTATGTTCACTCACGTAGCTCATCACCATGCCTCACATATTCCCATGTCTTAGCCCTCACGCATGCTATCTACCGCCATAAATACCTTTCTTCTTATCTCATTACTTCATTTAATGCATCACCAAACTCTCCCTAGACTCCCTCCTATCCATTCTTAGCTTTATTTTACATTCTTCCATTCAAAGTTGTGCTATTTTCATATAGATATGTTGTGTTTTTTTTTTGTCACACCTCACATTAATCAACCTTCACAACGTGAAAACCTCATGTTGCTTAAGCCAACTTGTGTGACATCCTCATGCAACAAACACTTTATCTGCACCATAACTTTACACAACATCATCCTCAAGCCATAACCAGCCTATCTACTTGACACCTTAACGCAACCCAACTCCATTTAGATCACCACCTTATGCCACCACCCCTAGCTACGTCAACCACCCACACAACCACAACCTTGGTGCATCACATTCCCACTTAGCCACCCTAGCCGTGTGAGATTCCCATGCAACCACACCTCTTATTGTAGCACCTTCCAATGCAACTAGTTCCATTGGTGCCAAGCTCCATTTGCTTCGATTTTGCTCCTTTTTCCATCCTTTTTTGCCTTACCTTTTCATGGATATTTTTCCTAATTTCTAACTATGCATTACTCTTGGTTTGTAGGTGCTTTTTTGATGGTGTCAGAGGAGGCTTCGTAGGTTTATACTTACTTAGAGACCAATGACACCTTATGTAAGGATGCATGTTGTAGTTAGAATTTTTTTGAATGCTTTGTGTATTTTGTGTGTAACATCATGTTTGGTGTTATTTTATCTCGTAATTCATGTTTTAAAATCATGTTATGATAATATTGCAATATAATATGGAAATGTTGGTATTTCATGAAGATGTGAGCTTATATGGTATACATGCAATAAGTTTTATATTAAAACCCTAATTGTGGTAATATAACCAATGGATTTGGTATAGCATTAAAAATGGGAAATTAATGTGGTTAATTTGTATGGTGATTTAATAAAGTGAAGGTGGGAAATTAATGATGTTGAATTTTATGATTTTTGTGGAAATTTGGTATTATGGCCGCCATAAGGAAATTTTGATCATTTGAAAATAATATGGAAAATAATTATGGAATGATGATCTTTGAGGGATTTATAAATTATTTCATAAGTAACATGATCAAATGATGGTTGAGTAAGACACAAGTTATATAAAATGAGATTTGAAGATTTTGATAAGATAAGGGCATTTTGGTCGATATGGGTTAAATATAAAATTTTAGGGATTTTAAGACGGTAATAGACTTAAAATATTATAAGAATGATACTTGGAGTATTTGGGGTAGTTATGAGTATCATAAGTATAATAGTATGAGAAAATGGTTCAAATCGTAAATAGTAACTCTATAAGCAAGCTTGTTATCACATTGTAAGAAGTTAGATTTAAACCTTAATCTTGAATATGATGTTAATTATATTATTATAGGTTGGTGTAATAAATTTGGTTATGGGATGAGTGTCATGGAATAATTTATGCTCATCTTGTGAAATTAAGGTTTCTTAAGAAAATTATGGACCTTTTTCCTTATATGATGTTCTTATCATCATGTGGTTGTCTTATGTGTCTTGTATAATTATGTTAAGTTTATATTATGTATCATGAATTTTTATACTTATGTCTACCTGTTGAAATCAAATAATCAATAGTCTAATAATAAATTAATATTTAAAGTGAAATATCACATGAGTTATGACCGATTATACTTGTCTATTCCATCGGATGAGAATAATAGTCATGAGCATTGTGTTTTTAGGTTGTACCAATCCATTCCACCAGATGAGAATAGTTCTTAAGAGCATTTTTGTAACACCCCAAAATTTACTATTAAAACTCATGAATTCTGGGAATGTTAACGCCACACGTAATACTAGATCGGTTCACTCTGACCGTTTCAGTACCAAGCGTTAAGGCTAAAAGAATTTTTTTTGGTAAACTTTAATTAATACTTAAATCAAGAGTTCCTAACATTCAAAAATCAAAGTGCACGTAAAAGAATTATAATTTATGACCAAAAAGAGAAATAATCGTTCAACTGTTAAAAGGTTCATCCCAAATACTAAACACAAAGTAATAAATTAAAAAGGGTAAATCTGATATAAAGAAAAATAACATAAGGGAAATAAAATAACAAGAAGAGTGAAAACAACCACGACACTCTCGAACTTTGAGCCAACCACAAGCTCAACTCTCAGCTCCGCCTGATGTCTTGCCCACCTGCACAAAGTCAGAAGGGCCTACTACTCATGGGAATAAGCAGCAGCCATGAAAAGGGTGATCAGTACGCTACGTACTGAGTAAGGTAACCGTGCACTAAGACCAACACATAAAATCACATAAACCATGTAGAAGAATAACAAGAACATAAAGGCCCAATTATAAATTGGATTAATTACTTAATTAATCTCTTATCAGAATTCTTTTCATACCATGATCTTTATCAAGTCCACACAAGTATGGGAACCCCACTATTTTAGCTGATGGATCGGTCTCCAAGGCACTCCGGCTCCTGGCCATTATTTTAGCAGGAGGATCGGTCACTTAGGGTAATATACCCTACCACTATTTTATGTCGGTGGATCAGTTTGGCCCCTTTTCGCATGGTGTTCCACTGTAAGCATTAGTGTCTTTTACGTGTCTTAGAAAACTATAGGGTTTGGTTTATTGAGCTCGGGATCCCCCACTATTTTAGCTGGTGGATCAGTCACTTATGGCAACATGCCCTACCACTATTATACGTCGGTAGATTGGTATCCAGGATACCGCAGTACCTGTCCACTATTATGCCAGTAGATCGGTCTGGGCCCGACTCAATACTCTTTCACTTTACATGATTAATATCTTAAGAATCTTATTCAAAACTTTTCACCCTACACATACATGACTCACTCTCCCCACACCTATCATCCAATGGACTCGTTCCATATCATTGGCATGTACCTCCAAACTTGCCCCAACATCCTTTCTTCCATATCCTATCTCACATTAGAAGTCTAACTCTTAAGTATATAGGTTAAGGCCCACTACTTTACACTTCCAAGTCCACTCCATATCTCACTCTATGTTTTTATCCCGAAACCCTAATTTAGGCCTATGTGATCTATCCCACTCCACTTCACACGACCCAATTCATTTTTAACACTCCACACATCACAATCTTTAGATTCAACTCTTATCATTATGCCTTACTCCTCAAGCACACATGTGGTCACAAAACCCTAGCTAACCACACCAACCCTAATTGGCCACAACAACCCTAGATTCCTCGTGTCCACAAGCCACCCTTCCATTTCTCACATTCCACTTATTATTTTTCCATGTCAATCATGCTCATCCTTACTTGATCATTTTCATCATTCTCTCGTACTCCACTCACCATCATTTATTTCTCCTTTTTACCACCTCCTCAAATTAGGGTTTTTATCCCAAACCCTAGCTCAGCCTCCTATGTACCCTTATACTGTCCTACGTATTAATTTTCACCCAAAACTTCCAAACACCAAAATAACTCTTCTATTACCTTCCTTATATCCTAAGTCAACTTTTCCTACGTAAACTTTACTCCCATGCACACACTAACTTTCCTATGCAAACCTTCAAACTTTCTCCTACAAAACCCTAAATCCGTCCATACAAAACCTTAGAGTCCTCCATGCAAAACCCTAAATCCATCCATACAAAACCCTAGATTCCTCCATAAAAAACCCAAGATTCCTTCATATAAAACCCTAGATTCTCCCATGCATGACCATAGATTCTCCCATGCAAGATCATAGATTCTGCTATGCAAAACTCTAGATTCTCCCATACACATCCATAGATTAGATTCTCCCATGTTACACCATAGATTAGATTCTTCCACGCGAAACCCTAAAATTCCCATTTTATTCTTCCACTCATGGATCATTAAAATACTTAGGTAAACTCAAATCCCTTGGTCAAGTTATTCCCCTTTTGTCAACTTACTCCACTTGGTCAACTTCTTTCCCATTTTCCATTTTGAACCTTCTTTCCACACAATACCACTTTTATACATCCTCACATGCATGTCTGAAGGGTCACAAACCAATCATCACATACCTTAATATTTCTTCACATACATATAGTACACATGCCATATAATAACATAGAAACATACTTCAACTCCACGTCATACCACACACAAAATAATTACAATGATAAACATAGGATGCATAACACACAAAGCACATAATGCACATCAACACGCATAAGGCCTTAGTAACACCCTTACCTAAAATGACACTGGTCTTGGAGCACACTCCTATGCCTCCTAAGGGCTTTGACTGGTCTCACCTATATAAGGAAAAAACTATAATTAGATTCCCTCCTACCAAAAATACTATTAATTACTAACTTACTCTAAGACTAGGTTTTTGATAAAATAATTTTATAATAATAATAATAATAACCATTAACTAATTACTAAATTTGGCTAAAAATATAAGAAATAATAGTAATATTATAAAAGTTGATAATATAAGGTTGAAGAATTTACCCTAATAATAATAATAATGATACCAAAATAATAACAGTTAAGATACTAATACTAATAATAATAATAATAATAATAATAATAATAATAATAATAATAATAATAGTAATAGTAATAATGATCATACTAAAAATACTAATAATAATAATAATATGATTCGAAATAAATGGTGGGATAAGGGCTTCGACCCTTCACCAAAATAATACTAATAATAACATTAGTAAAATTAATAATAAAATTTAGTAATAATAATAATGATGAAATAGTAATAATAATAATGATAAAAACCATAATAATATTGTAAAAATAATAATAACCATAATAGTAATAATAGTAATGATAATAATCGAAGATAAAATGAAGTAGGGTTTCAACCCTACATTAAATAATAGTAAACTTAATAAATAATATTAATAATAATAATAACACTAATAATAATAATAATAAAAGCTAATGATAAGAATATAAATAATATTAATAATAATAAAACTTGATATTTATAATACTACTACTATAATTAAAAATAGGCACAATAGGGTTTCCGCCCTATATAAAATAATAATACTAACATAAAAAAAAATAATAATAAAATCGAAGTAAAAATATAATAGGGCTTTGACCCTCAATAGAAATAATAATAAAAATGTTAATAATAATAATAATAATAATGATAATAATAATAACAATAACAATAATAATAATAATAATAATATTCGCATAACAATAATAATAATAATAGCAACACTATTAGTAAAATAGTTGTAATAATAATAATAATAATTTCAAAATAATAATAATAATAATAATAATAATAATAATAATGTCAAAATAATAGTAGTAGTAGTAGTAGTAGTAGTAGTAGTAGTAATAAAAAAAATAACATTAATAAATAAAATAAAAAACTCATAATAATACTAATAATGTTGATAATACTAATACAAATAATCTACTCGGCCAAATAGGGTCAGCCCTAATAAGAAATAATAATACTAATAATATTGAACTTAATAATAATAATAATAATAACAATAATAATCGAATAATAGGCTAAAATTGAGATAAAATAAAATAAACTTAATCAAATAGGGAATAAGGGTTGAGAGGGTTTAGGATTCAACCTTAGGCTGGTGGTGACAGGTGGCGCCGACGGTGGTGCATGACGGTGGCGGCAGTGGCCGAAAAAAGGGAAGAAAAGGGGAAAAGTTTAAGGTTGAGAAAAAGAGAGGGAGAATGAGGGTGGAAGTAGGGGTGTTTGAGACTGCCTAAAAGGAGAGGAGTTGAATGAGGTTGGCGGCACAACCAATGGTGGCGGTGGTGGCCGAATGGAGAAGAAGAAGAAGAAGAAGAGAAAGGGAGGAGAGAGGGAGGAAGAGGAAATAGAGAGTTGGGGAGATAGAGGAGGGTCTGTAGGTGGTTTTGGGAGGTGTAGGAGGTAGTGGTAGCGGCGGGATTGGTGGTTAAAGGCAACGCGAAGGGTGGTGGAGGCAAAGAACAGGTTGGTCGAAGGGGCTATTTTGCACAACCGAGGTGGCTTGTACAGGGAGAATCGAGGGATATGGGTGGTTCAGTTAGTTAGAGGGCGGTGCAGGGAAGACTCGGGTGGGCAGATTGGGCAGCAACATTGGGCGATAGCGGCGACAATGGAGTTTGAAGTGGTGGCGGTGAAAAGGAATGATTTTCCCGGGTTCGGGAAATAGAACTCGACTCCAAGGTTGGTAAGGGGTATTTATAAGCTTATGGAGGAGATAAGGTAGAAGGGAAGACGAGGGAATTGGGGCAGGTCAGTTAGGGCTCAACGGCGGCGTCATTTGGCTGGAGAAATGCAACGTGGTAGGGTGAGTTGCTGGCTAGGATAAGGGAGAATGTGTGAGGATAGGGGAGGGTTGATTGGGTCAAATTGGCTACGAGTCAGTAGGGGAGAGGGAGGAGAGTTTGGCTGGATTAACGATAGGATCGTTGGTGAAATTTTTGGCCGATCGGGGAAGGAGTTGTAGTCGACGGAGGGAAGGGAGGAAGAAGAAGAAGGTGTAGGAAAGGTACGTAGACTGGTCGACCGAAAAAAGAAAAGAAAAGAAAGAAAGGATGGGTGAATCGGGCCGACGGAAGAAAAAAAAAACGAAACGCAACGTTTGGTTGTAGCGAAGGAGGAAGAAAAGAAAAAGAAATGTTGGGTCGTCGGAAAGGAGAGAAAGGGGAGAAGGGCTTGGGCCACTGGGCTGGCCTAGGTCGGGGGAAGGTAAGGAAGAAAAAAAGAAAAGAAAGAAAAAGAAAGGAAAAAGGAAGAAAGAAAATGAAAAAGGAAAAAGGGAAAAATAAAAATATGAGGGTTGGATTAATTAAATTAATTAGGATATTTGGGATATTCAAAAATAATAATATTTAAATAAAAATAATATTTAAATCCCTTTTTAAGATAATTTAGGGTTTTTAAAAGGTTTTTCATATATTCCATTTTAATTAGCAAAACACCATAATTTTCTTCAATTAAATTATTTATAAATTTTCTATTAATTTGGAACTATTTTCTCCTTCTTATTTTAAATAAAATAATTTATTTAATTAATTTCCAAAATAAAATCCTTAATTAGCTAAAATACCTAAATTTCTTCCTAATTAAAATACTTATAAATATCTTCCTAATTTACCCTAATTAATTCCCTTTTATTTTAATAAAAGTATTTATTTATGTAATTTTTCTAATAAAATATTATTTAATTATAATTATTAAATTATAATTTTTGGGGCATTTCAATTTTATCCTAGGCTTGTATATTATCGGTACCATTTTATGTATTACGAATAGTGCGGTCCTTAAACTCAACCTAATAAAGAAATGTTTTATAAGTATACCTATTATGGAACTCTTTTGGTTCCTCGCTTGAGTTATCTCATGATATGATTTTTATGCATTATTCATTTTCCTTTTTAGCCTTAAGTGTTACACATGCTCTTTATATATGGTTGTATTGTTACCATACTTAGTACGTAGTGTATTGATCATCCTTCTCATAGGTGTTACTAATTCCCTCAAGCAAATGACCCAATTTTCTCTATGCAAGTCACAAAGGATTATTTGGATGACTTATTTGCTTATGATGATTTGCTTAGGGAATAATGATCATATTATCATTAGTGTTTGGACATAGAGTCATGTTATCCAATTACTAATTTTTATCCAAATATATTTTTTGGACTCTTAGATCTAATGGATCCCTTTTGGTTGTATTTTAGTTATATTGTACTCCGAGTTTACTCTCCAAATGCTTATTTATATTTTATGAAAAGATTCTTCATTCTCTGTGTATCTATTTTTAAGCTCTATGTATTTTTACCTTATATTTAATGTAAGGATGGTAAGTTAAGCTAGACTTATATCGAGTACGATGCTAATAATTAATTATATTTTTGCTAATTTTTTTATAGTAGTAAAATTTGGGGTTTTACACCAACCTATAACCCCAAACCATAAACCGCAAGTCCCAAATCCCAAACCCTTAATACTTGACCATACACCCTAAACCTTTAACTATAAACCACAAACCCTAAACCCCCTAACCCTTTAAAACCTAAACCATAATATTTGTTAACAATTTTTTTATATTATAATTGACATATGATTGGTAAAGGCGTAAGAGGTAAGGATTTGAAGCAATTTACTCCCATTACCTTTAGGGTAGTGAAGAGGACAATCATCACTAGTGTTAAAGCATGAACTATTATGGAGCGTGGGAAAGCACCTTGAATTTCTAACACAAATCACATGCCATATGAAGAGGGCTATATCATCTATAGCAAGGGTGCTTTTTTTTGGGTACTAGTATGCCCAACCATGCGGTAGGATCTACTTCCTCATCAACATCAAATGAAAATTGTTGATTGACAAGACCTATAGGTAGGGGTACATTGATTCTCGATCTTCTAACTAGTTTTAAGGCTCATGTAGCATATGCCATATAAAATAATAAGTAGGTAACTTGTATTATCATAAATATCGGTTAATATTTTTTGACCATGTAATTTATTATTTTAATATTCTATTTGTTGTAGGATCCATATCATGTGTTGATGGTTTAATTAAGGATGATAAGCTTGAGAAGATTACCACAAGATGATGTTGGCACAATCCTTGCATTAGATTAAATCAACACCATAGGCTTGAAGTGTCTATGTGACACATACTTCGACCACCATAATGATCTGCTCATCTTCAATTTTGTGGAAGAAAGCATCCAGAGACTAACATCTTCCACCTTCCATTCGATGAGATGACTATTACCCTACTTGATGCCATTTACATTATGGATCTAAATTATCATGGGCATAACTGTACTAGAAAGAATTTTCCTACTGAACATGATGTTGTGAAGCTTTTTGTGGACATGTGTGTTAACCCAAGGTGATGGTAAATGAGGCTTTTGTGAAGGGTACCTCGTTTATATTAGATAATATTTTTTTAAGCTTATAATCGGGTGAGTTCCTAATGATGATTTCTATGCCCAATTTCATTTTTAGTACATGCTTTCTTACACGCTTTTTGTGGACAAATCTAAAAACCTTACTCCATTATTAGTTTTGAGATTTGTAAACCACATTCTAACGCTATTCTCCAACCACTGCTAGCTTCTTTCTTTCCATCACACTTTTTGGACTCGATAGATTGAACACTTTTTGGGTTCACTGAAGGTTGTATTCTATATGCACCATATCTCTCACAATGTATCTAAACCATACTTTTTTTTGACCTCTTGATACCTAAAACTATATTATGTGGCTTTCTAGTTTCTTTAACCCACTAAATTAATTACCCATGGTCATTAAAAAAATTGTCATTATCAAACAATCTAATCCATATTAAGTGGATCTTATTACGTTATTAATAAAAAAAATATAAAAATATAAGAAATACATAAATATAAAAATGAATAAATAAAAATTTAAGGAAGGACTTAATTGGCCCTGTGGGAAGGAGGGGTTTTGGGAAATTTTCCCACATAGTATAAGAATAATGGATGCATGAATTGTAAAAAAAAAATGCTCCTATGGGTGAATGACCCATTAGAAAGCGCTTTTTTAGATGAAGCATTTGTTAGCCTTGCCCTTAGGTGGATGAAACTCCTGTTAGCCTTGCCCTCTAATAAGTAATTTAAAGGATGGAATTTGAGTCACTTACCAATAGGACCCAACATTTAAAAATATATATATATATATATATATATATATAACTTGTCATTATTTCATTAAGATTTTCTTGGCTAAAACAATCATTATCATTATTATCTTCTTCCATAACTATTGTATTGACAATTGAGTGAATTGAATGTCAAATATTAATGGATGAGAATAGAGAAAAGAGAAGCCAAGAGAAGAGGAGTGGGGAAATGAAGGGGAAACAAAAATAAATAAATGGGTTTTGAGGGGTGTGAACTTAATAAAATAGGTGTGTAAGTAACAACTCCCATATATATAAGTGAGTAACACTTCCAGTTGAAGAAATTAACCAAATTAGGTGGTGAAAACTACTTTTAGTTGGTGGAGGAAACTTAGTTTAGGAAATTATAGTACCTAAGCGCTAGTAAAAAAAGGTGGTAACATTTTTTGTAAATATTGTATATTTATGTTTTAGATTTGGAAACTACCCATATTAGATGGATGAAACTACTATACATTTCTTAGAAAGCAATAGTATTTGAGTGCTAGAATAAAAAAAGAGGTGAAATTTTTTGTAAATATTAGGTATTTAAGTTTCATATTAGAAATTTACTCATAATAGGTTGTAGAAACCATTTCTAGTTGGTGGAGAAAATTATAATCTTTGAGTGCTAGAAAAAAAATGGTGGAATTTTTGTAAATATTAGATATATATGTTTTAGGTTAGGAAACTACCTTTACTAAGTGGTGAAAACTACTATCAATAGGTAGAGAAAATTACCGTAAGTAGCTTAGAAACCTAGGGTGTTTCTTATTAGATGTCTTATATATATAAAGGATCAAGTGAGGACTTAAATGAAATTGAGAACTGAGAACTCATAATAATCGTTAAGTTAAGAAGTTGAAAAATTAAGATTAGGTGTAGATAGTACCGAAATGGTGGCATTACCATAATATTAATGCTTTTATTATAAACTATTTTTCTACTTAAAGTCATGTGGGAACAAATCCCATCCTTTGTGTTTTCATAAAAAAAAATTTCATGTTTTTATTATAATTTAGGCCTTTAAATTTATTTAAGTTTAAGTTTAAGATTTTTAGATTATGTTGTTTTTATATTATTTTTAATTTCATCCAACTAGGCTTAATATTTAATCTTTAGAGTTTTAAATTCATCTAAGTTTAAGATTTATGGTTTATTAGGTTGAGTGTTAATTTAGTATTTTGTATTTATTAGTGTTTTGGTATGCTTATTTGATTATTCTATTTATTTTAGGCTTCTATATTTTTAATTGTAGGGCTTAGTGTGTGATCCATTTATTTATTTTTATATTTTAGGGTTTATGGTTTAGGCTTTATTTCATTTATGTTAGGGTACTAGAACTTCCTTTTACTAGTGTTTAGGGTTTGGGGTCAGGTTAGGGTTTATCCAATTTATTTTTGGGTTTTTAGATTTGTTAATAAGGTTTATGGTTTAGAGATTTACGTTTATTTAGGGGTTTATGTTTTTTTATATTTATTTTAGGGGTTTTATATTTATCCAAAAGAATATATGGTTTAGGGTTTATTGTATTTATTTTTGATTTTTTTTATTTATCTAATAGGGATTGGGATTTAGGGTTTAGATTTTATTCTATTTAATATAAAAAATTTAGATTTATCTAATAAGGTTAGTGTTTATGGTTTAGTGGTTAGGTTTTATTTTATTTTTAAATTTTTTAGATTTACATAATAGGATCTAAGGTGTAAGGATTAGAATTTGTCGTTTATGATTGAGGTTCAGGATTTATACCACTAGGTATAGAGTTAGGGTTTAGGGATTGTGGTTTGGATTAGGGGTTTAGTATTCAGGGTTAGTGTTTAAGGATTATTGTTTAGGGTTTCGTGTTTAGGATTTAGGGTTTAGGGTTTAATGTTAGAGTTTAGGGTTTAGGTTTTTGGTTAGAATTTAGGGCTATGTTTTATTATTGGGGTTAGGATTTGGGGTTTATATTTTAAATTTTAGTGTTTAATTTGGTTAATTATAATTGAAATCATAGCCATTGGTTTTATATAAATCTAAAGGCTATTATTGATTCTTACTTTTCATTTTAACTTAGTTTCTCATTTTAACCCAACCTTTTGTGTTTGTGTAGCGAGAATATCCAATAAGAGATAACTCTCAATGAGAGCTAAGAACTAGCATTCTCATTTGAAGAATCTATCTATAGTAGATAGTGAAAACTGCTCTTAGTAAGTGGAGAAAGCTATTGTAAGTAATTCAAGAAGTTATTATATTTGAGTGTTAGGGGAAAAATGTTGATATTTTTGTAAATATTATGCATTTCTGTTTCATATTTTGGAACTATCTATAGTATATGGAGGAAGTTACTATACGTCTCTTAGAAAACTATAGTATTTGAGTATTAGAATTAATAGTGGCGACACTTTTATAAATAGCATGTTTTTATGTTTTAGGTTAATAAACTACTCACAATAGTTGTGGAAACTATCTCCAGTGGGTAGAAAAAACTATTGTAAGTGTATCAAAAAATTATAGCATTTGGGTGTCAGAAAAAAGATTGTGGTATTTTGATAAATATTATTTATTTATGTTTTAAGTTAGGAAACTATTCACAGGGAGTGGTAAAAACCACCCACATTATATGGTGGAAACTAACTTTAATAAGAAACTGCCCACAACATTTTGTAGAAACTATCTTCAATGGGTGAATGAAAGTACTAAATGTCTCTTAGGAAACTATAGTATTTGAGTGTTAGAAAAAAAACATGTGTTTTTTTAAATTATAAATCTTAGGTATTTATGTTTCAAGTTAGAAACTACATATTATAGGTGGTAGAAACTGGCTCTAGTGGATGGAGAAAACTACTGTAAGTTTCTTAAAAGACTAGTATTTGAGTGATGGAAAAAAAAAGTTGCAACATTTTCATAAATATTAGATATTTTATATTAGGTTAGAAAAATATTCATAATAGGCAATGAAATTATTCTCAGTAGGTAGAGAAAGCTTTTGTAAATAACTCAAAAAACTAGGTTGGTTCTCATTAGATATATCACACACACACACACACATAAATTTCCTATCTAATTATACTTATTAAATCTATTTTTTATTTGACCTATTAATGACAAAAATAATAATGAATTTGTTATTAATATTCCACACATTAATTACCTATTGAATATGTTTTATTTATCATAAAAAATAATCATATAAGTATTTTTTTAGTAATATTATATTTTAATAGCTAGTCAACCAATGTTTTATGTTAAGTAATTAAAAATTAATTACTATTGAATATACAAAATTGCTAGGTTACTAAACCAGATAAGTGTTTCTAGCATAAAATATTTAAAAATACACTTATTTCTTATAGTAATTTGTAAATTTTTTAAATATATGAATTTTTGTAAGGATTAAAGGTCAAATCATAATTACTACTTGATTTTCACTTAAAGTATACAACTATACATGGAATTAGTAATACATTATCCCAAGTATAGCTGAAAGTAGGTTTAAGTGCATAAAAATATATTATCAAACTAGAAAAATATAAATTATATATTATTATTTATATCCTTTTTTCTATATTGATTTCCTTCTACATCTCAACCATTTTCAGTTTTTTAAATTTCAACTTTATACATATTAGCTTCTAAAAATGTAACAGAAATAATATTTTTTTTTTCTATGAAGGTAGAGAAACATAATTATATTAATATTTTGAATATCAATTTGAACATTATAGTTATTTTTTTATTACATGCGTAGGAAATAAATTCTCTAATTTATACCAATTTGATAATTGAATTAAGAAAAATGCTAATGATAGCCCTAAGATCTATGGTTAAGAAATTGAATATAGTTATATTAATTAATTAATAATATTCATTAACTTGTGTATTTTTTTGGTAAGCAATTTAGTGTTATTACTAACCAAAAATGTACATTTAGTGCAAGGTCTCAACAACTACTATTGTAGGTATGTAAACCTGGTTACCATTAAGAAAAGATGCGCAAATAGTAAAACTTTTACAATTTGAAAACACTAACAATTCTACTGGCAATATCATGGACAATCACTCTCAAAAGATGCATTGTTGTTCTTTCTTTCAGTTGGAAAACTTGAGTGTTCCTTTCCTTCCAAACATGGTACACCATAGTTGCAAGAAGTAATCTCAGAGCCACTAATTTTTCCTTGGGTCTTCTTCAATAATGGAAATCTATTTAATTTCATTCTTCCAATGTTGAGTGATGTGGCCTATACCAAATAAATTAATGATAGCTTGCCAAACCACTTGCACATAGGTACAAGCAAAGAAGAGGTGATCGGAAGAAACTTTCGATCACCTATTTGTGCCCATTTGATATCCTATTTAATACCCCAAAATTTGTTAAAATTTTAATATTGATTAATCAATATTTTAACCTAATTTAAATTATAATTTATATATTATATTATTTTATTTTTAGCCTTACCCTAACCCCAAATAATTGATAGATAAAATATTAGATTTATTTTCAAAAATTTAAACCTATACATAAACCTTAATTCTAAACCCAAAAATTCACGATGTCACCCTTGTCTTCTTCCTCTTTTCCCTTTCTCCTTCATCTTTCAGCCAAACAAAGACTTTCCAGCCCCTACTCATTATCCACCTTTTCCCTTCTCAACCATGCAACCCATGACCATACAACCCACTTCCCATTACCCTGCACAACCTTTGCACCATGCCACCCTGTAGCCTTGCCCCGACAAAAACCTATGCACCCCTACCATTTTCCTATCTTCCCTACACACCAAAACTAACCCCGTTTTTCCTCGTTGTCTTTCCCTCTCCGAGTCATCCATGTATATACATAGACCAATGCGCACCCTCTTTCCATCCTTACGTTCTCCTTTCCTTCCCTTCATTTTTGAGAAAATCCTATGTATCGAGCACCTCCCTCCTTTTTCTCCTCCTCACCTTACTCCATTGCTACCATCTCCACCCCTTACCACCCCGTCGAGCCTTCCCACCTTCTTCTCATCCTTTACCTTCTCTCATATTCCTCTTTCATTTCCTCATTCCATTTGATCTATTATCAAGCCCCTCCTAGCTTTCTACTCTATTTTGTTTCTCCTTCTTGCCCTACCACAACCACTAATGCTACCTATTACTACCACCGCCTTGCTTTCCTTTCCTCCTATTTTCTTACTTAACCCAACGCAACCACCATGCTAAACCACTCCTTTTTCCTCCTTTTCTCTCTTGGAAACCACCCTCCCTCTTGCACTATGCTACCATCGACCACACTACTCCCAATCTTAGCTACCACTTAGAGACCACCACCACACAACAAGAAATATTACTTTGGGCAACAAATTATTTCGTTGCCCAACAAAACAAATTTGTCGCCCAAAGTTTGGGCGACAAAAAAATTTCGTCACAATTTCGTCGCCATAAGCCCGTTGCCCTTGCTTAGGGCGACGAAAAGAAAATTTCGTTGCCCTAAATCTCCTTTTGTGCAACGAATATTTTTTGTCGCCCTAAACCTCTTTTGTGCGACGGATATGTTTTGTCGCCCTAAGCCTCTTTTGTGCGACGTAGATATTTCGTTGCCCTAAACCTCTTTTGTGCGACACATATGTTTTGTCGCCCTAAACCTCTTTTGTGCAACAAATATTTTTTGTTGCCTAAAGCCACTTTTGTGCGACGAAGTTGTTTCATTTGTGGCCCTATTACTTGTTTTGCAACAAAATCAATTCCTAGTCTTTCTTCCAAGCTACAAAAATATTTTGTAGCCCAAAGACCTGTATTATGTATTCATAATAATAAATCATCCTGTAATGCAGTATCATTCATATAGATACTCCACCATATTTCATTACCCTGTAAAATCATATATCATTCAAACCATGCATAGATTACGATATCATTGTCCAAAAACAAATGTCATTCCTATTTCAAAGTATATGATACTGCAATATACAAATTGGCAAAAGTCATGCCTAATGGGTATCATAAAAATCAATTATGCTATCTAGCTTGAAGGACCACCAAAAAATGGATGATGTTATCTATAGTTCTGCATACTTAGCTTCATCAAGTATATTGCAACGTCACAAAATATGCTTCGAGTTAATCTGCAATTCATGAAATAAAAAAATATAGATTAAGATTATAAAGAGATATGCAATGGTATCTATTTATAATTTTCCAATTCCCTTTAATTAAAAAAAGTTGTAAGCCATATTATAAAAATGAATACAAGAACTAACTTACATTCATAAGTCCAAAAAAGCTCCTTGCCTCTGAAAGTCTTTGTCATTTTCTAAGTCCAATTAGAACTCTCAGCTGTAAAAGAGAACAAATAGTATGGTTAGAATACCTGATGCAAAAAGTCATCCATCTCAATTTCAAGACAATGAATATCACATGTCTAACATTGGCACAAACTACAAATTTAAGTTCCATAATTTGTCCACACTTATAGTGCAGAGTTCTAACGTTCAAACCATTAATAATGGAAAATTTTGAATGGATTAAATATACCTCATACTAATTTAGTGAGTTGTGAAGATTGTTGTGTTCCTAGAAAGCTTGAAATTTGATCTCTCACAACTTGCATCATTTCGGCCTTCAACTTCTGCGTGGCCTCATCAGCATCTGCTCTAAGTTTCCTTTCTCGTTCCTCCGCTTCTTCTCTTAACTTTCTCTCTCTTTCTTCAGCAATTTCCTTCATCTTTTCCATTTCGAGCCTTAAATTTTCCTCCCTTAAGGCATTTGAATGTTTAAGCTCCTCAATTTGTTGACGAAGGCTAGCCTCAATTTCATTATCCTTTTGCTTCCTTAAAGGCATAGGTCCAGCTCCTAGCCCTCTAATATAGCCAGAACGATGCTCAAATGCCTGGGTATATGCTTCTTTCACACTAAGATTATCAACTCCATACAACTCCTTCTGCTTAGCATGAAGTTCTGTCAACTTTTGGTATTTTGCATATGCACCATCTTCCCATGTACCATCTTTTTTCCTATAATAATATAAAATAAATAATAAAAAAACCTTTCAAATTTGTTAAAATTAACTTATATTTACATACTTCTTCATATCTGACACACCTTTTGGTCTTTTCCCATAATCTAATATAATCTGGTTCTTGCTCAGGCTCCTCAATCGACTCATCAGCATTTTCAGCTAGTATAGAAGGCTCTTTTGATGGTTGATGTTCCTACATATAATAAATCCATGTGAATATTTAACTGAAAGAAATAGTAGTAGCAACAAAAATAGAAAAAAAATCAAAAAATTATCAAAAAATACTTACAATTTCATGAAGATAGCGCGCTGTTGACTTTCCTCCATTCCTAGGAATTTCAATTTGTCTTGATTTATTTCTACGATTCACTTCACTAATATGCTATATGTGAAAAAAAAATGAAAATTAATGATTTCATAACTCTTTTGCATCTCATTAGCCAATGCATATCCATCAAATAAACTAAATTTATAAATTAGAGTGTAAATACTTGTCATCGGAAACTTAAAAAAAAATTAAATAGTAGAACCTTTTGCTTAGACGAACCCCAAAAGTCCACCACTAACCACCTCCATACAGTAGCATTTATTGTTTGAGGTCGGTTTGCAATAGCTTGTGACGTTGAAAATCCATTAAAATATCTCTCTTTTAGCCTGAAACGCCATTGTCTATACAAAATTTGACATTGCATAGATAATGCTTTGTCAACATGACTACCCTCTGGAAGTGTCCACTCAGCCTAAACAATATATAAATATCAAAGTAATCAATTGGTTATGAACAAAATAAAACATGTAACTAATATGCAAAACTAAAACATTAGCTTTAAATTTTACCTTTATCTAATTGAAAAGTCTTTCTTTCGCGGTAGGATCCATATATTTCCAATTTCTACACATATAATTAAATATTCCAAAAAAAATACAATTTATAAGAAAGTTTTGTCAAAAATAGACATGTGCAAATAGAATTAGAATCATTTCAACTAAGGTTTACCGTGAATCAAGAGGACAATAATTTTTTACCCACACTCCCAACTCTGTGATGAACTGGTTTGCATCAGTGCCTACAATTCTATTCATTTCTTCGGTGATTTTAGCATATGGCTTTGTAGTGTGGTCATTTAACCGTGAATTAAAATATTTTTTCCCACGAGTGGACCCCCGCTTTGGCCCTACATCACACAAGTATATTGGTCCAACCAATAATGATAAATATGTACAAGAAATATATAATTAAAAAATATATTATAGAAAAATAGGCATTCTTAACACAAACCTGTCCTTTGTGATTGTTGCAACCGACGGCGTTGCCTATATGTCATAGGATTGGCCAAGTTGTCAGATCGCTCATCATGAGCATCCGGTGAAGTCTCCTGATTTAAATGCACCATGGCTTGAGATGATGAAAGATTAGATGCCATTAACCTGTAAAATCCAACAACAATAAAATAAATTGATTGATATGCTAATTAAATAAATTAAGATACAATAGTTATATCATTTGGAAATTTATCACCATCACCTTCGACTTTGAAGGAAAACTAAAATAATATCATACAATATCTTCATCTGATTCTAAATCTGAATAGTAATTAACTTCACCATTTTCATCTTCGAGTCCCTCCTCCTCCTCCTCCTCCTCCTCTTCCTCCTCCTCCTCCTCCTCCTCCTCGTCCTCCTCCTCCTCCTCCTCATTATTCATAGCCCTTTCAATGCCACAAATATCAACTAAATCAGGTTCAGTATCATCACGTACCAAAGGAATTTCATCCGAATTTAAATCTTGCATATCAGAAATCGTAGTAGTCATCTCATTCTCCCAATTTGCATTTGCAGGTTCACTATCATCATCAATGCCCTCAATAATAGGAAAATCAAAATGATTTCGAGGACTTGTTTTGACAACTATCCTCCACTGAGGTTCTTTATGGGCCTTTACATAAAAAACTTGCCCTACTTGAGAGGCTAGCGCAAAAGGCTCATTATATCTTAACCTACTGTTAACATTAACAAGGGTAATTCCATATTTATCATCTCTCTTTACACCCATCCTCTTATCCCATACATTGAACCATTCACATCTAAAAATAATGGTAGTAGGACTACCATAATTTTTGATAGGGTCGTATTCCAACACAATCACCTCCTCTAGTAACCCGTAAAAATCCACACCTCCACTATCATCATCTCCTTTTACCATTACTCCACTGTTTTGTGTCTTCCTTCTTCTTTGGCGCTTTCTTGTATGAAATCTAAAACCATTCACAATATATCCCTCATATGTAAGCACATTCCTCATTGGACCTCGAGCTAGACATAATATTTCATCTGTAATCCTTTCATCCCCAGCATCTCTCAACTCTGTTATCTATATTACATTAAAATTAAAAGAAATAACGTAAGACATACATTATTACTATAATATATCTATTATTTACTTCATATAGATTATAAGTTCACTTACTCTTTTTTCAAACCATTTAACAAAAGCAACAAGTTGTCCTTCATTGTCATTCATATACTCCCTATCATAAAAAGCAATTATTAATCTTTGTAGCCCTTGCTACATATTGTGTATTCTATATAAATTAAAATAATCTCACTTACTCATAAAATGGTTGAACTTCTGAACAATTTCTTAGAATGTACAGTTGCGCTTGCTCCCAGTCTTTAAAGCTTAACTCTTTAAGTGTAGCCTTCCCTAATGGCTTACCATACTTACAGAAAATAGATAAGCTATAGGGAAGTGGATGATTCTCATCATCATTCCTCTCTTCACGATTAAATTGTGTCTCTATTTTACTCAAATACCGTGAGCAAAATGTAAGGCATTCATCTGCAATCTCACTTTCTGCAATCGACCCCTCTGGACATGCCTTGTTGCCTACAAACGATTTATAAGTACGCATTTCCCTACAATAAGAAAAAAGTCACAATTTTACGTTTACATTACAAAATAATCAACTAAAACATATATCCTGTTAAAATATTATAACTTTACATTACCTTTCAAAGCGCCACATTGAACGATAAGCCACAGGTCCTGCTAGCTTTGCTTCACTAGCTAAGTGCACAGTTAGATGCACCATCACATCAAAAAAAGAAGGAACAAATAGCCGTTCCAATTTGCAAAGGGTGATGGCTATATCTCTTTCCATTTGCTCCAACACATCAATCTTTAATGTTTTTGAACATAGTTGCTTCAAATATCTACTCAACTCTACTAAAGGTTGAAGCACCTTATCATCTAACACACCTCGAAAAGCCGGTAGAAGTAAATCTTGCATAAACACGTGACAGTCATGACTCTTCATTCCAGAAATCCTACCATCTTCCAAGCTTACACATCTTGATATATTAGATGAATAGCCATCTGGAATTGCCAAATTTGCTAGTAGGGCAGCGACCTCCCTCCTCTCAAATAATGTTAAACTATAAGATGCCTTCGGAATATGAAACTTTTTCCCCACCAACTTAGGACGTAAATGCGGATGCATCTTCATATTCTCAAGGTCTAATCTAGCATTCAAAGTATCTTTATTTTTTCCGGGTATATCCAACAATGTGCCTAAGATATTGTCACAAATATTCTTCTCGACATGCATCACATCTAGATTATGCCGAATTAACAAATGCTTCCAATACGGGAGTTCAAAAAAAATACTCTTTTTCTTCCATTGATGCACCAAGTATCGCTCAGATCTCTTTCGCTTAAAAGATTTACTTTTTCCAAATGTAACATTTATAACTCCACTCAATTCCTCCAAAATATCATGTCCAGAAAGTGATTTTGGTGGGGGCCCTCTTTCAGTGTGTCCAACACCAAAGTCTTTCCTATTCAATCGCCATTTATGGTCCGGTTCCAAGAATCTCCTATGTCCCAAATAGCAGTGCTTACGAGAGTGCTTTAATCTTTGAGAGCAAGTATCTTTATGGCAATTAGGACAAGCAAGGGTCCCTTTTGTGCTCCATCCAGACAAATTAGCGTATGCTGGAAAATCACTAATTGTCCACATTAAAAAAGCATGCATATTAAACACCTCACCAGTATGTGCATCAAATGTCCTAACCCCATTCTCCCATAATTCCTTCAATTCTTCTATTAGTGGTTGCAAAAATACATCTATATCATTACCTGGTAATTTTGGACCAGGAATTAACAAAGATAACATGAAGTAAGCACTTTTCATGCACATCCAAGGAGGTAAATTATATGGGACAAGAATAACAGGCCATATGCTATACTTGGAACTTAAGTGTGCTCCAGGGTTGAACCCATCACTCGCAAGTGCCAACCTAACACTCCGTGGATCAGCGGAGAAAGTGGGAAATAATTCATCTAGAAACTTCCAAGCTTTTGAATCTGCAGGATGCCTCATAATTCCATCGTCTGGACGATGCTCTTTATGCCAACGCATATGTTCTGCTAATTTAGAGCACCTATACATCCTTTGAAGCCTAGGGATTAACGGAAAATGGCGTAAGACTAGTTGAGGCACCTTATTTCTCATATGCAACCCATTATCATCACTGCTACTTCCATCATCTTGATTCTTATCCTTCCATCTAGAGCATCCACAAACTGGACAACTATTGTATTGAGAATATTCTTTCCAAAATAATATGCAATGATTAATGCAAGCATCAATTTTTACATAATTCAACCCAAGTTCCTTAGTGTATTTCCTTGCTTCATACGATGTCTTAGGAAATCCTTTATCAAAGTTAAAGGCTCTATGCAAAACTTGAAGTAGCATATCAAAAGATTTATTACTCCATTTATTACTCACTTTGATATGGAGTAAGTTAACCAAAAATTCTAATTTTGAGAATGTCTTACAACCTGCATACAACTCTGTCTCAGCATCTTTCATCAACTTAAAAAACTTCTCTAAACCAACATCATTTTCCTCAAGAGACTGACACCCTACTTCTGATTCAATACTATCAATACCCATGGAAAATTGAACATTTGTCACATCTTGTACCAACGGACCCATATTATCAAGATCTGCCTCATCATCCGCATTAACTCTAGTCTCTTCATCATAAGTATTATGAATACTATTATTATCACCCCTGATACTGCTGCCATCACTTTCTCCATGAAAAATCCATGGATTATAATCATTCTTGATGCCATACATCATCAAATGAATCCACATAGTACGTTGATTTTGGGCTAAAATAAAATTACAATTCAAGCAAGGGCATTTTAGCAAAATTCCCTCTTCCTTTCCACCAAAACAGAATTCTAAAAATTCATTAACACCTTCAATATACTCTGGCTTTCTCCTATCATTTATTCCCTTATGGTTCATCCAACTTCTATCCCCAGGCATTTTTGAAACAATGACTACACATGCAAAAGCAAATAGGAAAACATATATTAGGAAATGTTCATCGGTCAAATATAATCAATGACTATCTTCAAATATAATCAATCGACCAAATCACTTCAAATACAATTAGGATCATTTCAACTACTTCTATAAATTTAATTTTAGAAAAACAACTACACAATTAACCAATTTCATAATCTCACTTGAAATCTAGGGTTTTATGCCCGAAAATACAATTCGGTTGAATTCTATTAATTCAATCAAATTGAATGTTTAGAAATGCAATTAAACACATTTTATAACATATCAAATAATTAATTACTCAAAACCAATTAAAGAAATACACAATTTAGCACAATTAGGGTTTTTGATCCCGGAACGCAAATCCGATCAATTCTTGCCAAAACATATCAATTGACAGTTCGGAAATGTAATTAAACATATTCTAATGTAATTTATATAGCCAATTGAATAAAATAACCCGATTACACAATCTAATTTAAACCTGCGGGATTTTTGACCTAAAAATCCAATTCCGATCAATTACGCACAATTTCCCAAATCAACACTTCCAATATAAAATTAAATACATTTTAAACGATATTATACAATCAATTGAGTGGAAGGACTCAATTATATGACCTAATTTGATCACACATGAATTTTGACCTAGAAATCAAATTCCAATAAATTCTGCATAAATTTTTCAAATTGACGGTTCCAACATGAAATTAGATACATTTTAAAACATATTGTATAATCAATTTCCCCAAAATAGCTAAATTGGAGGAATCCGAAAAATTCGGACATAACCCCGCCAAAAATTAAAATTTTCCAAAATTTCAACATAACCATACAATTAACCTATCCAAATCATTCTCGCAGCACATATATACATTATCAAACAATTAATTTAGCTTATCACAAGCTAAATCATACTCAATTAAACGAATTAATATTAGGGTTTTTCAGAGAATTATACCAACGAAACCGACAAATCGGGACAAAGGAAGGCCGGGGAAGCTTCGTCGGGGAATGGGGAAAGCTCGCCGGTGGTCAGCAGGGCCTGCCGTGGCCGGAAGGCGGCGCAACCAGCGCGGCTCGTCGCTGCCGCGGCCTGCTGCTGTTGCTGCTGCCGCCCGCCGCTGCTGCCCTATGTTGCTTCTGCACGCTGCTGCTGGTTGCGGTGGCTGGCAGTGGGGCTCGGAGTTGTGGCCGGCAGCGACGCTGGAGCTGGGGAGAGAGGTGGCTGGGCTGAGGAGCTGCGACCAGGCGGAAGGCAGGCGCAGGGGAGACTGGAGGTCCGAGGTCGGGGCTGCGATAGGAGAGAAGAGAGAAAAGGAAGGGAGGCCGGCGTGCGTCGTGCGTGGCCTTTTTTTTTTTTTTTTTTTTTTTTAAACAAAAACAGATAAAAAAAAATATATGGCGGTAGAGGTAAAAATTTTGGGCGCCAAAAAAATGAGTACCATGGGCGACAAAATATATACTCGTTGCCCAAACTTAATTTTGTGCAGCGAAATTAATTTCGTCGCCCAAACTTAATTTTGTGCAACGAGATTAATTTCGTCGCCCAAACTTATTTTTTGTGCAACGAGATTAATTTCGTCGCCCAAACTTATTTTTTGCAACGAAATTAATTTCGTTGCCCTTATTATCATCAATATATTTTACTTATCATATCAAACTTAATTTTGTGCAACGAGATTAATTTCGTTGCCCTTATTATTATATCAAACAATATATTTTACTTATTAGAAATTAATTTTACGTTGCCCCTAGACCCCTACGGGAGCGTCCCCTTATTTAATAAAGAAAATTAATTTTACAATTTAAACAAGAGTTCCCATATTAAATATACCTTAAAGTGTTGATTTTAAAATTTTTAGCAATTATTTGCTAAGGTATGGGCAACGAAAACATAAATCGTAGCCCAAAAGTACAAAGGGCAACGATTATAAGATTTGTTGCCCTAAAGTGTTTATTTTAAAATTTTTAGCAATTATTTGCTAAGGTATGGGCAACGAAAACATAATATTGTTGCCCAACACTATATTATGGGCAACAAAATAATTAAATCGTAGCCTAAAAGTACAAAGGGCAACGATTATAAGAGTTTGTTGCCCTAGAAAAAACAAGGGCAACGACTATAAATATTTGTTGCCTTAAAGAAACAAAGGGCAACAATATATTTTCGTCGCCCAAAATAGAACAAAGGGCAACAAAATCCGTTCTGTCGCCCTATTGTCATAGAAATCGTCGCCCAAACTCACTTTTCTTGTTGTGCCACTTACCAACCATCGCTGACCAACACCAACTCCACCTCCTTTAGAAGCAAGAACTAAGCCAACCCACACCTCCCTTTACCCTCCTTTCTCTCTTTGCTTCCAACCACACCACCCTCTACTGCCAACTGCCATCACCATCACCAATCCTTACCACCAAATCCTGCTAGTCCCACCACCACCACTGCTACTAAACATCACTACCACCCTTAACCACCACCATACCACCGCTTTATCCACCACACCACTATCGTGCATCACCTTGCCTAAGCCTCCCACTTTTCAGTTATCTCTATTTTCCCTCCCTCTCCTTTACCTTATTTTATCCGTGATTAAATTTCCTAAGTCTAATTGTGTGTATTTTTATTTATAGGTGATACCCAGGTAGTAGTGGAAGAGGAAGCGTAGGTCTTACGAGTGTAGAGACCGAAGACGCTTTGGTAAGGATATATGTCGCAAATAGGGTTTTCGAGTGTAATTTGTATTTTGTATTATATCTCATGTTTGATATTATTATGATAAAAATGTTATGTTTATAATGTTATGGTATGATGATGCGGTATCGAATCTATGAAAAGTGAGAGTATGTAAAGAATATGACCTTAAATGTTGTTGTTGTGGTAAATCTTGCTTTGTAACTTTAACTATGATCATGTGACATATGTTAGTTTAATATGATTTTTTATAGGTATGTAATGATCTTTTATAATTTTATTAAGTAGTATCATGATATTATATTGGAATTTGGGAATCATCCATGTTGGGGCTCATCGATTTTGTGAAAATGGATTTTATTTTTTGCGATTTAAGGGTATTTTGGGTAATATAAGTTAAAAATAAAATCCTTGGTATTTTAATGTTTTAAGTGGTTATAAATATACTAAATAACTTGTGTGGAATATTTGAAGTGATTATGAATTATTTAAGGTTAATAAATGAGAAAAATGACTAAAGTGGAAAGAGTAACCCAACGGGACTGGTTATTATCACATATGCGAAATGTTATATTTAAACCTTATTTTTTGATATTGTTGTTATTTTATTTTGAGGAATTTATATAAAAAAATTTGGCCATATGAGTCTTATAGAAAAAATTTATGCTTAATTTGTTAAATTAGGGTTTTGTGGAAAATTGTAAATAATAACACTAAGGGTAGGGTAATATTGAATGTAAAAGATTTTAGAGTTAGGCCTCAAATTTTTGGTATGTAATAAATAATAATATTTTAATGATGAGTAATGAATTTGGTGATAAAATTAGTATTAGGGATAAGGTTATTATTGACTTGTAAAAATTAGGGTTTTTTAGGAGTTGCATGGCCTTGTCTTTGGAGAAATATGTCATTATTCATGTAGTTGTGCTTTATATGTTTCAAGTTATTGTGCTAAGATATATATTATGTGATTTTTATTCCTAAATATGCATATGTATGAGGGCCTTGAGAAATACCACTTTGAATAAGATATTAATCACTTAAAGATAAATATTACATGACTTAAGCCTCAGGTGTTGTATGTCTGTTCTACCAGATGATAATAGTGGCTCAGGTGTATTTTTTTCCTTAGAGGTGATCTATACCATTCTACCAATTTAAGAATAGTGAGGGTATCAAAATCAACATAAAATAGAATATGATATTGAGATAAGAAATAATGAATAAGATATTAATCAATCAAAGTAAAATATTACGTGAGTTAGAACCAAGGTGTTAAGTCCATTCCATTGGACTATAATAGTGGCTCAGGTGCATTTTTTCATGAGAATTGTTTTAGACCATTCCACCAGTTTAATAATAGTGGTAAGGTGCATTTTTTAAGAGGTATTGGGTCCCTAAACTCAACTTATTAATAATATGGATTATGATTGTAACTAGTTATGGAATTTTGGAATCACTATTTTCTTACATTATGTTTAACATACTCGCTTATGTTTCCATATGATTTATGTTATATGTTACGTGGTTATGGATATATTGTTACCTTACTCAATACATATCATATTAGTCATTATTTTTATGGGTGTTGCTCATTGCCACAGCAGAGGACCTAATTGAGTTTGGGCATATCATTGAGGACCCACTAGATGATTATGTTGCTTATGATGCTTTGATTGGGGAGGAGTGATTATATCTCATGTATGAGGTGGGGATTGAAGATTTATTTTATCTGGTTGTTCTGACCCAAATAAATTTTGGAACTCTTTGTCTAAGGTATTTATTTATGTATTTGAATATTATATCTAGAGTTATCCTCCAAAATTTTTATCTACATTTATGAAAGTTTCATCATTTTATATTTTCCATGTTTCATGCTTATTATTATTATTATTATTATTATTATTTTTTTTTTTTTTTTTTTTATTACCTTATAATTGATGTGAGAATGGTATGTAAGCCAGCCTTATATCAATTATGGCGGTAACACCCGTTTAATTTTGTTTTACGCTTATGCTTAAACAAAAAAAAATAGTTTCAAATTTTATGTTGCTACATCCTATCTATCCGAGGAACATTTTTGTAACCAAACATTCATGAGAAACAAGCCATAAAATAAATTGGTGCTCTAGATTACCTCACAACCATACTCTAGTTCACAAGGGGAAAACTAGTTCTAATGAGATGATAGCAATGGGTCATGCTATATTTTCCTCTCCTATAAGTAATTGTGTTTTAAGAGTGTTGAATAAAAGGTTATAGAAAAGGTCTTATTCACATAATCTTCTTCATATCCTAAGAGAAACTATTACCATGACCTACAGACCAAAGATACCTATGTTTAAAGTAATATTCATGGCATCACTTCACCCATAGAGTATCTTTTTTCTCAAATAAATTGATGTGGTTTTTATCAGAGTAACAGAAGGTTGGATTGAAATTTTTATTAGAAGCTTTCACCCATGATCTAATGAAAAATAAATGAAGTGTATTGGTGGATTATAGGTGAAGAACTTGAAGATACAAGTTGAAGGTGTGTGTCGACAAATTTGTAAGCCTTGAAAGGTGTCAAATTGAAGATAGATTTGAGGAATGATTATCTCAAATTTTCCTTGATCAATATAGACCCAAAAGGGAGGATTATACTTTAGCTCTTTTTCTCAAAGTTTGATTTAAATTTTCATTCAATATTCTGCCTACAAATGTTGCGCACAAAAGGGTATATATAGGAGAAGGAAGCTCAGTGGTGAACTAGCTTAAACCAGCCAAGTTTACCTACTTAATTCAGCCCATTAATCATGGTTTAATTAAGCCCATATTGACCTTAATCAAAAGAATAATATCATTGGTTAAATGATACTAAGGATTAATATTACAAAGCTATACAATTGACTAAGATACATACATGAAATTATAGCCATACCTTAACTTACATAAAATATACTTAGGGTTAGGGTTTACAACAAGTCTATACAAATAATGAATATCATTACTTTATCTCTTGTTGTAATGTATCATCCCATGTGTTTAATAGCCTTGAATTCCTTAGAATACTTGCATACATCAATGTGTATGAATATCATCTTCTTGCAAATATGTAACATACCTGCAAGAATAACTTGAATGGTTTTCAATGTGAAGCATATAAGAATTATCAAGAATATTTAACATGATAGGATCCAACGTTAAGAAAGCTAAATCATCTTCCTTACCTTGAGGATTATAATGAACATGACAATCATTTTGTTCCTAGAGAAGTTAAGAATATTTGATGCTCCTACATCACAAATGCTAGAGAAGTTACCCCATAGTAGCTTTATTCCATATCTACATGTCATAAATATCTAAAACACCTTCTTTATTAAGGGTACAAATGGCTTTCCAAGATATAAATTCCCTTTTGGAAATGGATTCGTAGCTCAACCAAAGAAAAGGATTGGCAATGGGCTTTAATGGTTTGGATAATTTTCTTAGGCAACATAAATAGTTGACTCTGTTATTTTTCAATGCTATACTGAATAGGTTTGATGAGTTGGAGTTTTCTAGAGTAGGAGAGAAGTTTTGTATACCATAATCTAAGTTTTTTTTTTGGTTGTTGTTGTGATTTTATCAACCAGTTAGGAACATTGGGCTATAGTCAATATTCTACTAGACAAAGGAACCCCAATGTAAGAGATTGGGAATTTACCCGTCTGCATTTGCAAAGTTGAGAGGAGTTGGCTCTTAATTGAGGGATGAATACCACCACAGAAGCAAATACCTTTTTTTTTCTATTAAGCATAAGGCCAGATAGATCAGAGAAGCATAAGAAAGTATCTAAAAGCTTGAGAACATAAATAACACTTCCATGAAAAGACAGAATCTTATGGCATTTTGGATGGCTAATGAAATATGAATCTTGCCATAGACCCTATAGCATTTGATGAAAATAATCTATAACAATAGCAAAAAAGTAAAGTGAAAAGGGATCACCCTATCTTAATCCCTTTTTTGTAGTAAAAGGTACAATTAGAACTCCTCTAGATAGAATGGAATATCTAACAGTTGAAACGCATTGCACCTAAGTTTAACAAACTATAGGGGGAAACTAATGCCATGTAGAATTTATTTAACAAAGAACCATTCCATAGAGTCATAGGACTTCTTTAAATACAACTTTATCACACATCTGGGAGAAAAATGTTTTTGACTATAACATCTCACTAATCATGAGATAAGAGAATGTTATCTCCAATTATTTTTCAGAAGAACTCTTGGACAACAATCTAGACATGATCTCCAATGATACTCCAATAATGCTTGTAAAAATAGGCATTATACCCATCAAGTGTTGAATCTTTACCATTTTCTATTTCAAAGACTGTTTTTCTAACATCATCTTTACTTACTAGAAGTAGTAAGCCTTTTTTCTTCTTCTAAGAACATCCTTCGGAAAATGAGTTTCATAAATAATAGACTAGACCACAGAATTGGAAATTTGATTTGAATTAAAAAAATTCTATGAGCTTGTGGATCTTGAAATCTAAGGATTTGAATCTTTTTTTCTTTTCCCTTCACTATTGCATGATTTTTTTTTTGGTATTTTAGTCATCCAAAACCAACCATTGAATTCGGGATTTTTGTTTGAAATAAAACTCTCCCCATAGCTGGAAAGATTATGGAGATTTTGAAGAGATTTTTTTTCCCCATATTCTATTAGCTAAGATTTGAGGGGATCAGACTGTAATATGCGTTGAATTTCTATCAACTGAGATATTGCAACATGTACTCATGCACTAATACTTCCAAAATTTAGGAAATTTAGTTGTTTTAATCAAAGTTTGAGAAGTTTTAGTTTCCTTTGGAAATATAGGATAATATTTCTTCTAATTGGAAAAATCAAAATCTCATGAACTAATACCATGAAGCTAGTGTCTTTTTCCCACATATTGAGAAAACAAAAAAGCTCTTCTTGTGGCAGTTATAGGTTATCCCGAATTTATCAACATAGGTGAGTGACTAGAGATTAAAGGTGCGTAAAAAAAGACAGTAACAAGGGAATGAGTTGAGCCATCCAACATTGTCTAATACTCGATCCAGTTTGTAGAAAATTCTATTAGTCTATTGTTGTTTATAACTCTAAATAAACTTATATCTTGAAAAAATAATATCAATTAGGCATAATTCTTGGATACAAGCCTTGAAATCCTCCACGTTAGCACTGTTTGGGGGATCCTCTTAAAATTTCTCATAGTGTGCCAGGATGACATTAAATTATCCTAAAATAATCTAGGGTTCCTTTTTAGGAATATTTTATTGAAGCCATCTCCAAATCTCTCTTCTACCAGTACTTGTATTAAAACCATAAATTATAGTTCAATAAAAGGTGGTGGATTCATCAATGTTGTGTACCTTACATAGAATTGCTTGAGTTGCATCTTTGATGAAATATACTTTCCATAAATTTGGTTGACAACCTAACCAAATGTGAACATTAGAATGATGGGAGTAATTGGAAATATATTTGCTAGTTCTTATGAATTAGTTTGGAAATTCTATCAAAAACTTCATATTCAACTCTAGTTTCAATGGTGCCCATAAAAGAAACTTTATTTACTTTAATTATGTTTTAAGATATTGATGTTTATTGGGATTATTTAAGCCTCTAATGTTCCAGAAACCCAACATTAGGCAAGATGAATATTAGTGTTAGGTACAAAGTTAACTCTTAGGAAACAAATTATGTGGTAGGGTTTGATATGTTCCAAGCGTTGAGTGATTGCGCAAGAGTATCAATAGCACTTGATTGGCTAGTAGCAATAATTTCTCCTTTATATATACAAGAAAAGGAAATTCCTTTACCAACTTGGCTAGAAGTAGGAATGTCTTCAGGTTTAGTTTTAGTTATAGTAGTAGGGAGAAAGGGTTGAGATGGGTAATCAACCTCCTTTTGAACAACTGTTGGAACTATAGGATGTGAAAATTTGGCTTCATATTTATAGTCCTTTAATAAAATCCATTTCTTCTTCTCACCTTTTTTTTTCCTTTTTAGGTTTCTATAGAGCTTGACATTGTGAGATAATGTGACCAAATGTCTTACAATAGGCACATATTTGGGGCTTCCATTTATAGCACATGGGTTAACAAACCACGCCATCATAAGGAATCTGAATAGGTACACTAGTTAGTAGTTCTTTATGGGAATCAACCTCAACTAGTAGCCTTGGAAAGGAAATCCTTGCCTTTGTAGAAGTAACATAATCAACACATATTGATGTTCCAACAAAGCTAGCAATATGACTCAATGAAGTTTAAGATGATATTGGTAAGGGGTGAACTAGTAATAGAATCCATGTCTTGAGATATTTAAATCTCTCCACATTGAACACAAATTTTTTTTTCCAATACTCTAGGATCGTAGGGAAACTCAGAAAACTCCAAAATGAACTAGACATGATAGTTTCACAATTAGTTTTGTTATTAAATTTGAGGAGGAATAACCCTTATGCCAATGAATAATAAGGGAAGTGATATGATTCCAATTGGTCTTAAAAGAATGCATCATTTGTGCAAATGATGGGTTAATCCTAAACACCATACCAATATGGGAGAATTTCCATAACTCAACCTACAATTTCCATTTAGTCTCCTCTAATTTTACTATAAGACCATTAACAAGTGTTGGAGGAATGTAATTCAAAGGAAGGACTTAAGAGGGCTTGTGGTTATTCATGAGTTTATCCTTCTAGGATATGGTTTTAGTTTCATATTTTGATATAGTATAAGATGTAACAATAGGCATCTCATTTTTCATAGGTTCCTCAATAAACTTTGGGTCCTTCCTTGTTACCGTCTTTAGTTTCGGTGTCTAATTGTGAATTTTAATTCCTTTCGACATTGTTGGTGGAGTTTGTGACAGTTGACTAGATATAGGTTTTTGAATCAAAATCATAGGTTCCACATTCAATTCTTGATTCACATCAAATTTGAGATAAGGGAAATTCTTAGAGATGATCTTGCCAAAACTTTGATCTCTGTTTGTTTTCCTTTAGCTAATCAATTACCATGAGGAGTGACGATCGGGTTAGCTTTTTTTCTATTATAGGGAAAGAGATGGATGCATTCTATTATCTGGTATATTTTTAATATATTTATAAATTAATAATAATTTAGGAATGAAATTAATTGCTTATCAATATCCCTAAAGGATGAATTAAAGTCTTAGTACTTGTATAAAGGCACACGTCTGGAAATTCATTTCGATAGAGTAATTTATTGAAATGTGGCCTTAATATTTTAGTAGTGGCCAAGAATAAATAAAGTTGATAAATATTCCTTATTTTAATTTTATCTAATATTATACGTTTTTATAATAATTATCACACTCACACTACTATGGAATAGTCAATTAATATTGATATATAAATGATAATTTTTAGAAACAATTGATAAAAATGTTAAATTTTGGACTTAGGAATTTGTAACATCTTTTAATAATGGTCCTATATAGAATTTGTTAATAAAATTAAGGGAAAAAATATTGCCTTGTTTTGATAATGGTTATATTTATAACCATTTAAAAAAATGCCATGTTTTAATTACGGTTATAAATATAACCTTTATTAAAATATGGACACTAAATTCACTATTTCTTCCCTCTTCTCTCATTACGTCTATTTTATATTTTTTATTCTCTCTTGCTCTCTCTTGCCTTCACTCTTCCTTATTTTGTTACCTGTTGATGATTGTCTTCCTTTCCCTTGTCAATGGCTATTGTGCCTCACTTTTTCCTATTGATGACTGCATTCCTCCTCTTCATAGTTGCTGTTGTTTCCTCTCTCTTGCTCTTGACCAAGGTTGCAGGCTACCATTAGCTTGTGCCCCCTCTTTCCTACCCGTCTATCCATTTTTGCTTGTTGCTCTATCGTCGTCGGTAGTGTCCTGTGAGTGGAGTTGGCTCTTGCTTAGACACCAACTATTATTCTTATTTTTTCCACCTTGTGGGATTTTTATATTTAGTTAGGTAGCCATTTTTTTTCTTCTTTCATTATAAATATATGCATTCATGTTATTTAGTTGGTATTACACATGCTCTTGTCTGTATGATGTATGTTCGCCCTTGGTGCCATGTTGTTATGCATTTAGCTGCTAGTTGGGTATTTTCCTCTATAAATATATGCATGAATGTTGGTGTAATATGTTGCTAAAAAATATTACATAATTTATTTAATTTATTGATGATAAAATACTATTGCTTGTATGATGTGAATGTGCTTCTAATAAATTATTGTTGATAAAAGTTAATTTTATGGCCGATATCTTATTTATGCATGTGGGTATGTTGTTAGCTTAAAATAGTTTATTAAGATATGATATTATATATTTATGATTAATTTAACTATATAATTTACCTATTTTATAATTTAGAAGAGTTAGACAACAAACTTAATGACATGATTTAATGGTCGTTCTCTTTTATAGGTAGTGAGATATTTCACCTACCTATTATTTATATACCTCTACCAAATTTGGGAATGGTACCTAATTCATATTTTTGTATTTATGTGATATGGTTATATAAGGAGCTAAGTCACTTGTTCATGAGTGGGTTGTACTTTGATTCATTCCATTTAAGATCATATCACTTGTTGTTAACCCTACCTCATATTGAACCATGGTTAGGGGATTTAGCTATTTATTTACATTTCTTTGTACACCATACCGATGCACCACACCCAAGATTTTTTAAGGGTGAGGGATTATGATGGGATAGTTAGAGAGCAAAGGGTTATAGATGATGAGTGAATGTTTGGTCATAGCTTATCATTATGTATTTACCCTATTTACCCTAGTTACCCTAGAGTGTAATTCACTAGAATCTCCATTGATAATATGAGGGAGAAGATGACATATCAAGACATGTGGAATTTGAGAGTGATGTGTTCTATTTGGTATAGGCAAGGCTACCAATAGATTTTATAGAATGCTCAGGGGGTGTTCTTAGGTGTTTGGGCTATAGCAACCTTTTGATGTATATATTGCCGCTATTGCCTTATGGTTCTTATTAGTTTTTGGTTCTTATTTTAAATATATAATATGTATTTACTTTTGAATTTACAAACCTTATATAAATATATGATATGTATATACAAATGAACTCTTTTTTATCAAGAACAATTTGTGCATTAGTATATTTTTGTAATTGTGTTGGAATGACTTGTATATATAGAAAAAAAATACATGATACATTATAGAAATATGTGTCATTTCTAAGCATGAGCAATTTTTGAATTGTTAAGGGATATGGAATGTTTTTGGAATTGTTTATATATGTAGCAATAGAATAGCATGCTACATTATACACATATGAATTCTTTTTTCGCATGAGCAATCCGTGAATTAGTTTGTAGAAGTGAATTGATTTGTAATAACTATTTTTCATAGGATACATATATATTGGAAAACCATGGACTAAAAATGGATGTTTGCAAATTTTTTACCTAGATAATATGATAAAGGAGTTGAATTTTCATCAAGTTTGTAGTAGAACATACTATAGACCCTAGTATAATGATATATCATTGTTTGAACTGTGCTTATATTGAATGTATTAATGCTTATGACTGGAGATATCATTTTTTTTTTGTGTATAGAATTTATACAAGTTACACTCATGGAATATAACATGGTGAAATAGAGTCTATATATGATAATGAAGAAGGTAGGAGGGAAAGTAGTGGGTCATTTGGTAACAATAAGAGTGATTTTTTAGAGGAGATGACTTAGAAGGTTGATAAAAGTGTTTGGGATTGTTAAAAAATGTTCGTCAAGTTATTCAGCAACTCAGAATAACGTTTATTTGGTGATTGTAAGAAATTTACTAGATACTCTACTACTTTAATGTTGTGCAACTTAAAAGTATATAATGGATGGAGTGATAAAAGTTTCATGGAGCTATTGACACTTGTGAAATATATGCTTTCTAATGATCGTACCTATGAAGTGAATAAGATTATTTCATATGAGAAGATACATGCATGCCTTAATTATTATACATTATTTTTCAATGAATATATATCTTTAAATAAATATCCTAATCATGAATGCAAATCACATGATACAATAAGAACAAGGTGTCATCTAAGGTGTTATGGTATTTTTCCTATAATACCATGTTTCAAGTTGATATTTAATGATGTCCAATACACAAAGTACTTGAGATGGCATCCAAATGTAAAGATAGATAATGGGCTTCTGAGATATCCATTTGACTCTCCACAATATATGATGATTGTTGACTTGTTTTCTAAATTTGATGAATAATCAAGAAACTTGCGTCTTGCACTTTTGATGGATGGTATGAATCTGTATAATCAAGGCACGACTGGTGATTTTGGTTATATACAACCTACTACTGTGAATTTACATAAAACGCAAGTATATGATGTTATCTTTACTCATTTCGAGGTCAAACCAACTAGGGAATGATATTGGTGTTTATTATGTGCCTTTGATTGATAATTTGAAGTTCTTATGGTACACAGATGTTGAATTATTCGATGCATATAGTGAGTACAAATTCAATTTGAGAGCAATGTTATTTTGTACTATAAGAGATTTATGGCATATGACAACTTCTAGGTTATAGTGTGAAAGGTCATTACACATGCCCAATATGTGAAGAGAATACTTCATTTGTTTAGCTAAAGCAAATGAATGCTTTCAATGGTTTCATAGAAGAAGGGCATGCGCCAATCTAGTTGACAAACAGCCAAGTGTATTTGAGATGAAACATTTAAAGGTGTGGTTTAGGAAGAAGAATAAAAATAAGCCTCTATCAGTTAGGTGGAAGAAGATGTATATATTCTTCAACCTTCTATATTGGAAATCTCTATACGTGAGGCATTCCCTCTATGTGATGCATATCGAGAATAATTATATGTGATAGCCTTATTGGTACATTACTTAATGTTCCATGAAACACTAAAGATGACATCAATGTTCAATTGGATATGGATGAAATGGGCATTAGACATTACTTAGAATCGCAAGACAATGGAAGAAGAACATATTTACCATCAGTTAGCCATACTCTCTCTAGAAAGGAGAAAATTGCATTTTGTGAAATTTTTAACAGTGTTAAGGTTCTAGAAGGGTGTTCTTCAAATGTCAGAAGGCTAGTGTTGATGAAAGAGTTGAAACTAATGAACGTGAATTCTCATGATGTTCATATTTTAATGTCAATATAGCCATATGTGGAAATTTGTTAAAGAGTAATTGAATTGCTATCACTGGGCTTTGTTAGTTTTTCAACACATTTTGCTCCAAAGTCATAAACCTTGATAGTTTGGGTGCCTTGAAAGAGGGATTGTGATGAATTTGTGTAACACCTTAAATTTTACTACTAAAAATTTTCATTTATAAAGTTAAGTACGGAAGCTAAAATAATAAAAATGAAGGGTGTTATCGCCACACTTGGTACAAGTTTGGTTACCTTTACCATTCTCATACCAAGTGTTAAGGCTAAAATCATTACTCCGCATAGATTTAATATATGATTACAAGAAATATAATAGAGATAACAAATAGATAAGTGTTATTCTAGATAAAAGCAATGTCAATAGGTTAAAAAATTCAAAGAGAAAAATATAGAAGGACATAAGCGTCCAAATACAACTGAAATCAATATACCAAAAGACACTGAATAACCCTAGGCTCTCAAACCAAACTACCATCTTTGGATTGAACTTAGAATCTGACCTAGAAAGACCACTATCCATTTAGGGACCTCATTTTTCTTAAACTGATGGAACGGCCTGAAGCCACTCTTAGGAAAACACACTCGGGCTACTATTATCATCTGGTGGAACGAATCCAAGACCTTTCTAGACAGAATGCTCCTGAGCCCCTAAGGATGGCAATTTTTTCTGCAGGTTGGGGGCCCGTCGGGGATTCTCCATTCGAGTTTGGGAAGAAAATTTGAGGCTTGGGGATGGGTTTGGGGTCCCCGTCCATGAACCCTCCCCGAATAAATTTTTTATAATTTTTATATAATTATATATATATATATATATATATATATATAATTTTTATAGAATATAAATTAAAAGTATAATATAAAAAAAGGCTCAAGGATCAGGGATGGAATTGAGGATCGGGTATAAAATTGGGTTTCAGGGATTGGGTTGGATTTTGAGGTCAAAAAATAAATTGGGGATGTGAAATAGATTGAGGATCGGGTCGGGTATGGGATTTAATCCCCGCAGTGATCAAGTCGGGGAATCCCTGATAAAAAAAATTAGGGATCAGGTCGAGTTGGGGGATTATTTTTCTTACCGGATTCGTGGATGGGGATGGGGGCCCCGTCCTCAACCTGCCCTTTTGCCATCCCTATGAGCCCTTATTTTTAAACCGATAGAGTGATCTGAAGCACCTATCAAGGATAACACACCTAAGCCACTATTATTATCTAGCGGAATAGTTCTATAAATACCTTAGTCCAAATCATGTGATATTTAACTTTAAATTATTAATGTGATTGATTCAAAGTTACATAACACATTTAAAGTAGGTAAAACACATCACAAAGATCATAATACCATTTTCTAGAGTTAATACCCCTATATTTCCCCGAAACTCTAATTTCATACTTTTATCACAACTCTTTTTTGTTACTCTTTTAATCACCAAAATTAGTACCTCTCCGTCAATTATTATTATTATTATTATTATTATTATTATTATTATTATTATTATTATTATTATTATTATTATTATTATTATTATTATTATTATTATTATTATTATTATTATTATCAAATTTCAAGGCCTAAGGCTAATGTCTTGCGCATACGATAATAACCATATCTTAATGGTTACTATTCTTGGAGATTATAAACCCTAATTTTACAAATCAATCATAACTTTTTCTAGAGGGATAAAACAATCACCAAATTTAATATACATTCCCATAATGCTAATATTAAAATCAAATTTAGATTTCGTGTTCTAACTCTATCATTTCACACATGTGATAGTCTTCTCATTTTAGGGTTACTATTCCCAAATCAAACCATTTTCATACTTTATCAAACTTAGGTTATTCTCAACTACTATAAACACTTTATATAAATTCCTTAGCATAAGTTAGAGGATATAATACCTTAAAATACCTTGATTTTCATATTTAACCCACATTGACCAAAATGCCCTTATTGATAACAAAACCCTTCTTTCATGTAACTCTTAAATGTTTGGTAACATTATCCCCAAATCCACATTTTTCTCCATAGGCCTTATATTATACTCATTTCACACTCATCATACCACTATTAAACCCATAATACAATTGTATTTCCCATCAAGGTTTTTTCCACATAACATAACAATACCGCATAGTTTGTACTTACTCATTTTCTATCATATAATATCAACCACATATCATAGCATAACAATCGTACATAAATTCACATAATAACAATAGGGTGTTTTTATCTACACACCATTTTATCTAAGTTCACACCCCTCAAAAGGGGGTGGAGTTTGTTTTTGACTATTATACCCCTTTCATTTGTTCTCTTCTCTTCAACCAAACTGAATTCTCTCTCTTTTTTTTGTTCTCCTTTCCTCAAATAATTACACATAATTAAAATTTGACAACATTGAATATAATTAATGGGGATGAATATTATAATTCCAGTGAAATTTTTTAGCAAAAATAAATAAGAAGAAATAATGATAAGCCATTTTTTGTGTAATTTTTACACCTGGCAGGTAACTTACCCATCTAATATCACAGATGACAGGAAAATCACTCATCACAAAGACTGATGAATGAGGAATTCACCCACTAAAAGTGATGATTGCTAGGGAAGTCACCTACTAGAAATAATAATTGACGGGCAAGTTACCTGCCATAAAGACTTAGTGACGAGCAACTCACCAGTTTTTGAGTAAAACTAATGGGCAACTCACCCCTCAATTTACCCTTTTTTGAAAATCATTTCTATTCTTTTTTTATATATATTTATGCACTAAGAATTTCATATTTTGAATATTATCTACATAATCTAGATTCAATGAATACTCATTGGAGTGGATTATTTGTAATGGATGTAATTTTTAATGATCAAGAGTCATTAATTGGTTGGGTTAAAGAAATTGGAAGGCCACATAATATGGTTTTTGATATTGAGAGATCAAAAAAAGATAGAGTATGGATTCGTTGTGAAAGAGGAGGTGCTTATAGAAGACAACCTTTAGTGAATCCGAAAAGTGTTCGATCTAGCGGGACCAAAAAGTGTAGCTATGAATTCAGGATTCGTGGAAGGGAAAATGTTTGTTGTGGTTGAAAACTAGTGGTAGAATATGGAATGCATATTTGCAAGGGCATTTGTTTGCTTGTCTATTATCTTCAGTAGAACGCAAGTTGGTGGCTGAGCTAACACAAATAAATGTCAAACAAAGGGAGATTATCGACAAGTTAAAATGGAGTGATAGTGATAATACCACAACACTTAGAACAATCTACAATTCTAGACGTAATTTCAAGGTACAGAGTTTTATGAGACATATAATTATGCACCAGTTATTGCACTTCACGGAAATAAATGAATACTATTCATGGCATCTTTAGTTGCCCGACTCTGATGTGTTTAGTGATATTGTATTTTTGCACCTAGATTATATTTCTTTGCTGCATTAATTTCCATATGTCACTTTTTTGTATTACACATATAAAACCAATAAGTACAACATTCCTTTCTTGGAGGTTGTTGGTTGTGTGCCTAGTAGTAAGAATTTTACCATTACCTTGGCGTTTATGACAAAGGAAAAGGAAGATAACTATGAATGGGTGCTGATAAGGTAAAGAGATTGATTGAATGTGGTGATCACTAATAGGGAACTGGGACCAACACAAACTATACCAAAAGTCTTTCCTAATGCAGCGCCCTTCTTGTGTAGATGACACACTAGTAAGAATGTTTTGTCACATGCTATAAAGAAGTTGTGAAGTATAGTAGCAGGATAAAGTTTTCTAGGATGTTGGAGGAAGATTATACAATCCACTACAATTGAGACATATGATAATGAGCTTCTACCGATGGGTAACAAATGGGGCAATTTTCCACATCTTTTATAATATGTGTACAAGACTTGGTTGAATCCATGTAAGGAGAGGTATTTTTTCCAATGTGGGTTAATAAAATCATTCACTTTGGCACTCATACAACCAACAAATATAACATATTTGTTGTAAATATTCAATGTATATTAACTTATTAAATGTGTAATAATTAACCATTACTTATTTTTTGAAATTCATATTGTAGGGTGGAAAATGAACATGGAAAGTTGAAGAAATATATAGCATCATCACATATGAGTTTTGACACATTATGTCCGAAGATCGATACACTAATAAGAGTCAAAATTAATGAGGTGAAAGAAGTTCTGGAGTAATCATGGATAATTATTCCACATTACTCTACAAATGACTTATTATTCAAGGATCTCACGTATGTTGTATGTTGTATGTTGTAGAGCATTGTACTTGATAGTAGAGTAGGGTAAGAGGTTCAATATGGTCGGTCCTGAATCCTTCAGATGTGGGTGTTACCTGAGGTTGACACATGATCTACCATGTGCACACGAGATTTTTCATTACAAACAAGATCATCAACATATTCCCGTATTGGTAGTGCATAAATTTTGGAAGACTTTCACTTTTGTCAGGTCATAAGAAGAAAGGTTTGTATTTGATGATTCAATTGTTGATCGAACCATACATCTATTTGCTTCTAACATTACGTCTAAGGTGAAAATGACGCTTGACCAATTGCCATCACGCCTATGTTTCTATTCTAATCTTATTGATGAGATGCTCGATCCTGCCCAGACATGTATGGTAGAAATGAATGTGAAAAAAAAGCAAAGGACACCCCAGTAATAACACATGGAGGGAAATATTATATTGGAAGTACACAAAGCGTACTTATTCGGAATCACTTATGAGCCAAGGTTGATTGAGTTTAGGACATGGTAGAGGTCGCTCATCCTTTGGTTGATCAGAACGTGCATCTCCTTGTAGAGGTCGCTATTCCTCTGGTCGATCGGATCGAGGAAGAAGTAATAGTTGGAGTGTAATGCCCCGAAATTTGTTTAACCTAATTCTGTGTCATTATCCCTAATTGGATCTAATCCCAAGTAATCATATTTTTAGCCATAACCAAATTTCTTAATCCCAAAAATTTAACCGAAAACCAAAACCTTGATTCGGATAAACTGAATATTCATAAATCGAAACCAAAAACCGCTAAAATTTCCACTAATTTAAGTTATTTGGTAATCCCAAAATTCCTAATCTAATCCTAATTCCCAAAACCTTCCCTATTTTTCCTTTTCTTTCTCCTTTTCTTCCCTTTTCTTCCTTTTTCTTTTCTTTTCATTTCTTTCTTCTTCTCTGCGCCAATTTTATGGTGTGAGAAGCTATGCTTCTCTGCACATGCACCCCCTCCACTTGCCACTACCACGGAAAGGGGTTTTAATAACGGTTATTTTATAGTTTTAATAACGGTTTTCAACCGTTATTGAATCGCCCGTTATTAAATCTTTAATAACGGTTCATAACCGTCATGAAAAATACACAAAAACCCGCGCATATGTGCGTAAATTTCATATTTAATAACGGTTTTAAGTAAAAACCGTTATTAAAAAGGAGCTTTTCATAACGGTTCTTAAACAAAACCGTTATTAAAACCTGAGTTTTTAATAACGGTTCTACGAGAAACCGTTGTTAAAACCTGAATATTTAATAACGGTTCTATGACAAAACCGTTGTTAAAGCCTCAGTTTTTAATAACGGTTCTATGAGAAACCGTTATTAAAACCTATGCTTTAATAACGGTTTTCATAGAACCATTATCAAAACTATATGTTTTTTTTAATTTCTCTTTTGTTCCTGCCCACATACACAGTTGTATGTTCAAACAATTACCAAATCTGCAATGTAAAACAACATCAATTCGTACCAAATCTGCAATCACACCATAATTTCAATCAATCTATAAGTGTACCAATGTCTCAATACACCAACTATACTTAGGAATAAAAATTAGTGGGCATACCACAACTTGGTAGCTCTATAACCCAAAGTAAAGAGTTCACAAATCTAGGCTGGAAGACCGAAAGATGTAGACGAAATACAAACCTGAAAATGCATGTAGAATAAATAGATCGCTACCTAATACCGTTATTAAAACCGTTATGAGAACTACGAGATCGACCACGTACGCTCGTTTTCGTAACAACTAATCCAAGACCCCTGTGTCTTTCAGGGTGTTCTACAATTCCTATAGCCTGTGATACAATGTTATATTGGTCTACCCCCTCCTCACCATCTGACGCTTGAAGTTCGTCCTGTAATGTATATAATATATGTAAAATTAGCTTACATGAATAAGCATAATATAATAGTTTTCTAAAAGAAAAGTAAGCAGGGTTTCAAATATCTACAAACTTACAATTTTTGTCGCTGCAACATCTACATCTTCATTAATATATCCATCTTTTGTTGCTCTAGCCTTCTTCCATTATGTACCAATATTATACAAACGCCACATTTCATTCACCGTCGGTCTCGAAAAGGCGGAACTAATGGAGAGTTCGAGTCGGAATCCGTGGATTCGTATCTGAATACGAGGAAGTGCCCGATGACGATGGAATTGTGTGCGACGAAATCTTCTCATCCGTTTTGAAACCAGACTCTGCCTTCTTCCTTAACTAGTTGTACCGGCCATTTTGCTCCGTTCGGGACGTTGAGGTATGCATGAGTGGGGAGACCCTTGCCATGGTTCTTCACGAATTTTTCTGGAAGTGCCTGTGATCACAAATGCAAGGCAGAGATTCCACGCACCATTCAGTTTCCAAAAGTTTACTATAGGCTCCTTTCGGTATGTTTTTGGAAAGTTTCAAGTAAAAGGAAAAAAATAAATTGGGCTAAAAATGACATTATTTTTTTACTTTAAATTATGATTTCTTCCAAAATTTTCTAACAAAAATCAAAATAACATTTTTATTGCTTAAAATTTATTCCATACCATCTTTTTAAGCAATAAAAATGTTATTTTGATTTTTGTTAGAAAATTTTGGAAGAAATCATAATTTAAAGTAAAAAAATAATGTCATTTTTAGCCCAATTTATTTTTTTCCTTTTACTTGAAACTTTCCAAAAACATACTGAAAGGAGCCTATAGTAAACTTTTGGAAACTAAACGGTGCGTGGAATCTCTGCCTTACATTTGTGATCACAGGCACTTCCAGAAAAATTCATGAAGAACCATGACAAGGGTCTCCCCACTCATGCATACCTCAACGTCCCGAACGAAGCAAAATGGCCAGTACAACTAGTTAAGGAAGAAGGCAGAGTCTGGTTTCAAAACGGATGGGAAGATTTCGTCGCACACAATTCCATCGCCATCGGGCACTTCCTCGTATTCAGATACGAATCCGCGGATTCCGACTCGAACTCTCCATTAGTTCCGCCTTTTCGAGACCGACGGTGAATGAAATGTGGCGTTAATTTGTATAATAGTAATCTTCGGTCGGTCACAATATACGGTTGTAACCCTAACAATAATTAACCCTAATAAATTATAATACAAAATAACACTAAACCTCATAAAATAATGATCCTAAACCTATAGCTAACCCTAACCCTAACCCTAACCCTAACCCTAACCCTAACACTAACCCTCCCCCTAACCCCAACCCTAACCCTAATCACAATTATTTTAGATTATATATACACATCTTATATATAAAAATATTATAAATATATATACATATAATAGAACACATATAAACACACATTTTACGGAATATAAATACACGTCTTACAAAATATATATTAAAAAAAGCATATAAATACACATGATCTGCATAATAATGTGAGTGCTAGCTAAAAAAATATATACACCTTAATTTTATACTTAGAACGTACATATCTTATGATAATAATATATATTTTAGGCTTGTAGATTCTCTTAAAATAATAATACATATTTTTATAAAATAAATTATAAACACATTTATATATATATATATATAAATTAAGGTCTCGGCCGGCCACAATCAAAAAAGGCCACAGCAAAATTTTTCACCAACACATCAAACAACAGATTTTTGAACAACACATCAAACACAACCTCTTCGGTGCAACAGGCATGGATTTATATATATATATATACATATCAGTAGAGACAAATTAAGCAATGAAGGAAGAAAAACACATACGTAAAGGGAGCTACGGCGTACAAGTTGAGAACGGCAACGACGAAGGTACAAATGCTGGCTACGTTCGTAAGAATGGCAGACGGGTGGTGGAGAGATGGCGGTGCGACGGTTTCCCTTAATTCAGAGGAGCGGGAGCGGTGGTGCAAGGGTTCGCAAGAGAAAGAGAGTACGACGAGAGGGAAGCGGCAGAGTCTGAAATATTTGGCACGAAAGAGAAGATCGAACGAAATAAAAGGAACTTTTAATAACGGTTCCTGTAAGAACCGTTATTAAAACATGATTTAATAACGGTTATTACAGGAACCATTATTAAAACCTGGCCAATTTTGACAACGGTTCTTGTTTGAACCGTTATTGAAACTTTTAATAACGGTTATTACTTAAAACCATTATTAAAACTTCCCGCGCATTAATTTTCACGCATTTGATGACGGTTTTCGAACCACCGTTATTAATGTCCCGTTATTATTTCCTGTTTCCGTAGTAGTGTGCCTCCCTCATGAACCATCATCATCCCTCCCAATCCTGCCACTCCCTCGTTCTACCTCCTTCTTTCTCCTCCTTCTTCTTCTTCTCCTCTCTCTATTGATGCTTTATTTTCATAGCCCTACCAGCCCACCACCCTATTTTTTCTTCTTTATCCTTCTTCTCCCTTCCTTCTCCTCCCATGCACGTTTTCTACTTCATCATCACCCCCTCATGCCTCTGCTTGACTCCCATCCATCTCAATCATCACCATCCCTCTATCCTTTTCTTTCTTCTTTCATCTTCTTCTCGGAAAAATTATCATCATCGTCATCATCGTCACTTCTCTGCCATTCTCCTCCTTGGCATGCTACCATAATAGTATAAATACCCTAACCCTCCATTTTATTATCATCCATGAACTCCCCGACCTTTTTCTCTTCTCCCTTCTCCTTTCCCCTTCTTCTTCCTTCTTCTTCCTTGTTTTCAGTATCCGCACCACCCAATCCACCACCGAGAACCACCCAAGCCACCACTAGCCACCTTTGGCCGGTGGACCAACCACCAAGGTTTCCCCCACCTTCCCCCTTTCCGTCGCCGGCCATCACCGCTAACCGCCGCCTCTTTTTCCTTCTCTTTCCCTTCATTTGTTGTAGAGTTTTAGAGTTCACGGCCTACCGCACGGCCGTGCAAACACTTAAATACCCTGCTGCATAACTGTACAGCCCTTACATCATCCGATCATGCATATTTTCTTCCTTCAATCTATTATGCACTGTTCCTGCACGCCCTTGCAATTCTTGCACCGCCTGGTCGTGCATCTTCTCTTCCTTCAAACCTATTATGCAATTTCTACACGGTTTTGCAACTTCTCATTCTAGTTGTGCAACCTTATTTTCACCCCAAATTTAATGTAAAAACCACCAAAATTTAACCATAGCTCCACCACACACTCTTCTATACTTCCATACAATTAAAGTTTCCATTTTACTTTGGTAAATTTCATTTTTACCCTTCTCTACCATAATTTCCCTTTTAATTTTTGACCTCCGATCCTAATCATGTTTTATCCAGTGATCTCGAAAGAGGTATAGGATTTATGTACATAGAGTCTGGTGTCCTTGTCAGTAAGGATGCATGTCATAGCTAGGGTTTTATGTGCTCCGTGTATATTCTTTGTATATGCTTTGTGTTGAGTATGTTGTATGGAATAATTTATTTATGAAAAATTTATGAAATGATGTTTTTGAGAGTAATGAAATTATGTAAGTATATGTTTGGATATAGTATTGGATACAAGATATCTATGGAAAACTAAGGATATGTACTTCAGATAATAATTGGAAATGTATATGTTTTGGGTTTTATAAAGTTTTAGAAGAGTATGATTGTCTTGAATTACCCTAAGGATATTATGGTCATTTGAGGATAATTACCTGGGCATACTTATGTTTAATTGTATGTATTGTGTATTTATGTGAGTTCGACATGATAATATACAATCAACTCTGATTAAGGCACTAATCATTTAAAGTGAAAGATCACTTGGGTCGAGTCAAGGTGTTTATATGGCTCTGTTCTACCGGATAATAATAGTGGCTTGGGTATGTTCTCTTCGAGAGGTGCTCCGATCCGTTGCACCGGATTAAGAATAGTGGGGCCATATACTCAACGTGAATGAAAATACATTTAAGAGTTAAAGTATAAATGGAAAGACACTAATTATTTAAAGTGGAAGACTACGTGAGTCAGAACCGTGGTGTTGAGTCTATTCCATCGAATAATAATAGCAGCTCGGGTATGTTGATCCTGAGAGGCACTTCTGACCGTTCCACCAGTTTAATAAATAGTGGCTCAGGAGTATTTTACTCTGAAAGGTGTTGGCTCCATTCCACCGGACAACAATAGTGGCTCGGGTGCGTTATCCCCGAGAGGTATTTCAGACAGCTCCATCTGTTTAAGAATAGTGGGGTCCCTGAACTCAACGTAAATAAAATATTTGAAATATGGTATATCTAATGAAAGACCTAGAATCTATGTTTATCTAGCATTCTTTAATTTGTGCATGTATGAACTGCTTATGGGAATTATTGTGTTATGTGTAACCCTGCTTGACTATACTATTACCTTGATCAGTACGTAGCGTATTGGGTGCTGCTCAATCCAATGAGTAGACGACCTAGATATTTATGTGTAGGTCGATGAGGACTAGGTAGAAGATTTTGTAGCTTTTGATGCGATATACGTGGAGGAGTGATTCATTCATATTAGGGTTGGGCGTAGATTCATGTTATCCGGATGATAGTTTTTACCTGGATACATTTTTGGATTCTTAGTTCCATGTGATTCCTTTTTGTTATATTTTGATATTGTAATCGGAGTTGATCTCCAAACTCTTATTCAATATTATTAAAAGTTATAACATCTCTTTCTAATCATGTTTTAAATCTTCTAATCTTTTTCCTTGTGATTGGTGTAAGGATGGTGGGATAATCCATACTTATGTCAATTATGGCGGTGACACCCAACTATTTTATTATACGCTTATGCTTAAAATAAAATTTTTTCTGTAGTAAATTTGGGGGTATTATAGGGAGGCATAGTACTGGGATGAGTTGTAGATGCATTCATGATTTTCCATAGTCTTATGATATTGAGCCAGTCTTGCTCCCATGGGTGGAATCTTGGTTTGATATTTTGGGGGATTAAAACTGTGGGATTAGAGCAGTCGCACTATAACTCTTTGGTAGAAAATTAGAATGGTCAAATATTAGAGCCGTAATTTATAGAGAATTGGTGAGTTATAAAGAGTTATATGCTCTTGCCTTTATTGATTCTCTTACTGAAAATATGCAACTCTTGGTACATTAAAAGGGATCGGCTCCAATGGTGAAATGGTGGCATCAACCTAACTTTAGATTCCTTTTTGTGATAACGTACAATGTCATATTTGTTTGTTTGAGTATACATAGGTCAATTACTTGTTTATCACATAGAGCTCCACCTAATGGCGAACAACTTGATCAGATCATCGGCATCTTAAGTGTGAATAATTTGTCACACTACATATCGATATGTAAGTTATTGCACTCAAATTTATATATATATATTGTATATATATCTAACACTCATACTATGATACTTTATATGGTTGTAGGTAACCTTAATGGAAAACACAATATTACCACCTATATGTAATCAATGGTATAAACATATTGTTTCAAGCGTATCTGGATGGGACGAGCCATATCATGATCGTATTCAGCTATATCGGAATTCAATGGGTATGGGTTTTCACCAAGGAGTGACTTAGGTTGATGATTTATGCTTAAAGTATTCTCCTAGTTTTGTAACATGTTGTACATTGATTTACTGCACTTTGTTAAGTATTTTGTAACGTGATGTACATTAGTTTATTGTATTATATAACATAAAATTAAAATTAGCATACATTAAACAAAATTGTTCTAATAACACTGTCCTAACAAATAAGATTAAATTGTACATAAAATAACAAAGGCATACTATATATCATCACTAGGATTTTGCGCCCCCTCCTCCTCTTCAGTAGAGGACAATCTCAGCCCACCCATGGCAAGGTACGACTCCTTTAGCCTATCAAAACCTTTATCATTACTAATTATACCCTTCTTTTCATCTTTAAACCAGCTGTAGAATCCACCCATCAACTCATTAATTGTCTCCACATCTGTCCTTATGTATGGAGCATCACTCGACCCTTGATCTACTAGTACAAGGTGGACTATTGGACACATTTGAGGATGATACCAAGTAAGGTATTCGACTGAAGCATCATGCTTATATGTTGACCAATGAAAATTGAAGCTGAAGTCTAGTCGGTGGTGTGGCCAAATGTTCCAAAATGATGCACAACTGGAGTAATCCGCCTTATACTTTTTAATGTTGGCACTCCGACAGAATCCATGTACTGGAATGATAGGAGGAATCAGGATGAGCTGAGGGTAGCCAAACTATAGAGAAAATCGGTCTGGCATATAAGGCTCGACCAAATCCATAAAGCGCAAACCACCTTGGTGCGTTGACTCAGGATGTTTCATATCTGGATCTTGATCAAATGGTAAGAAGTTGACCTACAAACACATGTATAACAAATTGAAATATCACTTATTTCAAGAAATCAACAATTGAAAACTACTTACACAAAATTATTTCACTAACCTTTTGTGCCCTTAGAGAATCCAATTGTAATACCCTAAAATTTACTACTGAAAATTTTCATTTTAAGCGGAAGTGTATAGTCAAATAGTTGGGTGTTAGCGCCATAATTGACATAAGTCTAACTTACTCCACCATCCTTACATCAATCACAGGGAAAAATGATTAGAAAATTTAAAACATGATAGAAAGAGACGAGACAACTTTTAATATCATCAAATAAGCATTTAGAGATCAACTTCAATTACAATATTAAAATACGACAAAAGAGATCCCATGGAACTAAGAGTCCAAAAAGGTATCTAGGTAAAACTATCATTTGGATAACATGAATCTACACCCAAACCCTAATACGAATTAATCACTCCTCCACAAATATAGCATCAAAGTCTGCAAATTCATCCACCTAGTCCTCATTGACCTACACATAAACATCTGGGTCATCTACTCGTTGGATTAAGCAACATCCATGAAACGGATGATCAATACGCTACTTACTGAGTAAGGTAACAGTACAATCAAGTAGGGTTACAAGAATTATAATAAGAAAATCATACATGTGCAAATCAAAGAATGCCAGATAACTACTAATTCTGAGTCCTTCATTAGATATATCATATTCCAATCTTTTATTTACGTTTAGTTCAAGGACCCCATTATTCTTAAACCAATGGAACGGTATGATACACCTCTCGAGGATAATACACCTGAGCCACTATTATTATTTGGTGGAACGGAGCCAACACCTCTCAGAGTAAAATACTCTTGAGCCATTATTATTAAATCGGTGGAATGGTTTGAAGTACCTCTCGGGGACAACACACCCGAGCCCCTATTATTATCCAGTGGAACAGACTCAACACCTCGGTTCTGACTCACGTAGTCTTTGACTTCAAATGATTAGGATCTTTCCATTTATACTTTAACTCTTAAGCGTATTATCATTCACATTATGTATGGGGCCCCATTATTCTTAATTCGGTGGGACAGACTAAAACATCTCTCGGGGATAACACATACGAGTCACTATTATTATCCGGTGGAATGAAGCCATATAAACACCTCAGCCCAACTCACGTGATCTTTCACTTTAAATGATTAGTATCTTATTCAGAGTTGATTGTATATTAGCATGATGAACTCATATAAGTACACAAGACATACAACTAAACCACATAAGTACAACCATGTAAATATCCTCAAATAATCATAATACCCTTAGGATAATCAAGAAAAAATTATTCTCCCAAAGCCTTATGAAACTCAAAACATATAAATTTCCAATCAATATCCGAAGTACATATCCTTAGTTCTTCATAGATATCTTGTTTCCAATATTATACCCAAATAAGAATTTATATAATTTCATTATTCTCAAGAGAATCATTTTATAACATTTCCATAAATAAATTATCCCATACAACATACTCAACACAAAGCATATATAAAGAAAATACATGGAGCGCATAAAACATTAGCTATAACATGTATCCTTACCGACAAAGACATTGGGCTCTATACATACAAATCCTATACCTCCTTCGAGATTATCAAAAGATAACCTATGAAAATAAGATAAATTACAATTAGGATCGAAGGTTAAAGATTGAGAGTGAAGTTAAGGAAGCGGAGGATAAAAATGAAATTAACTGGAGTCAAATGGAAGCTTGAATTATCTGGAAGGGTAGAAGAATGTGTGTGGAGCTATGGTTAAATTTTGGTGATGTTTGGACTAGATTTGGAAGGAAAATAAGGTTGCATGGATAAAATGGAAAGTTATACTACCAGGCGGTGCAAGAGTTGCACGACTATGTAGCAATAGGGCATAACTAGTAGAGGGAAGAAAAGACGCACGACCAAGCGGTGTAAGAATTGCACGACTATGCAGCACTGGGCCAAGAGGAAAAAAAGATGCACGGCCAGATGGTGCAAGAATTACACGACTGTGTAATAGGAAATCTGAGCGTTGCACGGTCGTGTAGTAGACGGTGCACATACCATGCACTTTGTAATGAACAAGGGGAAGGAGAAGGGAAAAGAGGCAGTGGTCGGCGGTGATGTCTTGCGATGGGGAGGGTGAAGGTTGGGGAAACCTTAGTGGTTATTCCACCGGCCAAAGGGCAGCTAGTGGTGGCTTGGGTGGTGCTCGGTCGTGTATTGGGTGTTTTGGAAGCTAAGAACAAGGAAGACGGAGGAAGAAGAAGGGGAAAGGAGAAGGAAGAAGAGAAGAAGGTCAGGAAGCTAATGGATGACAATAAAATGGAGGGATGGAGGGGTATATATACTAGTAAGGTGGTGTACCTTGGAGGAGAAAAAATGGTAGGGGTGACAACGATGACGACAATGATCTGCTAAGAAGAAGAAAAGAAAAGGATAGGGGGATGGTGATGGTTGAGATGGATGGGAATCAGGAAGAGGCACAAGGGGGTGATGATGATGGCACATGAAGAAGACATGCACAAGAGAAGAAGGCAGGGAGTGATGGTGATGGTGGCTATGAAACAAAGCAGTAGTAGGGAAAAGAAGAAGGAAGAAGGAAGAAGAAGCATGGCAGGGGAAGTGATGGAGAAGAAGAAGAAGGAAGCACAATGAATGGCAGGGCTAGAAAGGATGGTGTCATGGTGCATGTAGGAGGCAAATGGATGGTGGTGCAGAGGAAGCCAAGCTCCTCAGGCCATAAATCAACGCATGAGAAGAAGGGAAAGAAAAGAAAAGAAAAAGGAAGAAAAGGGAAGAAAGGAAGAAAAAAAAGGAGAAAGAAAAGGAAAATTATAGAAAAGTTAGGGAATTAAGATTATATTAGGTAATTTCGGATCAGCCAAGTAATTTGGATTAGAAGAAATTTTAGCGAATTTTGATTTTGGTTTACAAATTATAGTTTATCCGAATCAAGGTTTCAATTTCGATTAAATTTTCGGTATTAAGAAATTTGGTTAAGGCTAATGATAAGATTTCTTGAGATTAGAGTCAAATTACAGCACTAATAACATGGGATTAAGCTAAGAAAATTTTTAGGGTATTACACTAATTGCCTCTTGTACTAAATTAGGCCATCCATGGACTCAGGTGGAATAGTCTGATGAGATGTGTCCCAACTCATAGTTGCATCATCACATGAAGGATTATACATATGAGAATAACTCTGCTGAAAGTAGAGGAAATAACTCATAAATCCATGTTTGTGCACAAATATAACACGATTAAACAAACAATTAAAAAACTTTTGTCAAACCAAAAATAAAATAAAAAATTACCTCTAAAAGTGTCATGCAACCACTAATTTGGTTGTACCTAGTTCTAGATTCTATCTCAAGTTGCCTATACAAATAGGATAATGTTCTAGCTCCAAGGGCGCAATCATCTAACGTACACAAATCAGCCACTAATATAAGCACTAATAATGGAGCGTGGTTGCTGGAATTGTCAACAAAAATCATACAAGATAGCTGTAGCACATATAAAAGTGGGCATAAGAGTCATCATCTTTAACACAATCAACCATAAACTTATAATAGATATCATCCAATGTGACCATGCTTCTCTTCACAAAAGCATATCTATGACATCACCATCACAAGGAAAATGCTTTATACACTCATAGCCATTACAATTAATATCCATAATGTAGATAACGTCATATAGAGTGATCGTCATCTCACCGAATGGAAGGTGGAAGGTGTGGGTCTCTGGTGCCACCTTTCAACAAAAGTAGAGATGAGTGAAGCATTGTGATATTGGAAGAATGTAGAGCGTAGATGTTTGAGGCCCTTTATCTCAATATAGTCATATACAATACCTATGCCCTCATCATCACCAAGTAGTCTTCTCAATTTTTCATCTTAGGCTGAACCCTCAGCACAAGACGTGGTTCCTACAATAAAATCAATATTAGAATAATAAATTACATAATAAAATTATAGAAACCAATATGTATACTAATATAAATTACCTCAGCGTCATTCCATATGGAGTATGTCACATGACCCTTAAAACTAGTCAAAAGATCAGGAATGAGTGCACCCCCACCTGTAGGCCCAGTCAATCTCCAATCGTTATTTGATGACGATGAAACAAAACTAGCTGCAGGTCGGATGTGCTAGTCCCGACCAAAGCTTCCTCACTGGGATAATCATACTCTTCCTCAAAGGGAACATGATCTCGATTTGTAGTATATGGAGCTTTACCATACTCCATCACTGCTCTTGCTCTAGCACTAGCGATAACTGTCCTTTTCACCACCCTACTCGTAGCAAGAGTAACATTTCTTAGATCTTTTCATCTGCCTCCTCTACCAGCCATTTGCCAATAATAACACACAAAAAAAATTAAATATTATGCATTATCCCATCAATAATTTAGGGTTTAGGGTTAGGATTTAGGTTTAATGGTTTAGGGTTAGGGTTTAGGGTTTAGGGTTTAGGGTTTATGGTTAGGGTTAGGGTTTAGGGTTTATGGTTTTAGGGTTAAGGTTAGGGTTTATCACTTAGGGTTTAGGGTTTAGGGTTACGGTTAGGGTTAGGGTTATGGTTTAAGGTTAGGGTTTATGGTTATAGATTCAGGGCTTAGGGTTTTGAGTTTTGGGTTAAAGGGCTTCCAATGGGTAAGATACCCATGTAGACCAATGCTTAGTGGGTGAATCACCCACCAGTGGTCATGGTTGATGGCTGAAATACCCGATGCAAATTATGGTTGACAGATGAATCACCCGCCATTCGTTTCTCATGATGGGTGAGTTACCCTATAGACTCTTTCTCCAACGGGTGAGTTATCCGTTGTAAGTCGTGGCTGATGGATGAATTACCCATCAACCACTATTTTGACCCCGTACCATTTTCATCGTTCTAATCTTGAATTTCACTAAAATAAATACTATCAAATCACTAATACATGTTCTATATATGTATACAAATCTTAATTTCATTTAAATAGACACCCAAATTCAATAAATTCCATAATCAAATTATGCATTTCAACATTTTTGAAACTGAAAAAAATTGACAAAAAAATAATAAATCTTACATACATTTTGATGTGGAATGTATAGAATTGTTGATTACAATAAAATTTTCTCAATTGATTGAATATTGGGAAGTATTTGAGAGGATTTAGGATGAGAGAGAAGAGAGAAAATGTGTTAGAAAAAATTGAGGGGTGATGAAATGAGAGGGGTAAAATTGGAATTGGTGAAAATATTAGGGGTATATGGGTGTGTATTTAGTAATTTTGGTGCGTAATAAAAGGTGAGGATAACAATAAAATGGTATATCACAAAAACATGCATAACACTTAGCACTTAAAAATCATAGACTACGACAAGTATACTTACCATTTTCCACGAACATTCCATACTTAATCATGAAATTTCATTTTACCATACTTTTGTAACCAAAATATTTTACATATAATATATAATATATGTTTACAATTTTGTAGGATATGTATGTATTATAATTTAACTAATCATGCTTAGAATATTTTAGACACAAAACCCTAAGTGCTATCATGATAAAGTTATCATTTTAGGAGAGTATAAAAGTTATAAGAATTCTAGCCAAAACTCAAAAATAGTGGTATCCTACTAAATACTATGAGATACCACTGGTCAACTTTCAAACCTAAAAATAATACTAAAATACCATATTAATATTTAAAAAATAAAATAATAATTAGAATAATAAAATATTTATTTTTATAAAATTACCAAAATACCCTTACATATAAATAATGGGTACCAAAAATTAACTTAGAACCAAACACAAAACACGTTGTGCATGCAACATGATCTATGTGTACCATAGGGGGAGAAGGTATGCTGAAGTTGGTTGGTTGGGGTGACGAGGGGGAGAAGGAGGAGGAAGAAGAAGAAGGAAGGATGTGGTGCATGGCTGGAAATGGTGAGTGTAGGGCGACGATGATGATGGTGATGGTTGTGGTCGAGAACTAGGAAGATGGGTGTTGTGAGGGCTGCACGAAAATGGTTTGGGGAATTTGTGATTGAATAGGAAGTGTAGAGGGAGGAGAGAAGGTTGTGCATGAAAGGAGAAGTGATGAAGGAGAGTGTAGAGCATAATTCGTTGGTTTTGCCTCACTCTGCTGATATTTTGTTCCCAAGATCCATTACCAAGCTCCCTTACCCTTCTCTTTCCCTCTTTCTCCCTTTCCTTTCCTTGTTTTAGTTTCCACACCTCCGTCTTCCACCACCGTGCACCACCTCAGCTACCACTCTCCGCCCTTTGGCCGGTAGACCGACCACCAAGGTTGCCCCGACCCTCCCCCTCGCCGTCGCTGGCCACCGCTGCTGACCCTTCCCATTTTCCCTCCTTCTCCCTTGCGTTTGTTGTAGTGTTGCAGTGTGCATGGTCGTGCAACACTTTAAATCTCCTTTTGCACAACCGTACAACCCCTGCACCATCTAATAGTACAAAATTTTTCCTCTCGACCTGATTCTGCATGGTCGTACAACTTTTTCATTGCCTGGCCATGCGTTTTATTTTCTCTTGACCCAATGTTGCACAGCCATGAAACTTCCCATTTTAGCAATGCAACCCTAATTTCACCCCAAATCTTGTCCAAATACCACCAAAATTTAACCATAGATCCACCACACATTCTTCTACACTTCCATACAATTCAAGTTTCCATTTAAATCTGGTAAATTCCATTTTTACCCTTCTCTACCATTATCTCCCTCTTAATTTTTAACCCCCAATCCTAATCATATTTTATTTTGTTTTCATAGATGCTTTTCCGGTGATCTCGGAGATAGTATAAGATTCGCGTGCTTATAACCCGGTGTCCTAGTTGGTAATGATACTATTTGATGCTTATGACTTTTGATGATGTTTTCTTGTATGGATAAATGTATCTTCCATGATATTGTTGTTGTATTATGCATCATATGTTGATATTGATAATTTGTGCTGATAGGAATATTATATTGAAAGAAAATAAGAGTTCATAAAAGATATCATTATGTTATGATTTGTGATTATAATCTCATATTTGTAAGAATACATCTTATAGCATGAAATATGGTTGGATGATGATGACATCCCACTTATGGAAATATATCTATAGTTGAATAATGATATCACACTTGTGGAAATATATCTATGGTTGAATAATGATGATATCACACTTGTGGAAATATATCTATGGTTGAAATGATCACAATATCACACTTGTGGAAATATATCCATAGTATGGAATATGGGTTGAATGATGATAATGGCATATTTGTGAAAATATATTTTAAGGTATGAAATATGGGTTGGATGATGAGAATGTCATATTTGTGAAATTATATCTTAAGGTGTGAAATATTGGTTGGATGATGAGAATGCCATATTTTGTGAAATTATATCTTAAGGTATGAAATGTGGGTTGAATAATGGCAATGTTATATTTGTGAAATTACATCTTAAGGTATGAAATATGGGTTGAATGAGTTATGGTAAATGGGCTTAAGGTCTTTCATGAGGTATGATGATTAGTGAGGTCTTGGAGAAATAATACGTATGGAAAGTATAAGATTTTATAAAATAAAGGTGTTGATTGTGCTTAAAGGGTAACTTGGTCATTATGAGATATGAAGGAGGTTTTGGTAATTTATGTGTTAGGAAACTTAAATTATGACAATAATAACTTGAGTAAAATATGGAAATTTTATTATTATTATTTTAGGGTTCATAAATGTTTAATAGTAAAATTGGGACAAGTCATCTTGAGATGTTATTATTATTATTATTATTATTATTATTATTATTATTATTATTATTATTATTATTATTATTATTATTATTATGATTATTATTATTATTCCATCGTCATAGATTAGGGAATATCTATTGGAAATTAGAAATGATGAACATTTCATATGAAGGTTTATGATAATTTTATAGGATTTAGACTTGGATACTTCAGTGTTTAATATATATACATCTGGATGAGATTACTAAATCAAACTCATAAGAACTTGGTTGTGCTTTCTAGGTATGATACTAATGAAGGGATTTGGGTGATGACATAATATAAGGTGAGTGGAACAACCAACATGAGAGAATGAACACTAAAGGAAGTGTAATTAGGGTTTGATAGGACTTGGAGATTTAGACCTATATTATATGCATATCTGTTTGACTGTGTTCCACGCCATATGTATATATGTTTTTACTGTGTCCTATACCTGATAATCAATCTTAAATAAGATACTAAGCACTTAAAGTAAAAAATCACTCGAGTAGGGCGATGGGATTATTTTTCTTAAATCTATGTATATGTATTCCCATTCCACCGGGTAGAATAGTGGCTTAGGAGAGTTCTACCCCCAAGATAATGTTTTTAATCTCTGTTTCACCAAAAAGAATAGTGGCTTTGGTGTGTTTTCCTTGAGAAGTTTCAAACCGTTCCACTGGTTGAGAATAGTGGGGCGCCTACTCATCATGAAATAAAACAAATCTTGACAACCTATGGAAAAGATACTAATGATTTAAAGTGGAAGAATGTGTGAGTCAAGACCATGGTAATTTATTCTAGTTCCATCGGGAAGAATAATGGCTCGAGAGAGTTCTACCCCGAGGAGATGATTTATTCCCGTTCCACCGAGCAAAATAGTGGTTTGGGACCGTTCTGCCATAAGGAGATGTTATCACCTCTATTCCACTGGAAAGAATAGTGGCTCGGGTGTGTTGTCCCCAAGAAGTTTCATACCGTTCCACTAGTTTAAGAATAGTCTGATTCCTGCACTCATCATACATAAAAGAATAAAAATGGACTATACTTAATAAAAGGATATTGATCATATTATGCCTTATGAGATAATCATTTACTTGGTTGTATTTCCTATTTCGACAGTATTGTTCCCTTACTCAGTACGTAGCATACTAACCACCCGTTTCATGGGTGTTTCCCATTCCCAAAGTAGACCTGCCCTATTTTGCAGGCAATTTATGACTGTTAGCTTGATGTGCTTGACTTGGGTGAGCACTAAATGTATTGGTAAAGGGTATGATTATTCGGATATCTCTATCTATATCTTTGGACTCCTAATCCTCTATTTTCACTATTTATTTCCTTATCTCTTTTTCATATCCTGTATCACAGTGGAGTCAAGTGCTTCCCTCACCTGATTCCTAGGTATGAGGTTCCTTTTTCCTTGCACCCGACATGGATTGGGCATAGGGAGTGCCTCTTCTATGCTAGATGCGGCATGACATCCCCACGTTTTGTGTTTTGACTTCCGCTTTTAACTTTTTTTAAAAAAAAATTTAAGTTCCAAATTTTAGGGGTGTTACACATGTAGACCTTGATATGCTCCATAAAGCACATATTTATGTATTACATAACAATGATGGTTTTCATCCATATGTTGAAGAACATATGCATTCTTTGATAATTGAAAATCTATAAAATACCGAGACATAGATAATTGATAAACATAATCTTTCCTTCATATATTGGTTAAGAGATAGCATCATGCCGTTCATTGGATATTCCCCGATGTAAATTTATATTATTTACATTCTCAAATTCCTTGGTATGAAGTTTCTCATATACTAGCTATGCCATCAATGAATGTACTTTCTACACAAAATAATAAGATGAGATGAGTATAATGCAAAATAATGGAGTGACTTTAGTGGCTGATGCAACATATATTGCTAGTATGAAGGACAAGAATCCAACATATATAGATATAAATTATTATGACATGATTGAATGGATTTGGAATCTCGATTACATTGTACTTAGAGTGCTTATTTTAGGTGCATATGGGTTGATAATAGTCATGGGTTTAGAAATGAAAATGGGCTCATATTAGTAGATCTTAATAGAGTATGGCATAAACAAGACCCATTCATCTTAGAATCACAAGCATCATAAGTTTTCTTTATCACCAGTCCTACTAATAAAAGATGTTCTATATTATTTTTTATGAAGAAAATAATTGTCAATGAATGTTATGATGAAAATGATGCCAATTAGGAGAAAGAGTATGCATAAGATGTGTAAATAACTCAATCATTGAATAATGATAACAATGAAAATATTGAGGAGGAAATATATGTAAGGGATGATCATCATGAAGTAATATATGTATCAAATCATGAAACCAATCTAAAAGGAGGGAAGAGAAAAAAGAAGGAAAAGAAGTCAATGAGGATAATAACATTCTAACATGTTTGTAGGGTGTGCTTGCTAATTTAACTTCTTATATTGTATAAATTCATGAAACCTTATATTATTGCTTATTTCATATCATTACTATATATGATATATTTTCTTGACACTTTAACTTCATATTTTACTTATATTGATTCATAACCTTGTTTTTATTAATTTATATATTGAAATTTCCTAGTGATATGACAAAGAAAACAATTGATAGGGACCTTAGTGATGAAGAAGAGTAGAGAGGACCTATTGTAAAAAGAATTATGATTGACATGAGAAATAGAGGATAAAGAGTAAAGTTGAGATGAAATATTTATAATCTTCTTATCGCTGAGCATGCAAACATATTTCTCACATACATTTTACTCGTCACTTTTAATTGTATTCCTATCTCCTACAACAATTAGAAGCAGGTACCAAAAGGTCACAAGGAACATATTTGGCAAGAAATCAAGGTAAATAATATAATTTTTTTGTTAATATTTAGATGTCACATGTTATTAATTTTAATACATTAACATTGGTATAAATATTTATGTCTTATTTTGTAGAGTGTTTATCATCCCAAAAGAGAGGAAGAAGTGGCTTCTTAGACATTACAGTGAACATTTAAGGCATACTTAAAAAATATAAAATTATATAGAAAGAGGGATAGTGCTTTATGCACGAATCCCCCTAAGTGTTATAGTTTCATCGGTCAAGATAGCTGGGAGAAATTTATTGTATATCATATTTTAAAGGAGTTTAAGGTATTTGTTGTATAATAATTAAGCTTTTTTATTAATAATATTTTATTGATATTCAAATAACTGTAAGTACATATTTTAGCTTTTAATATATGAGAAAAGTGCCAAAATAAAAAAAATTTGCTAAGCTAAATATTTAGAGCCATAATATGTCTCGAAAAGGCTATGTAGGCCTTGAAGAAGAGTTCATATGATATTTTAATTTGTGTGTTTAAATCTTTATGCAAAGAGTGTTATGATCATATTACTAATTTAAGTGGCGTATTTTTGGAATTACAGCTTATAAAATAGGACAAGGATCCATGTACCTCATATATCAATATTGGTACATTATGGAAGAAGGCTAGATCAACACAATATGGATATCTTAATAAAGATGTACAAGATGATTCCAAAAGAATTGTTAGTTTGAAGCTATCCCTAACCCTAGTTAGTTTTCTTAGAGCAAACTATTGCATTATGTTTATTCTTATACTCTAAATTGCATACATTATAGGATAAACTTAAAACATTAGATTTTGTTGAGGGTGTAGATCAATATAGCATTGTGTTACAAGTAACGGGAATTGAAGAATACCCTAGAATATACAAGGGTCTTGAATTAGGGGTTATAAGAATAAGTGAGTGTGGTCGATCACATGGACCCCAAAGCACTAATGACCAAGTGACTCTTTTGACCCAAAAATTAAAGATGGCATTTGAATAGATGACCACAATAGAGAAAGAGTTAACCTCCATAAAATCTCAAGTGTATAAGCTATCTGATTTAGATGCACGTGTTATGCTTCAAATGCTTAATGTAAATAGCATTACAGATCGCCGTGAAGATGATACACATTTTTCTTCTCTTTAATAGGTAAACATATCAAACTATGAATTGTTATATGAAAAATGTATCAAGTGTCAACTCAATAATTTAAAATATGTAACATTTTATTCTAGGATTTATATAAATTTCACTTGTTAGATAATGACCCATCAATTCTTTTAGCGAAAGGAATGGTATTCATCAGTCATGGTATCGAAATGCTAACGGTCCATGGGTCTATCTTGGCTCCAAATACAAGGTCCATATGTATTGGCATTCTAATGAGTGGAGATGCATCATTTATTTGTTATAAAGAAGGCGACGAGGCATCAATAGTGTTGGAAGCTAATGGAAACTTCATGCCTCAACCCACAAATTAGATACATCTCACTACTAAAGAGGTAAAGATATCATCCATCTATGATATACCTAACATGTTACATTTATACCTTATTAATATATATATATATATTATAAATTAAGGAATCAAAAAATAATAATGCTCCATAGAAAAAGGGAAATACAATTATTAGCAGAAGGGGAAAAACAAAACAGGGTGCCAAGAAAGAAAAGAGATATAGATCAAAAAAATTGGTTCCCCCCCCCCAAAAAAAGATTTCATCTTTAGAGGAGAACCAACAACTACAAGAACCATGTCGACTACCACCACCATTAGTAATATTTTATTTCTACACCCAAAACTTCTCGATCGAAATCTAATTATAGTTGGTTGTTCTTCCAAGTAGGTTTTCACCAAAATTTATAATCATGAATGGATGTCAACAATGAGTGTTTTCATATATGTTAAGTAATTATTTTATATCATATATTTTATTTTTTTCATCCACAAGTTGGCTACTATCCATGTTGCAGTAGAGGGGATGTTGTCCACTATTGTGTTTGTGTATCCATACTACATATTTGACCATACTATAATAAGTGAGGGTAAACACATAAACCATTTAGTAGATTGCATCTTAAAAGAGGGGTAAAACAATAAGCTTTATCTAATATATCACCCGATAAGTAAACATTAGTTTCTGTATGTCGACCATCTTGATCAAAACAAATTATATGTGTTTGATTTCCTTGAAACTTATTCCGTTCCTTTTACTGTAACTCGTTATGGAGGGATAGATTTTATTAACATGTTAGTGTACTTTTTACTTCATTAGCTTATTTAAGAATATATTTTACATTAATTTTTTGAGGTATATAAAGTTACAATATTGTATATCAACTTTATTTATTAGAGTACTAAGAACAATGTACAGGAGGAGAGGTAGAAATAGTATGCCAAACCCAAGGAATCTTGAGTACAAGCTTACAATGGCATGTAGAAATACAAACTTTTTTTATTTTATTTCAATTTCAATTAATATCTAATATAACAACAAGCTAACTAAATTTATTTTATAGTGTCCATAATGGCAAAACGATAATGTTTGTGGACACTAATGATAATGTTTGTGGACACTATGTTTGTAAAGCAATAGATCTCATACTCAAGAACAAATCTTTGAGCATAGATCTAAGCCCTGAATGTTTCTTTTTTCATATTTTTTCATTAATTCATCTACGGCATATTAATTACTAACCAAACTATCAAATTGTATCAACTTGTAGTTTTTCATCGGTGGATATGCACGAGTACAGAAATGCACAAATGATGAAATTGATGAAGTTAGAGATAAATGGGCCAAATTCTGAGTTCACATACTCAGTATTAGAGATCTACATACGTACATGTATATTCTAGTTTGTATCTCATATGTTTAATGTTCCTCTATGCAATTGGAGATGCATATGCATGCATGCAAGTGTTTATTAATTATAGTTATGTAGTTAGATTTTATGCTTTATGAACTTTGACTTTGAAGCGAGAACTATCAACTTGTAGTACGTCTATTAATTTCCATTCCTGGGAGGAATATATATGTGAATTGGTGTTCTTTTACATATTGCAGATTTGGTAAATATTCGAACATATAAATGTATATGTACATTAGAATATAACTACACAATTTATAATAAAAAAATTAAGTTTTAATAATAAGTATTTTCTAAACCATTATTAAAACCCTAATCTATAATATATTTGAGGCACTTTTAATAATGGTTTTGGTTTTAAAATTGTTATTGAAATCGAGTTTAAATAATGGTTATCAGAAGAAAATAACAATTGAAAAATGGTGAACTAAATGCCCATTAAATATCAATTAGGTTTTAATTACTACATAATCACATACTTAATGTTAACATGTATGTTTTAATAGTGATTTTGGCCAAAAACCGTTATTAAAACATGCATTTAATTATAATTAGTAATTATTTAGGGTTTTAATTAAAGTTTTACTAGGATTTTCTTTAGGATTTTATGGTTATTAAACTATTTGTTTTAATAATGAGGGGTTTTGTTGAAGTTATTAAAACCATATTTTTGACCTAAATTTCGTATATTTTTTAGATTTTTGATATGATTTTTTAAACCGTTATTAAAGTTTTAATAACGTTTGATTCAATAATGGTTTAAAACCAGTATTACAACCATATCAAAACTATTATCAAGAATCATTTCTAGGGTGGTGTCATATCGCCTTGCATAATATATCTGTCCTCGGTTCAGATATAAGGGATGCTCAGATATACAATAAAAAACTTTGAATATTTAAAAGATTAGATATCCGAAAATAAACTTTGAATATCTAAAACTTCAGATTGGATAACGAATAATCTATAGTATATCCGAATTTTGAGCATACCACAAATGAGAAGCATCAAATAAAAATTTATTTGATAAAAAAAATAATAAGTTATTCTAATTTGAACTGATATGATCTAATGATTTGATTTAAGTTTTAAATTACATTATATTCAATTATTAATTTTAAAAGTTGTATAATATTTAAATATTTAATCAAAATAACAATTAAAAAGTATAAAATTTACTTGCAATAAAAACTCTCATTTTAAGTTACATACACACATACAATATAATTTTAAAAAAAATAGATAGTATTTAGAGTATATTTGTGTATAATTTGTCAAATTAGATATTATTTGTATTCGTTAGATAGAATATCTAATTTAGTTGATGTTTATTGATTGGATTGATTATTTAATTTTAAAAAAATATATCTGATCAATAATTTATTTTTTAAATAAATTAATTTAAATGTTGAATTGAATTACCATATATTAGATAACTTGAAGTTTTGAACAATGAGTTTCGTCTCCGTTATGCCGCTGATGATATAGTGTTGAGACATGCGTGACAGAGATTGACCAGACAATAGGGGTTTCTAATTGAGGAACTAGCCTAGTGATCCCATGCTTCACGAATTCTAGAACCAACAGAAGTTGTCCAATTGGGTGCCTTTTGGGCTCAATTCCACAAACAAAATTCTAAATGCCGGTTTGGCTTCTTACCATCAATTGATATTTCGAAAAAATTGAACAGACTACCCATAGTACAAAAATAAAAAAAATGGATAGAAATTTATGAATGGGATGTGATAATTAAAAATGGGTGTCAAAACAATACAAAAATTGGAGAGTTTTTTTTACCCCCAGCTGAGAATGAAAAAGCAGTTCTTCATCAATTCATTTCAAAAAAATATACTTTAATTATCTGAATAATTAAATATCAGCTGAATTTTTAAAAATATTTTAAATTTTAGATCGGATTATAAATAATTATTTAAACATGTGAAGCTTATAATTAGACCAAAGATAATAATTACCAGACAAAAAATATATAGTTAATGAATAATTAATCAATTTGATCCAACTAGCAAACTAAAATAATAATACCAAGTGATAATTATTTAATCTAAGTCTTAAATTAAATATATAATAAAGTATCATAAAAAATATAACTTTTTTAAAATATACATGTATTTATATATACACACATATATAGACATAATAATTTATCGAATGGATTAGATATCCAATTTATTTGACTCATTGTTGACTAGATTCACTATTTGATTGAAAAATAAAATAAAATATAAGATCAATTATTTAAATTTTCATATCGAATCATTTCGAATGTTTGCATTTTTTTTAGATAAATAGAATATGCCCATTTTAAAAAAGATATTTTTAAAAAATTGGTTATAGGTTACTTTCGAAAAAAAATAAGTCTTCTTTTAAGTTATCGTATGGAAGTTCATAAGATTTAGAATGCCTAAAGTATTATATTAGAAAATAGACAAGATATATTTTATAAGCACACTTGTAATATTGTTGATCCAAAACTTAAAATAATAGGTGTAATCCAAATAAAAGATTCATTACAGAAATGTATACTATGATTCTTCTATTTATCAATAACCGCATGCATTGTAATGTGGAAGCTCACCTCCATGTGAAATAATTGGTAATTGGAGACTCAATCCATAAAATGATTAAAGTTCGAAAAAACCTGCCAAAAATCAAGAGGCAAAGCCTTATCAAATGGAGATTTTTTCTTTCTACCATATTTCGATTAGGCAAAATAAAATTTTGACACCCGTATTACCCATGATATCAAATTGAATATTGCATCACATAAAAAACCATAACTTATTAGGATGAACTCTCAAATATTCGCAGCCACATATTGTTAAAAGGCCAGCATTCTTGCCAGGACCAAAAAAAAAACAGACAACTTATTTAACAATCTATTCTACAAACCACAACACAGAATACAATTCACGTAATCCGTTCTGCATTAATTCACCTGAAAGCTTTATAGTATATATACACACAAGTACACCTATAGTTGCAAGGAACGATGTCTAGAGAAATGAGGCAGACATTTAAGTATCATCTGCATCACTCATAGGTTGATAATCGACAAAACACTCTGATCCCCCTCCTCCTTCGGTGATCCTCTCTCTGTTTTAACCAAAGTTAAAAAAAGGATAACAATTAGCACTTCATGGAGCAAATAGTGCCAGAACATGGCATCAGATTCATAACAGATACATATTTACGTCATACATGACAACGTATACCTTTCGAGAACAAACTTGCCCTCTTTATACTTTTGGGTTTTCTCGTGCGCTGCCTCCTGCATCAGAACCACACAATTACATAATCTTGGATAACCTATAGCTTGAAACAATATCAATCTTTCGGAATAGTGCTGGAATATAGAACTATGTTTTCTTTTCAGCCCCTCTTCATACTTGTTGATTTCCCAGTTTTCTGAGGAAAGGGAGAAGAAGAGGGGGGAGGGGGCCGAGGATGGGAGTGAGATTGGAGGTTGTATCAGAGCATGCAAAAAGAGTGCATACATATTTCCAGCCTGCCAACTGTCCACAACAGCAGCAAAATACATCTGCTACGGTATGCATCCCTGAAAGCAGCAATCTTTCCTCTGAAGCACCAAGTGAGATGTTTGCCCTGAAACACAAATTTGGATGAAATTGATCCTTCAAGTATGCATCAGCGCCTTCTATTTTCATTTTATTACTTGTGTTGAGGAAATCAATTAGCAATGCCGCTGCAAATACAGATCGAACTATCAGAAAAATTCTATAAATGCAGATTAGATCGTGAAGCCTTCACCTTGTTTACACAGTTCAAACTATACTGAGGGTTGTATACCAGTAGTAACAGTTTCAAACGCATAACGGGGCCCAACCTAGAAGTTGTAAATTTCCCCTCCTTTTCTGTTGATACAAACAACCTAGCGCACTGTGAGAAAAAGACGTAGGCAAGCTGGTTATTGTTCTCAATAGTTTGGTCTAACACGGCAAACCAAATGTAGCACACTTCAAAAGCTTCAATGTTTCATTAAATAATAGAAAGGCTTCCCAGGGACGTTGCTCTCAAAAGAGCATAATTCAGAACATCCACGGACTCTCCATGACAACGCAGCTATACACAGTTCATCTGAGATGTATGATGGTTGGTGTAATGCCTCCCTTCAGTCTGTAAGGCTAAAAGAACAACTCATTCGTCCGCTATAAAACATACCACTTACAGAGCTGGATTATGGGAATAGGCCCTTCATGCCTTTGATCCCTCTTAATGAACAAAGAAGATACTGTTAGGGTTCCTTTCCCCACTCAGGAAAATGTTATTAGGTAATATGCCCCAATGCCATAATGCTGTTATCAATTCACCACCATCACCAGACATCAACGCTAAATTCATCTTGGCAAATCCGATTCAGTGAGGCAACTAGGAAAATTCAGCTGACTCACACAATGCTCAACCAAGTTAGTTTTGCCATTTCACAGTCATTTGACACACATTCCACCGAATACCATTCAACATGTCACGATAAGCATTGATTGATCCTATTAAAAGGCAATCCAGTAGATCTAAAAATGTCTGCAGATCTCATCCAACCAGTCTCTACTCAGATTAGCACAAATAAATCTGTCCCCAAACAACCCTTACGAAAGTTCAGACATAAGAATGACCATGGCATGTGGTCTTGGTCTGGTCATCAAGCTAGCTAATGGAGCAGTTCCAATGCCAGGTCAAAGCATAGTTTAACAATATTAGGCCCCATCCTGTTTGAGCATATTTAGCAACATTATGAAGCTCATTTACAAGTCAAATATGCTTTAAAATCTTTCCCTTTGTGGTTCCTCTCTCCATTAACGCCAACTTGTTATCCATCTTGGCCAAATATATGATTTCATGGCACAGGAACCTATTTTGTCTCGTGCCAACATGATCCATGACAAAGATCATGTTCTTGTCAGCAATTAAGCACTTCATCAAAATTAAAATATAAAGATCATAAAAGATGTCGGCATCATTCCTGGCTTAACTGCACAACAGTTTTTCTCCTGAAATTCCATATAAAATTCTTGTTCACCCCAAAAAAAAAACTTTTAGCAGAACATTATCAACTATTCTGAATCCTGAAAACTGCAGCAAGGATAGAAGAGACAGGTCGCATTCTAAAACATGAAAATTATCCAGCAGGCCTTTCAAGGATGAGATGACAGTGTAAATAGAAGTTAGACAGAGGCAACTGATGAGAGTAATACATAAGCGATATAGACTTAACTCGTATGATGGTAGAGAAAACTCACACAGCATTGAACATATATGCTTTCCCTCTTAGACCTTGAAAATCCTGATTAAAGAATAAGGCGACAAATTAGAATGTATACACACTAAAATAAATGCAGCATTACACCATGTAGCAAAATATCTACGATGATGTAAACGATTACATCAAAATACCAAATCAGAGAAACAAATATGAATAGCATAATCATGATTCAAATCCAAGCATTAATTATTTGCATTGAAAGAGACATCCCGATCACACAATTGGCAGATGTTGTTAATGTAGAAATCAACAAATTGATGAATTGAGACAGAAAGAAAATTAAAGAAGGAAGAATGAGAAAGAAAGCCAAATAAAGACTTTCTTGTAATTTCGTATATTGATCTCTACCACATTACAGAAGTCGACTTAAGCTTTATATAACCAAGCTAATCAACATTAACTAACTATGTTCTGTTGCTGAGTCTGTTATTTACAATCCAACAATCTAACATGTGCCTATAACAGAGTGTAGTGTGCTAGCGTGCGTATATCAGATATAAGAAGATATTTGCTTTGTTCTGCTGCTATGTTATTAGTTCAACACCCCCCACAAGCTGGAGGTGGGGAAGCCAAGCCCAGCTTGGGAATAATAGAATTGGGTGCCTTGCCTGTGAGTATTTTTGTGAAAACCTCAGCCAGTTGCAAAGATGTCAGAACATAGGACAAAGATATGAGGCCATTATTTAACTGCTCCCGCGCATAATGAAAGTCCAATTCTATGTGCTTGGTCCGTTCATGGTATACTGGATTTTTGGCAATGTGAATGACAGCCCGATTATCACACTTAATTGGAACAGGAGTAATGTTGGGAACACATAATTCATGAAGTAATCATGTAAGCCAAGCCAATTCAGAAGTAATAGGATCGACCGATATTTAGCTTCTACTGAAGATAAAGAAACATTCTGTTGTTTCTTTGATTTCCAAGAAATTGGACTTCCACCCCATAAAGATTAGAAAACCACTGACTGACTTGTGGCTATAAGGGCATGTTACCCAATCAGAACTACAAAAAGCTTGTAATTGGAAATAAGGATTCGCATTGAGAAGAATACCTTGAAATGGTTTTCCTTTTAAGTATTGAAGAGCATGTAAGGCAACAGACCAATTGGCATTATCCGGTGCTTGCATGAACTGACTTAGGCATTGCACAGAAAAGGCTAAGTTAGGTCTTGTATGAAGAAGGAAATTGAGTTTTTCAATCAACTGTCGATAAGATGATGGGTTAGATAAAGGTTGACCCATGGAAGGATGAAGTTTAAGGTTCAATTCAAGAGGACTGCTAACTGTACATAAATCTGAAGGGAGAAATTCTTCCAGTAACTCATTAACGAATTTTCTCTCCGTGATAAGTACTCCTTCAAGAATATTTAGGAATTCCATTCCTAAAAAATAACTCAGATGACCAAGATCTTTGATCCTGAAAGTTCGATGAAGGTATTCCTTCAGGGAATTAATCTATGTGGAATCATTTCCTGTGACAAGAATGTCATCTACATATACTGATACGACAATGAAGACATCAGATGTTGTTTTAGTAAACATAGAATAATCGTTCAATGACTAAGTGAACCCCTTTGAAATTAAAGCCTCAGAGAGTTTAGAGTACCCTTTTCTTGATGCTTGTTTGAGACCATACAATGATTTCTTTAGCTTGCAGACAAGAGAAGGAGAAGAGATGGGAAGTCCTGGAGGTGGCTTCATATAAATCTCTTCATGTAAATCACCATGGAGAAATGCATTATTCACATCAAGTTGATATAGTGGCCATTTATTCTTGACTGCAGTGGCAACTATACATTTGATATAGTGGCCAGTTATTCTTGACTGATGGTAGTCATTTTAACCACTGGAGAGAAGGTTTTGTTATAGTCTTCTCCTTCTTTTTGAGTAAAACCTCTCACAACTAGTTGGGCTTTATACCTTTCAAGGCTTCCATCAGCATCATACTTCACTTTATATACCCACTTGTAGCTGAGTGGTCTTTTGACTTTGGGAAGTTTCACTAATTCCCAAGTGTCATAGGCTTCCAAGGCAGAAAATTCCATATCCATAGCTTCCGGCCAATAGGGATTACTAGCAGCTTGATTATAGGATAAGGGATCAGATATATGTGTGAGATGGTGTGTGGAAACTAAAAAACAAGAGCTTTGGGTGGAATTAGGATCTAGACTAGAAATAGGACATACGTTTGTAAGAGTGTGAGAACATAAATTATTTTCTGATGAAAGGAAAGCAACATCACATACATAGTCATGGAAATAGGTTGGTGTTTTGGTAAGTTTGGTAGATTTTAAAGTGTTTGATTTGGTTGTGAAATGGATTGTGATGTTGGGTCAATGAGTGTATAATGGTTGGGAAATGTCTCTGATGATAAATGTGGATGTGCATCAGGATCTGCTAATGATGATGATTGTTGATCAATGGATTTAGCCGGAATTGTAGGATCTCTGGATGATGATGATTGTGGAATGTAATGTTCAGTGGGAATGACAATATGAGATTTCATAATGTTATCAATGGGAAATGGATAGTATGAATTTGGGACTAAATCATGTGGAATGTGATGATATGGAAAATAATGTTCATAAAAGATGACATCTCAAGAATGTCGGATTGACTCAGTGGTAAGGTTATATAACTTTGTATGCCTTCTTGCCAATGGGAAAACCCAAAAAAATGCAAGGATGAGATCTTGTTGAGAATTTATCTGTGGGTTTGGGAGAAATAAAAGCAAAACATAGACATCTGAATGTTTTTAGGTGTGATAAGATTGAGGAATGACCTGACAATTGTTCGTGTGGGGATTGGTTTTGGAGAATTTTCGAAGGTAGAAGATTGATAAGGTGAGTAGCATGAAGTATGCATTCTCCCCAGAACTTAGAAGGCATTCTGGACTGAGAAAAAAAAGAGATCTGGCAACTTCCAGGAGATGCCTATGTTTTCTTTTTACAAATCCATTTTGCTGTGGAGTGTAAGGGCAAGATGTCTAATGTAAAATACCTAGAGAAAGAAGGTATGATGAGGCTTCCTTGCTGGAATCCCAGTCAAAGGCATTATCACTCCTTATACTCTTAATGGTTTTGTAATATTGATTATGAATCATGGTAATGAAGGCTTTAAGAACTGTGAAGGCATTATTTTTGGTGCTAATCAAGTGTGTGCATGTATGCCTAGTATAGTCATCCACAATTGTGAGAAAGTATTTGTGACCATTGTGAGTAGGAGTATGGTATGGGGCCCATACATCAGTATGAATCAAATCAAATGGTTCTTCAGTATGTATGAGACCGTGTGGGAAACTGAGACGATATTGTTTTGCTTGGTTGCAAACAGTACATGGAAGAATACTATTTGCATTATATGTAGATGGGATTACATTCAATTTCTGCAGTTTTGCAAAGGGTACATGTCCTAATCTTACATGCCAAGTATTACAAGAGTCTGTGAGTCTGTGGGATGTACATGGGAATTATTGACAGTACTGAACAAAGAATCAGATGCTTGATCATGCTCTTGAGGCTTGGAACACAACAGGTATAAGCCATTGGGAAGTTTACCAAGAGCCAGCGGCCGCTTCAGTGAAGGGCCCTGCATGAAACACATGTCATTGCTAAATGTAATGACATTAGTGCTTTGACAGAGTAACTTACTGATTGATACTAGGCTGTATTTGAAGGAAGGGACATATAGGACATGTGTTAATGTGATATCATTAAGATTGACAGTTCCTGCTAAATGTGACGGAAGTGTTTTGGCCATTTGGTAAGGTGATGTTGTAAGGTCTTGGCATATGGTTTAAGGATGAAAAGGATGACTTGTGAGCACACATATGATCTGAAGCACCTGTATCTAATATCTAGCAGCAACTAGTAAAGGAGCTACATGACAGTGAAGGTAAAGATAAAGAATCACCTGTCAACTAGGAGGATGATGGCTCATTTTGTCTCTGCTGATTTAGGAGAGAGATCAACTGCATATATTGATCATTACTGAGCTGGATGCCTGATTGTGACTGAGCGTTGTTCTCTGACTTGTCTTGAGCTTCACTGTGGGCAGCAGCCAGCACTCTTATTTTTCGTAAATTTAAAATAATTAGGAAAACCCACTAGCCTGTAGCATTTTTCCTTTGAATGTCCTGATTTCTTGCAGTAGATACAGACTAGGTTGGACTTCTTTCCATCAGACCTGAATTGTTTTTGTTGTTGACTTTGCACACTGAATGATAACTGTTCTTGAAATAGATTGCTTCGTGAACTCACTTCTCTCTGGTTTTCCTCATGCAATAGAATGGAATAAGATTGACTAAGACTAGGTAGGGGTTTAGTCATGATGATAAATCCTCAAACAGTTGAATACATGTCATTAAGTCCAATCAGAAACTGCAGCAACTGTTCTTCATTAAAATACTGCTGAGTTTCCTTAGTAGAAACAGGGAAAGGAGGAATAGCTTGAAGTTCATCCCATAGCCTTTTGATTCGAGTGAAGTAGCTACCGATGCTATCAGCTCCTTGGGTTGTATTACAGATTTCTCTCTTGATTTGCATACGGGACATTCCATTTGACTGCCCGAATCTTTGGTGAAGGTCAGTCCATATTCCACTGGCTGTTCTGATGAAAATTAAACTGTCTGATATTTCCTTGCTTAGGGTATTAAGGATCCAAGAAATCAGCATGAAGTAGCAGGCATGCCAGTCTTCATACGTTGGGTCATCTTCTTCAGGTTCAGGGATTGGTCCATTGATGAATGCCTGCTTCATTTTAGCCGAAATTGCTATTAGCATAGCTCTTCTCCATGATGCGTTTCCAGTTCCATCAAATTTCTTGGATACCAGTACTGCACTTGGATGGTCTGAGTTTCCCAAAAATACAGGATTGGAGTTGTCGATCAAACAAGCTGAAATGTTTGAGAATGTCTGACCGATTGTAAATTCTTCTAGGTTGGGCATGATCGCTGAATTTAGTAGATGAATTCGTTGAATTTCGAAGAGAATAGATTGATTGATTTGAAAGACAGAGATTAATTCATAGGATGAATGCGGAAGGTGGTATGCTTTGATACCATGCTAACGTAGAAATCAACAAATTGATGAATTGAGACAGAAAGAAAATTAAAGAAGAAGGAAAAGCCAAATACAGATTTTTTTGTATTTTCGTATATTGATCTCTAACATATTACAGAAGTCGACTTAAGCTTTATATAAACAAGCTAATCGACATTAACTAACTATGTTCTGTTGCTGAGTCTGTTATTTACAATCTAACATGCGCCTATAACAGAGTGTAGTGTGCTAGCGTGCGATTATATCCGATACAAGAAGATATTTGCTTCGTTCTGTTGCTCTGTTATTAGTTCAACAGATGTCACGTAGGTAGAAGATCAGCATAACACAACCAGGCACTCAACTAAGGGCATCTTTGGTTGATTTATCCAGACTCCAATAGTTGCTTTACAACTACAGTCTTCTCAAATCTATACAATTTTTAATAAATTTACTTCAATAAAACAGTTAGCGACCCTCAACCGCTGCCTCTTTTCCAAACATATACTACTAAAAATGACCCAAATTTGACATGAAACTGAGTTGCATCTCGCAAACCGATACAAATGTTTAAAAATAAAAAATAAAAATCTAAACATCATCGTTCAGCTATGATTTTCAGCTTATTATTCAAGTTGACAACAAACAAGGGAAACAGAAACTGTTGTTACACTTACAGCTACGTAAAATGAATATTGATTTGAACTTGAGCTGACTAACAAGCAATAATACAAACGGTTACTATTAATTTGAATAGGACCAGTTTTATTACGATATGGGCTTCATGTCGCCTACGAGAAGACGAAGGCAAAGAAAATTTTGAATATATATCCTCTCATCGTGGACCAAACAAGCAACATAACCATTACCAAGCAATAAACCATGATCACGCTATACACACAACCAAATCAAATACGTGTTTACTGTAAAATGAGATACTAATTTCACTATAAGAATCAGAGAGCGGAGAGCAGAAGTACCCGAGAGACGAGATCATCAACAAGGGCCAATTGGGTTTTACAAAATTTGCATTTGTAAGTTCTACCTTCAAGCTCTATCACGAATATTCTCCCCATCTGCTGTTACAAGCTATAAGATAATCCCTCCCAAAACCCTCTATTCTGAATTCGTCCCCCGCCGGGCTAATGGAATAATAGATTAAGTCCTGAAAAGATAAGAGAGCCAATTGGAAGCTCGTTGATGCAATTGCCATCGGTGACAGCAACACAGGAGTTTGCTTCGGAGTAGTCCCTTACCTTTCAATCGATCCGATGGTGGGGGTTTGTGTTTGGGCCGAATCCGAGCCTCTTTTTTTTTTGTGTGTGTGTGAATTTCCGGCAAAAATAATAACCAAGCATAAATATTTTTATTTTTATTTTATTTTAAGCATAAAGTTAATGATAGCATACAACAATTACTGCACTAATTATAGTTCAACCTCATTTGCTATTAATGAGATAACCTACACTGAATAATATATGTTTTTTGGAACATAAACTAGATATTTTTAAATTTTATTTTTCCAAAATTTTTAGTTATTCTTGAATTTCATTGTTTCTTTATTAAATTCAATATGTATAAAATTACATATTTTTCATAAAAATCTCAAATTTTCATTTTCGGCTTTTGTGAACATTCTAGATTTTTTCAATAAATTATAACTTTATTTTTTAATTTCAAATATTCTAAAATATATAGTATTTGCTAAAAAAAACTACTTTCTTTCTTCTAAAAAATCCTAAAATCCAAAAAAAAAATCAAATAAACATTTTTTTAACAAATTATCTTTATTTCAAAAGTTTAGAATGATCATAAATATAAATTTTTGAAAAACTATAGAATATATCCTATATCCACTCTTTGTTTGCCTTCTAAATATCTAATTTTTGAAATAAATTTTAGTATTTTAATAAGGTGATTTTTTAATATAGACATGATAACTAATAGTTGATAAAGTGTAAATAAAATTCATTATGGTATTTTTAGTAATTTTCATATTATTATTTAAATAAAAAATGAATTTAAATAAATTTCAATGAGGGTTGATTTCATATGTCATTGTAATTGGTAAAATCTAATCAACATGCCTTTATTGAGCAATTAACATATGTTTATGCCTCAAATAGAAAACTAAACAATTTTATATCTCAATTAGAAAAAAGTACAGTTGTTCGCGTTGTATTTATAATTTCTTTCTTGAATTTTATAGCGTTATCGAATCAAAGTTGTTTGATATTTAATGCATAAAGTATGTTTGTCAAAATGATATTTATAATATTTAATATTTTTAAATTGAGCATTTTGGTTCAAACATATTATTTGCTTTGGGACATGTGATTGTTGTGTGGACATAAAAGTGGAAAATTACTTGTTTGATATGAAACAAGCTATTATATATATATACATATTTTCAATCATCTATTCAAAGAACTTGCTTACTTGGATGTTCCTTAATAAATATAACTTCCACTTCATCCCTCACATAAGAAAAATAAAGTAAAGTATTATGTGGTCTTGTTGAATATTGGGGTACCTCATAAGATCGTGGATTCAAATACTATCCATGTTTGATTGTTCAAGTCATGACTTCTTATGCCACTGAGGAATATTTCATAATTTACCTCATCAATGATGTCCTACTGATAGGATGGTGAAGGTCGTAAGGGTGAGAGATTTACCTTTCGGGGAAAATAAAGTAAAGTATAAATTAAATTGACTATCTTTTTCTTGTAATAAAATATTAGCAAATACATTGATATATATTACATTTTTTACATGCCGATACATGAATTGTTTGATACTAGACATTGAAAAAAAATCACATGCATGAAAAATGATCAAATACAATACATTCCAAGCAAACTATCTCTATATTCACCAGCATTATATTGTGATTAATTAATATTTAATAATATGTGTTGATATTAGTCATAGAAAAAAAAATATACGTATACTATTGGTGTAACATCCCAAAACCTTAATTTGAGAATTAATAATAAAATAGGGATTAATAGGTGAGATCAATTAAATATAACATTTTAAATAAAATAATATTATTATAAAGTAATTAAGACAAAAAAGAGGAAAATAATGTAGGAATTAAATTAGTGGAGGTTAGGGTAATTTGCTAATAAAAATGGATTTTTAGGAAAATTTAACCAAAATTTCTAAATTAATATAAAAAGAAAATTTAATTATTTATTTTTACTAATTTTATTATTTTTTAAAAATTCAAAAAATCCCAAATACCCCAACCAAAACATTTTTCTTTTTCCTTTTTCCCCCTTTCCTCTTTTTTTCTTCCTTTTCTTTTTCTTTCTTCCTTTTTCTTCTTTTTCTCTCCTTTCTGCCAGTGTAGGCCGCACTCTTTCTCCTCCCTCCTCTCTTTCTTGTCCTCGCGCATCTTAGCCCACTTTTCCCTTTTTTTCTTTCCCCCTCACGTGTCCAAGCACCCCACCCGATCCTCCCCTTTTTACCGCTGCCTTTTTCCCATTTTCCCCTTTTGCCCTCATCTCCTACCTCCCCCTCTCAGATCGCTGGTGCCCATGGTTGCTTTGCAACCATGACTCTCCCTCTCCCCTCACCATCCCCTCAACCTAACCTATAGATCGTATAGCTGGCACTGCCCTACACTGATCCCCTTCCCTCTACAATCCCAACAACCTCACCTAACCTCCCTACAGCCCTGCTAAAATTGCCCCTGCCCCTACGTACCTGCACACTTGTAGGGCTGCACCAGCCTACCACCGCCAGTTAATAGCCACCTATCCCTCCCACTCCCTTATCCTCATCCTCCCTTATAGTCTTCTCCTCTCCATATCTATAAATACCCTATCCCTCACCCTTCTTACTCTTCTTTTTGCTTTGCCTAGAAAATCTCAAAGCTCCCTTTCGCCACCCCATCAAATGTAGCCCCAGCCACCGCTATGCATCATCGTCGTTCAAACTTCCACCCAACCTCTCCCTTGCACTACCCTCCACCAAACAAGACCACTCCATGTCTCTAAATCCCCCTACACTACCCTCCCTACTTGTGCAAAGTGGGCAACTCGTTGCACCTTGTCGCCAACCTGCGCTGCCTCCTCCGCCACAACCACCACCCCCATTACCTCCCTCTCAACCCAACAAAGATTCCCCTATATCTCCATACCTTTCCTTCCCCCTTTCTCTCCCTCCTTCCTCCACCTTTCTTCTCCTCCACCTTTGGACACCACAGCTGCCACCACCTTGACACGCCACCACCACCACTGCAACCCTCCTGGTCTAAGAAACCTACCACCTCACAACTGCCACTTCCCTTCCCCTTTTCCAACCCCAAAGTTGGGTCTTTTCAAATCAACACCACTTCCACCGCCTGCTGCCGCCACCTTAGCTACCACCTCCACTCCTGGTTGTACCCTCACCATTATTTCTACTTAAGTATAATTTATTTTGTACAATTTTTATTAGTAGTCTTATCATCATCATCATCATTATCATCTTTTTTGTTATTATCATCATCATTATTTTTTTTACTACTACTACTACTACTACTATTTCTGCCATTATTATTATTATTATTATTATTATTATTATTATTATTATTATTATTATTATTATTATTATTATTATTATTATTATCATCATCATCATCATCATCATCATCATCATCATTACTACTATTAATCTTAGTATGGTTATTATTACTATTATTGGTCTTTTACTAGTAATTAGTTAAGGGATAATAAAAGAAATAAGAGAGAAGTCAACATTAGTGTTCTACTCTTATAGGTGAACCAAACCCTTCCCCTAAGGAGGCATAGAATTCATGCTTTAAGCCCGGTGTCAATCTAGGAAAGGATGTGGTTAAGGCCAAATTGTGTGTTATATGTTCAAGTGTGTTTGGTTATGTGCTTGTATCTTTTGTGGTTATGGAATATATGCTTGTAGCATAGGTTGCTAAGCATGGAGCTAAGGTAAGTTGTATGTGTTATGACATGTGTAATATGGTGATATGACTTGTATTTTTTGTTATGCCCTTATATATTTTCCCTATTATGACATACACACTAGGGTCCTTAGGTAGTATGATGAAGTTGTGGGGAGATAAAAGTAAAAAATAAATTAGAGTGATTAGAGGGAAGTGAGGAAGGCTTAATTATCTTATGACTTATGGGTGGACAAACAAAAGGATAATAGGAATAAAATGATAGGTTGGAATAAATCTTGCATGGGAGGTGTAAGGCTTGCATGGGATGGTTAGTCTTTGCATGGGGGTAACATTTACGTGGGAAAATGTGATTTAAGGGTTAAGTAAGGTGAGGGAAGAGTATTTTGGGTGATTAGAATCCATGGACAAAAAATAGTATGTGGGTTGGTAAAAGTATGCATGGGAGACTTAACTAGGGTTTGTGGGACAAACCCTAAGTGAGGAAAGTGTGTGGAAGGGAGAGTTGATGGTAAGTAGATGGAGTGAGGACTAAGACTAGGAGGAGTCTTATCAGGGGGGATTGAGTCAAGTGGAAATATGGGTGGAGTGTATGTGATGAGGGGATGACATAGAAGAAAGGATAAGTACTAGGGTTTGGGGTGGCCGATTAGGGTTTTCATGATCACATGTGAAGGATGGGAAGTAAGGTTGCAATGTTGGATGTGAATTGAGTAGGGTGATGGTGTTAGAAGTAAAGGGAGCATGGGTCATGTATAATATGGAGAGGTTAGGCCACATAATCTAGGTTAGGATTTCTAAGGAAAACCCTAGAGGGAAATGGTGAGTTAAAGTGGATATATGGGAAGTGGGCCTTGATCCACATACACAGGAGTTTGGGTTTTTCATGGTGAGTAAGGGAAAGGTGAGGAAGAATTCTAGGAGTCCTAGAATATGTAGAGGTCCCAAGATATGGGACGGGGCTTTTTAGGAGAGCTAGAGTGAAAGGGAGAGAATGGTAAGTCCAATGAGGCATGCACGTCTAAGAAAGTACATGTTGAATAACACATGAATAAGATACTAACCATTTAAAGTGAAAGATTATTGATACGGGCCCAGAACAATCCACCGACAATAATAGTAGCCAGGTGCATATTGCCCTAGATGTATTCGATCTACCAACTATAATAGTGGAAGATCCCGAACACCATGATAATAAGCCATAGGAAAAATACTAATTACTTATAGAAGAACACCATAAGAGTCGAGGCCGGACCGATCCACCAGCATAATAATGGCTAGGAGTACTTTTCCCTAGAGACCGATCTACGGGTAAATAATAGTGGCCAGGAGCGTTCTACCCTGGATGTTTCTGATCCACCGACTATAATAGTGGGGTTCTTGTAATTGCATGGATCTAAATTGAGAGTTGTGTGAAAATGGAAATAACGGCCTAAGATCTAATGCTTATGATTAATTGGACTAATTCATTATATGTATTATCTGCCCTTTATGTTGTATGGTCTTATCCGCATGGTTACCTTACTCATTATGTAGCGTAATGATTACCCATTTCATTTGTGTTGCTCATTCCCACAAGCAGTGGCCTCTTCTGAGTTGGTGTTGGTAGGAGATGTTGCATATGATGATTTTGATGCCTTCGATACATTAGGAGGGGATTGAGTAATGGCCTGTTAGAATTGTCATGGGGCCCGAGAGAGTTTTGTCTGAAATCACCTACTCCTATCTTTCTATATTGTTTCATTGATCGTTTTATTTCCCCCATAGGGGCATTGTCATTGTACTCATTTTCTATTCATGTATTAACTCTTACATCGCACACTCTACTTTAATTATGAATTATTAGAAACATTCTGGTTTTATCTTCTACTCAAAATAATATCTTTTAAATTTTCTAGCCTTGTGGTTGGTATGAGATTGGCCGAAGGTCAGTCTTGTATCAATCACTGCAGCGGCACCCTCTTATTTTAGTGTATGGTTTCAATGAAAACGAAAATTTTCGACCGTGAAATTTAGAGGTGTTACAACTATGAGTTATAAAATATATTTCACATTATTCTAATACCCCATTATAGCCATTATGACCACAATCATAGTTAATTATCTTCAAATTCCTCTATAGACCAAACAAAAGCATATAAATTACTCAATCATATAGTTTCTTGAAAGTTATTTGTTAATTATTACTTTAATTTCCTCAAAAGTGGTCACATTATTTCATTTTAGTTTCATTTAATGGAAGGATTATATGCAAGTTATGCCATGATAACTTTTTCTACTCAAGGTGGGTACATCAATAGGACAAACCACCTACCAAATTGAGGAATAATATATCTTAAGTATCCTCCACAAGAGTCTTAAATAATTTTATGCTTAATGGCAAAATATTTTCTATATGGGATAACTCATCCACCACTTAGTTAGTGTCTCTATGGCTATGAATAACATGGCAGGTGATAAACTTATCTATCCAAGCTATGTATGCATTGATTGAAACCGCATGCTTATGGAGATAAGAAGTATTTGAATTTAATATATGGAAATCTATAAGGGATTCACTACTAACCATTACTCGCATAATATCCCTTTCTGCATCTTCCATGAGATCATGTAGCATGCCCCAAAGCTATGTTCTGAGAATATCATACATGCTCAAGTTTGTGGCAAATCCAAAAATCCATCTTTTTGTGTGGTCTTAGGCTACATTACTTGGTACTAGGGTTATTCATGTTATTTGATATCTGATTAACTGATTTGATAGCTAATTGATTTGATCAGAAAAATCAAATAATTGATCTAATGATTGTTTCAAATCAAATAATCAATCCAATCAATAAAAATTAAATAAATCAAATATCCAATATGAAAAATACAAATAATATCTGATTCGATAAATTATACAAATATATACTCTAAAAATTATTTATTTTTCAAATTGGGTAGATTTATTATCTTTTGATCAAAAAATTTTATTTGATATTTTTTATTTGTGACCTACTCGAAATTTTCAGATATCCAATATGAAACTTTGGATATTTAAAGTTTTTTTTCCACATATACGATCTTTCAAATATCTAAAGTTTTTTAACTGATATCCGATGATCAATATTCCAAACACTAGATATTTGATCTATGAATATCCTTACTTGCTATAATACAGTCTGGATTGGATAGTGCACTCCCATCTATATTGATCTTGATAAAACCATATACAAAAGGATTCCATCCTACTACTTGTTATGTTAATAGAGAGTGGTTTTAGATAGATGTGAGCTTCTATCATTCATTATATTCATCTTGAGAAAACAAAATTAGTCGACTAAGTAGCTGGGCTAGGTCAAATATTGTTACCTTCAGATTCTCTCTTGTTTCTCCACCACTATAAATGCTATCATACAACAATAGAGACCAAGGCCCACAAGTAGAGATGTAAATAATATGGTTAAACTATTAATGAACCACACCAAAGCATAAGTTTACAGTTTGATCTAGTTAAAGTTTTAAAAAATGATTTATTTAAAGATATTTTTAATGGTTTGGTTAGTGATTAGAGAACCAAAATTTTGATTAATTAATCATTAACCATATAACTCTATTATATGAGTGTGAGAGAGAGAGTGAGAGAGAACTTATTTTAGACTATAGATATTGTGTTATTTTTAATTATTTTGCAAGTTGTATTATTACTGATTTGTTGAATATATCCAACAATTGACTCTATTTCATTTCTATAGACCTTGTGGTCTTATGGATGGCTTAAACCTCAATTGTTGGTGGCTTAATAGTTGGATATCAATGATACTCTCTCTCTCTCTCTCTCTCTCTCTCTCTCTCTCTCTCTCTCTGTGTGAATGATAGGGATTTATCAATATTTGTAGGTAATAGAATTGTGTGTGTGCTTGTGTGTTTAATTTATGGTTAATTGTTAATGCACCAAACTAAATCTAAAAATTATTACTTGGTTTGGTTAATTTTATTTTAAAATATGTTTTAGTTTAGTTAAATAAAAATGTAACTATAAAATATGATTCAGTTGGCTAAAGGGGTTAGTTGCTATTAACCAAATAATGTACAACCTTACCTACAAGGGTTCAGTAGCTTGCCTATTTTTATTATTTTGAAGATTGCCCCCAAAGTTAATCAGTCATTGTGCCTTCGTGGAACATGGCTTAAACTTCAACCGAGAGGAATTTATGGAAAAACTCATTTCACACTTGGGTAGTCCCTTATTATGTGACTCTTGAGGGTGACTACAAGCATTGCATTTGTGTATCTTATGTCAAACTATGACTTGCTCCTTTGGTGTTTGATAGTTATTTATCATTAACAACTAGCCTGCTAAATAGTTTAATTCTCTTTCTAAATTTCATAGGGAAAATAAAGGACCATTTAGGGGATATGAGGGAGCTTGTCTTTAAGAAAAGCATAAGTTGACTTAGAAGAAAACTTGGAACACATCCATTTCACATTGAAAAAAATTATTTAAAAAAGGATTTGTGAAAGCTAAATGATTTGGACCTTGTAAAGAGATTCATACTTATCACGTCAAATAATACTCACATGATAATTTGTACTTGTCACTCTAAGTAGGTCTCACCCCAAATTCTAGGGGGTATTGCTCAAGATGAGTCGATATGGACCCCCAAGGTGTACTTGACTAATAAAAGTCCTAATTCCACCCACAAGCTAACTCGTGAGTAGAGGGTTGATCCCTTATATAATATCTAAATGATCTCTCAATTTTTAATGTAATATTACATCATTTCCACCCCCTTTAGATTGCATATCCACATGTTGCCTCCCGTCAGCCATCTACACAAGTTTGCATTTGAGATTCAACTGATGTGAGGCTCTAATACTAGATAATACGAACATTGTCTGATGATTCATAATTTTCATTCCAAATAGGGACCACTAGATGAATCATATTCATCACAACAAGCGGCTTTCACCCATAATCTTGAGGCGTACTAGCATGGGACCAAGTGATATGGACCCTCGATGTGTATTATCCAAGAGGCCTTAATGTGAATTTTTCCCAAGGAGCTCCATGTGATCCTAACTTCACCTAAAAATTAGCTCAAAAATAAAATGTTTGGCTCCCTTATATAAACTATCCAAAAATCCTCTTAGTTATCAATGTAGGATCATATCACTAAAATAATAAATACACAATTTTATCCCCACATCTAACAAAGAGAGAGATATGATTGATACATAATTCATACCAGGTATAAAGCTAAAAGTAACTCTTGCCCAAATATTAGAGGTTGTCACAGTCTAATATAAAATTGATATAAAACTATAAAAGAAAAGGAGGATAATATATAAAGAAGAAAGGCATAAGAGCTTAAATAACCGGGTCACAAATCCTAATGAGTACCACTAGATAGCTCTAACCACTCAACTTGACCAACAACACAACATAGAAATGGAACATACACACACAAAATAATATAAAAGTATAGTATCAATGTGGTAAATTATTGAGCAAATCACCTGACTAATAAAAAATATAATAATTACACTTAGTAGATCTTCATGGGGTAAACAAGTAAACATATAGAAATTCTCATTGTCACTTCATCATGGCATGAAAAAGCATGGATAATGGACAAAATACTATCACATATAAATATGTGAGGCTAGTAATGTATTTTATTCAATTTACAAAATTACCACACCAATCCATTTCACTGTATCATGATTTAATGAACAATCTTACTAATTTAATTTAAATAAACTCACAATTCAACAAAATAAGATAACATAACATGAACTTTCATTTCACATATCACATAAGATATGTCGCAACATTGATAATATGGCATACATTGATTTAACCATGACACTGATATCTATTTAAACATGAGTAAGGAATCATAGAAAACTTGTGGTCTCTCTGACTCAAGTATAACAACACTAAAGAATTATAGGCTAAGTAGTCAATCCAAAACTCACATGACGCTTTATCCTTAAATATCGATACTATTTATAGGACCTATAGATCACCTATAGTATACAGAGAGACATATAAATGTACAAGCTATTAATCATACACAACAATAAATGCATTCGAATTCATGAACCTACCTCAGAGCCAGCCTGAGGCTACATATGATGGATTAATACTACCAACTAATGCTTAGTTAGCACTTACCAATCTCAAATTTATTTCTTGCACTTTCCTTATTAATATTTTCTTAACGTTATCACATATTGTGCTAAAGCACATAATTACACTAACAATTAAGATAAAAATCAATCACATAATTCACAATTATCAGTAATATATTTAACAGTAAACAATAAAACACACAAAACAAACATTTTTTAAAAAAAATATTTACCACTTGACACTTTTCATAATGGTGAAATATACCCAAAAATACTTACATAGAAACCCTCAATTATTCCCAATAATTACTATTCATGCTAAACTACTATTTATAATAACTTACTACTCATGGTAAGATCAACTTCATTAAAAAAATCCCAAAATATCTCGAATATCTCATAATATGCTAAAATATCTCATCTTTTACCAAAATAATCATTATATAATTTTTCCTTAACACAACTCCTAAAATGCCAAATAAATACTAAAATATTTTGAAAATTTACAAAATTCATACTAATACCAAATAACACCTAAAAATACATTTTAACCTAATATAGTAATTTGAAATGATCAAAACACCCCTAATATGTTAAAACTCTTAAGTGCACATAACACGTAGCATACTGAACACTAAGGCGCTAAACTTTATATGCTTGACATTCAACATCAAAAACATGATGACTACCTCCTTGGTGCCCAAAAATGGTAGAACCCAAGTGATTTGACCAAATGCCTCTAAGGCTTTTGAGCTTTAATTCAACAAAACTAACCCCAAACAAACTCAAACCCTAACATACCATTTATCAAATTGTAATCAAAACATCTAATGAACATAATAAGGTGATTAAAATAAATTAAAAACAATAAAATCATGTACAAAAGCTAGGGGACGAGAGCTCACAAAATGGTAAATAAGTCATTTTCAACACTTCATACAAACTCATACATGCTTAAATCACTTGAAATTACATATTCACATGCTTTCATACAAAGCATGAGAAACTTAGAATAACATTGTAACACCCCAAAATTTACTATTGAAAATTTTTATTTTAGCAGAAGCGTAATGTCAAATTAACAAGGTATTACCACCGTACTTGACATAAGTCTGGATTACCATTAACATCCTTACATCAAATACAAAGTAAAATAGTTAAGACTTAAAACATAATAAATAGATAATAAGATAAATTTCATAAACATAGATAAAGTTTGGAGATCAACTCTGAGTACAATATCTAAATACAAGAAAATGGATCCCATGGAACCAATAGTCCAAAAAGATATCCAAGTAAAATCTAACCACCGGATAATATGTTTATATGCCCAATTCTGATACATAAGGGTCACTCCACCACACATAATGCATCATATGTAATAAAATCATCCAAAGGGTTCTCATCAGCCTACACAAAAGCATCTAAGTCGTCTTCTCATGGAAATGAGTAACACCTATAAAAAAGATGATCGGTAAGCTACGTACTAAGTAAAGTAACAATATAGCTAAAATAAGGGTACAAATAGATAAAACATGTGTGCAAGTTAATAGTAAGTAATGTAAGGTAAACACTGATTACATGGCTTATTATTAGATATAAACAAGATCTATTATTTTTTTATGTTGAATTTAGAGACCCCACTATTCTTAATTCAGTGGAATAAACTTAAGCATCTTTCAAAACCCTAGTTTTCCCCCAAGTTGGTCTAGCCCCTTCTTTACAACTTATTTAGGCCTAAATTTCCACAACAAAGCATACATTACTATAATTATCCATCCCCAAAGTTTTTTAACCTAACTCCTTCATTTTGCACATGTGATAACAACCTCCCCAATGGACTCCTCTTAAAACCCTAATTTCCCCTTAGTAGTTGTATCTACTCCCACTTATCCCACCTAGCCATCAGACTTAGCACACAATCTCTAAATAGCATATTCAACATCATAGTTTAGAGGCACAAAATAACTCCCCTATTTCCTACATGTGATAATAACCTATCCTTAGGTTTTGTACTACCAAAACTCTAACTCCACCTACTTAGTAATCTCCCAACCTTTAGCATCCAAGGACTCCCCTATTTGTTTCCAAGCTACCCAATTAGGTTATCATCTCCCCCACATCCATCCTTAGCAACCATCCTTCACTTAGTCACCCCTAGACATAGCCCGTATTAGGTTTAACTCACCCCATGCATGGTAAACCCTCTCCATGCAATATCTACCCTAATCCACTTTTATAATTACTATAGTTATTATTTAACACCTTCCAAATGATATTTGACTAACTTTTCTCCTAGGGTTTCCCCATGCACCATTTTTCATAATATTAACCAAAATGTCCCTAGGTCTCCAAAACCCTACCTAAGCCTCATGGCCTTAAGTACAAGAACTTGCCAACATTCCCAAAACATGCAATACTATATAATAGAATTACACATCAACAAAATCATGTCCACACATATTCTTACCTTAGATCCTTGCAAGATAAATTGCACAAATAACCCTAGGACATATAACATTTCATGCATGTATTCACTTAACACACAATAAAGTCACATTAAAACAAGTCCCTATCTATGATTGCATCCTTTGTGTTTCTATTTTGAGTGTCTTTAGAGACTAAGATTTGTATTGGCTATATGTAATACCCCAAGATGTTATCTAATTTTAATCTCGACTAATTAATATTTTGACCAAATCTAAGTTCTAATTTCCATTTCATTATATTTTTCTTTAGCCTAACCCTAAATCCAGATAATTGATAGATACAATTTTAGATTAATTTTATAAAATTTAAACCTAAACCTAATCCAATCCTAAATCCAAAAAATTTTTCCTTTTTCTTGTCTTTCCATTCTTTGCCCTTTTTCTTCCATTTTTGTTTTATACTTGGCCTACACCCTAACCCACCTCTTTCTTTCTTTTCTTTTTTTTTTCTCCCCTCGGCCTACGCCTTCAGCCCAACCCGTTTCCTTTCTTTCCCAATCATCCCATTTCCCCCTTCCCCCTTTTGGCCAAACAAAGCCTTCCCCCTACATCCCCATCATCCTCCCCTCTTGTTTCTCACTATGAAGTTTTCCCCATCACACAACCCTGTAGCTCCTACCCAACCATGTAGCTTCTACATCCCAACCCCCTACACCTATACTAGTTCCTTTACCTACAGCCTTGCACGCCACATCCGAACCCCTATTGTTGCCTTCTTCCTCTTTCCTTAATTTTTCCCTCATTGGGAACAGATAGCCATGCATATATAAATATAAATATAAATATACATGTATGAAACACACCCTTCTATCTTCTCATTTCTCCTCTTTCCCTTTTCTCCTCATATTAAGCCATCACCGAAGCTAACCCCCAGCCTTCTACCCTATTTTTCTTCTCTTTACCACACCTCTTGTCACCACCAGCATGACACCTATGTCTTTGGTCATCACCTCCATCTAATCCTCTTCCCTTCCTCATTCCCCTGCCTACTCATCCCAACACCACCACACCACATGTGCCTCATTTTCCCCTCATCCATGTGCAAGCAACCTCATCCACCCACTTCCCTTTTTATTCATTGATTTTCACATCTAGCACCACCAGCGTTATCACATCCTTCATTCCCTTACTCTCCTCCTTCCCTTCTCCTCCTGCCCTTGACCTATTGTTGACCACAACCATCATTTTCCTCCTTTTATCTCCCTACCGCTAGCCACACCACCCCCTGTGGCTTGCCACCATCACCACCAGCCACTCCCTACTGCTAACCTCCTCTAATCCTAGCACCACCATCATCATTGCCCTTTCTGCCAACCTTTACCATCAACCGTTGCTATGTCCACCACCGACTGTCATCATACACTACCATTACCCAAGCCTTCCACTTTGTGGTTATCCTTATTTATCATCCCTCTCCTTTGTCTTATTTTCCCTTGGATTATTTTTTTCCTAAGTCTAATCTTATATATCTTGAATTCTAGGTGGAATTGGAGTTAAAATCACAAGTCTTGCCTACTTAGAGTCTAGAGACTCTTTAGTAAGGATACATGTCACAGTTAGGGATTTTATGTGCAATATGTGTATATTTGTTTATGATATAACGTTTAGAATTGTTGTTTAGAAATCATTATCATGATATTGGTGTTATATGTGTAACACCCTTATTTTTACAACTAAAAATTTTCATTTTACAGCAGAAGTAATATAAGTAAAATATTGGGGGTTATCGTCGTAATTGACATAAGTCTGATTTATTCAACCATCCTTACATCAACCATAAAGCTAAAAACATTTATTGTAACACAAGAAAATTAGAAACGAAAGAAGCATTTATAATACAATATATGAGTTGTGGAGATTAACTCTAAGTTACAATAAACAAAATACATATAAAGGATACCATGGATCAAGAGTCCAAAAAGGTTATCCGGGTAATACATATACCAAATAACATTACTCTTTACCCAAAAAATCAGTATAGACAAGATCACTTATCCCCACATAGCACATCATAAGCGGCATAGTCATTTAGAGTATCTTCTGAGACCTGCACACAAAAATTAGGTTATCCTACTCGTGGGAATGAATAACACCCATAAAATGAGTGGTCGGTACACTTTATACAAAGCAAGGGAATAATACTAACAAATCATAATTACAAATAACACATGCATTCACAATAGGTGATAAGTATACAGTTAAATAAATAAAACGTCCCATATGATAAGTATGATCCAGATCTCTTTATTAGATATAATTTACTTTTATTCTTTTATATACATTGAGTGCATGAACCCCACTATTCTTAAACAAATGGAATGGTCTGAAGCACCTTCTTAGGGAAAAAACACCTGAGCCATTATTATCATCCGATGGAATGGATATGAAAACATCACCTTCTTAGGGCAAAACTCTCCCAAACCACTATTCTCTTTAGTGGAACGGATATAAAAATAACAACTTGGTCCTGACTCACATACTCTTCCACTTTAAATCACTAGTGTCTTTTCATAAGTTATACTATTATATTTTCATTTAACGATGAGCAGGGGTCCCACTATTCTTAATCTAGTGAAACGGACTAAAACACTTTCGCAAGAAAAAACGCTCCTAAGCCACTATTCTTTTTGGTGGAATAGAAATTAAAAATATTATCTTCTTGGGGCTGAACGCTCCCGAGCTACTATTATCTCGCATGGAATGGATATATAAAAACATTACCTTGGCTATACTCACATGCTCTTTCACTTTAAATAATTAGTATCTTATTCATGATTGATTCACGAGCATCGAATGCATTAAAGCAATAAGCACATCACATAGGTCAAGGTCCTTAATCTTATTAAACCCTAATTACACACTCCTAGTATTCGTTTTTCCCATATTTATTATTCAACCACAAATTATATTATATCATCCTTGAATATCATCATTATTATCATACCCATAATTCATGGTCTAACTCCCACGTTGTCCACGTACATTAATAATCTTATCCAAGATACTATTTATAGAATTACATAAACTATAATTTCATAAGTAGTTATAATTCTACCCATAAGACTCATATGATAACAAGTTAAATATACGTACTCATAAGTCCAATCATTAGCAGCATATCCAGAATATGAATAACCTCTAGGTTTAATATATGGAATAATGATATTATCATTTTAAGTTATTAAGCCCTAATTAGACCATTATTTCATTTTGAAGGACCTAAGACAAACAATGATACTTCCAAATACTTATCAGGATACCATTACCATATTCTAATCTACCTAACACATAAAATACCAAAATTTCCTTATTAGCCCATAATGACCAAAACGTCCTTAGGGATAACCAAACGTATTTAATTTATAAAATCTTGCATCTTCCTTAATCATTATTTTTCTTAAACCCACCATTTACCATCATACTTCTTAAATATGCATATTCCACTTATCATGGTTCATTTGGCCTATATTTCATGCCATACAATATAATTCTCACAAATATGTCATTAGCATAACAATATTATTTCCATAACTCTTACCCATTCTCACTTCCTTTCAAACATATATTCCATATAATCACAACATACATTAAATCATATAACAACAATATCATAAAAATACACATATCCATACTAGTAATTAACACAAAAACTCTAAAACATATATTATAATCCTTACCAACTAGGACACCGGGCTCTAAGTACATAAATCCTAGACCTCCTCCTTCAAGATCACCAAAGTACCACCTATGAAAAATAACATAATACACAGTTAAGCTCAAAGAGTATAACTGAGGGATAAATTAAGGTAAAGAGGGTAAAAATAGAAATAACTAAATCAAATAGAAGCTTGAGATGTGTGGATGTTTGGTGGAGTTATGGCAAAAATTTGGTGGTATTTAGATAAGATTTAAGGGTGAAAATAGGGGTGCACGGTTGAAATGGGTGGTTGCCCAGTCATGCTGCAAGCATTGCACACCTTAGTCGAGAGTTAGGATCACGCACAGCTAGGCAGTGTGAAGTGGAATGACCGTACTCGATCACTAGGCAAACAGGTGTAAGTCAAACAAATGCACACAGTTGTATGATAGGACTGTGTGCAAGCCATACGAGGGTGCACGAGCAAGCTATGTTGGGTTTCACGGGTGTGCGATAGCAAATTTTAGTGTTGAATGGCCATGCTTAAGGCCATCCACATGCCGTGAGTTTTTTAAAAGCAAGAAAAATGCGAGGGAGAAGAGGGAAAAAGAAGTAGTGTTCAGCAGCGATGGGCAAAGATGGTTCTAGGGAAGGATGGGGTGACCTTGGTGGCTATTCCACCGGTTAATGGGTAGTGTGTGGTGGTTGTGGTAGTGCACAGTGGTGATGGGAGGCATGCAAAAGAAAAACAAGGCAAGGAAAAAGGAGGAAGAATAAGAGAGAAAAGAGAGGGGCTTAGGGCGGTGTTTTCTTAACACAAAAATGGGTAGACTGGAGGCAAAACAAAAAGGAAGAAAGGAGAGTGAAGTGGATGTGTGTGTATACGCGCATGTGAATGGGGAAGAAATGGTAGAGGGAGGCATGCGGCGGGTGATGGTGGGCCGGACATGAGGGGCGGTAGTGGAGATGATGGTTGTGTGTTGTGGGAAGATAGTAGGGGGTGCAACAGGCAATGGTGATGGTGAGTGTGAGTGTATGTTGCGTGAAAAAGGAAAAAGAAAAAGAAGAAGGTAAAGGGTAATGGTGTGTGTGTGTGAAAGTCGGGAAGGAGAAGAGAAGAAGATGGGTGTTGGATGATGGATGATGGCGGCTTTAGTAGAGGTGATGAGAGAAGGTGCAAGTGGGAGGATGCAAGTTGCAAATTTCCAAAGTCAATCTTTATGGCAAAGATGACGGGAGAAAGGAGAAGAAAAATAAAAGAAAAGGAGAAAGAAAAAGGTTGGGGATTAATTTAGATGATTTTGGATTAACCAAAATAGATAGGATTAGTGAAAATTTTAGTGGATTTGAAATGAGGTTATAAAATACGGTTTATTTAGGTTAAAGATTTGGATTTGGCTAAGGTTTTGGGATTAAGAAATTTGGTTAAGGCTAAAATGAGGTTTTCTTGAGATTATAATTGAATTAGGATATTAATAATACGATATTAGACTAATTAAAAATTTTTGGGGTATTACAATATGATATGTGGTGTTGTATATTGAAAGAAAAAAAAAGAAGAGAATTACAAAAGCATAAGTTTGTGTGTATTATTGGTGGGTATAAATATTTGCATGTAATATGTATATATATAATTGTGTTAATGCATCTTTATGATCATAGAATGTATTGGAGATTGAAAAATCATTTATGTTGGGACTTATAAGAACTTTGTGGGAAATTTGGTGTTTTAGCTATCTTAGGAGTATTTTGGTCAATAAGGGTTAAAAATAAATTATTGGGTATTTTAATGTGATAATTGGTTCAAAATGGGTTGAGTATATTATGTGGAATTTTTGGCATAAATATAAATGGTTTAAGTCCATTAAATGAGAAAACTGGTTTTAAGTGGGAATAGTAACCCTAGGAGCGGAATTATGATCACATGTGTGAAATGTAGGGATTTGACATTAACTTTGGAATATATTATTAATATTTACGTTTTAGATATAGCTATTAAATTTGGTGGTTATCTAGGTGTTATGGGGAACATAATGATGAAATTGTAAAATTAGGGTTTTGTGGAAAAATTGTGAATAATTACCCTATGGTTAGACTATTATTGCATGTGTAAGACTTTACATGTATACCTTGATTTTTGGGTATGTTTTCAATTAAAATATTTTAAGGATGGTTATTGAATTTGGTGATAAAGTGAGTACCAAGGGATAATTTATGATTGACTTATGAAAATTAGGGTTTCGTATGAGGGATGTGGCCTTTTCCTTATAGGGGTGTACTAATATTCATGTGGTTATATTTTATGTGCTTTAAATTATTATGTTAAGATATATTATGTGCTTTTCATGTCTACATATGCATATGCATGAGGACCTTGAGAAATACCACCTTGAATAAGATACTAATTACTTAAAGAAAAATTACGTGAGTTGAGGCTGAGGTATAGTGTTTTCGTTCCACTGAATGATAATAGTGACTTAGATGTATTTTTTCCTGAAATGTGCTCCTAACTATTTTGTTGGTTTTAGAATAGTGGGATTCCCAGGATCAATGTAAACCAAAATATGATCTTAAGATAAGCAATAATAAATAAGATATTAATCACTTAAAGTGAAAGATTATATAAGTCAAGACCAAGGTGTTGTGCCCATTCCACCAAATGATAATAGTGGTTCAAGAGCATTTTTCCTTGAGATGTTCTTATGATCATGTTACCGATTTAAAGAAAAAAAGGTGATTAGGAGCATATTGCTTTAAGAGGTGTTGGATATATTTCATCGGACAATAATAGTGGCTCAGGTATATTTTTTCCTAAGAGGTGCTTCAAACCACTCTACTAGTTTAAGAATAATGGTATCTTTGAACTCAATGTATTAAGGATATAGATTATGATTGTAACTAATGATAGGATTCTAGAATCAAAAATATCTTACATTATATTATTGTGCTCGCTTATGCTTCCATATGATTTATGTTTTTTGTGTAACCTGGTTATTATTTTATTATTACTTTACTTAGTATGTCGTGTGTGTAACACCCCCAAAATTTACTACTAAAAAATTTCATTTTATTAAAAGGTTAGTGGAAGAAAAATAAAAAATTGTGAATTTAGAAAATATTACCTCCATACTTAGTACCAGACCGGTTCACTCATATCGTTCCAGTACCAAGTGCTAAGGCTAAAGAATGAAATATTAATTGCTAGAAATTCAAATCATATTTAAAATCAGAGTAGCGCAAGTAAGCATTTACAAGAATAGAATCCACCAGTGGTGGTTACAAGAATAGGGATTTCATTTAAACCAGACATTAGAAGAGGAAGGATAAAACCCTAAAAGCCGGATAATCCTTATTCTCTTTCCCGTTTCCCACTTGAGTAGCACTTGAAATTTGACCTACAAGGGACACTGCCCATTGAATAGGCAGGGGCCCCACAAATGGAACCCTTAAGTACTATGGTACTAAGTAACCCTTTAAAAATACACTTAAAAGCATGTCCGCAATGTAACACATGATACAAAGCTATATACATATATAACAAGATGTGTATATATAACATTCACATAATTGACATTCACATTAGATATCAATAGGTCGTACTGTATGATCGATAATTTCGGCCTTAAGCCATGTCATAGTGAAAAATTAATACATTCGGGCCTTAAGACATTAGTCCATCATTATTCAATCATCTCTCAAATTTTATATCCATGTGAGTGCGGGAACCCCACTATTATAGCCAGTGGACCGGTCATGCAGGGCAAAACGCTCCTGGCTACTATTATTCTCCTGTGGACCGGTCATGTAGGACAAAACGCTCCTGGCCACTATTATTCGCCAGTGGACCGGTCTGGCCCCAACTCACATGGTGTTTCAGTGTAAGTGACTTGTATTTTTCCATAACTTTATTCACATCCCTGACTGGTTTTATTGAGCTCGAGACCCCCACTATTATTGCTAGTGAATTGGAATATATATCAACATCATCCAGGGCAACACGCTCCTGGGCCACTATTATATCCGGTGGATCGGTACTCATAATCACTTGCCAGGGCAACACGCTTCTAGGCCACTATTATATCCGGTGGATCGGTACTCATAATCACTTGCCGAGGCATCACGCTCCTGGGCCACTATTATAACCGGTGGATTGGTACTCAATATCATAATTCAATTGGGTCCGGCTCATTAATCTTTCACTTTTATTATTAGTATTTTTTCTTTTTTAATCAGCACAACAATTCCATTTATTTGCCTCAGATGGGAGATCAAGGACCCGGGACAAAAAGGTATACCAGTCGTACCGATGCATACAAGCCACTCAGTACCCTTCAACCATGAACCCAGGGACGCAAAGGTACCCTGCTCGTACTAGTGCATAAAGTTACTCAGTACCCTACCGATAAGGACACCTAATTCATAAGTATGCATACCCCCTAAATATGTCCGTAGAGCTAGATAGAGTAAGATATAGAGTCTGACTGGGGCACAAAGGCACACTAGCAAATACCAGAATAATCGTAGGCTAAACCACGTCTTTAGGGTAGCGACCCCTAAAGAGCCACCATTCCCGATCTCGAGGTCTTTCACTTTAAGTATTAGCATCTTAATTAAAGTGATCACGAAAAGCACAATAATCAGATACTTATTCACTTTCAATCATTATGATATCATTAGTCTCTTCTTATTCAGGCAGTTATCCAAGATAACACAGAGAAATCATTAAGGCCATCATAATCTCATCTAATTCCGAATTAGGATTCGTTCTCGTGATACTTACTAAGTATCAAATACTCTTACCTTGCTAATCAATGTTATTTGAGTCATATTATGAAATTCAACAATCACAACGACATGTCAGGTACAAATTACTCATTTACCCCTTACTTATATAATTGCTAAGTCATCCCTTCCTTACTTGACAAATTACCTTATTACCCTCCTTGTTGCATAATTACCAAATTACCCCTTACTCGATTTAGGTTACCAAGTTATCTCCTACGCTTTTTAGATCACCATTCACCCTTCATAATTGTTACACTTAACATATTTCCTATTTTGGTTTGTTAGATTACCGAATTGCCCTTCTCTTTTGTTATAATTACTAAATTGCCCTTAAGTTGGATAAATTACCAAATTATCCTTCTTCATTATCATGATTACTAACTTGCCTCTTTAGTCGTTAAATAATTACCAATTTACCCTGTAGTTGGTTAAATTACCAATTTACCCTTATCCATTATTATAATTACCAAATTACCCTTCTCAATTATTATAATTACCATTTTATCCTTCTCTATTATTATAAATACCAACTTACCCTTTTCCATAATTATAATTATTAATTTACCCTTCTCCATAATTATAATTACAAATTTGCCCTTCTCCATTTTTATAGTTACTATATTGCCCTTCTCCCTTATTAAAATTACCATAATGCCCTTTTATTGGTTAATTTACCAAATTACCCTTCTCTATTAGCATAAATATCCAATTGCCCTTCTATAATCATAATTTAATTACCAATTTATCCTTCGTCGTTATCATAATTACCAAGTTACCCCTTACTCCCAAGTTTGCCATAAATATCCTTATAATTTACAAAATTACCCTTCTACCCCTTACTTCCAAATTACCATAATATCCTTTTATTTGCAAAATTACCACAATACCATTTTTGCTCATAAAATTACCATAATACCCCCCCTTTTACTTTACAAATTACTATTTTACCTTTTTACATCCATAATTATCATTTTTATCTTTTCATACAAAATTACCATTTTGCCTTTCTTTTCCAAAATTACCATATTACCCTTTACTCCCAAAATTACCACAATACCCTTTACTTATAAAATTAACATTTTTCCATTTGCTTAAAAAAATTACCATATTGCCCTTTTGCCTCCAAAATTACCACTTTACCCCCTTTATTACACCACTTTTATTAAATTAACATTACCACATGGAATAATAATATCAATACTCCATTAACAATATCCAACTCCACCAACTATTATATTTTAATATAATACTTATTAGCACCCACACATATTAGGCCACATTCTCATACAAGAAATATTATTAAAATGGCCCTAGGGCTCACAATAATATTATTCATGTACAAATGGTCACAATAATATAATATGACATGGATAAGTACTAAACACTTTCATTAATAATCAAACTCTTCCCTTAAGCAACATTTCCACACATGGCATATAAACTAACATACTCTTTTCTTTTTATCAATCAATACAAGCAAATATATATATTATATTAAAAATCCTAATTTGCTAACATACGTTTAAGTGAGGTTTAACGATTACCTTAATTTTTGCCAAAAATCAAATCTTACCGGTATCCCGGTTAAAAATTCAAGCTTTAAATAGCAAAATCAACACCTAAAAATAATATCAAAATTCATTATATTAGAAATAAGAAAATCAAAGCATAAGACTTTATAAATTTTACTTAGTGAAATAATTAATTTAAATATTATCATACCTTAAAATTATTAATAAAAATAGGTCAATAAATGCAGCAACTCATACTGCTCATGCAGCATCAGCTGCATGCAAAAATAAAAGAGGAAGGCTCGGAGGGGGTGAAGAAAAGGTAAAATGGCTATTTTCAGGTTGGTGGTTTTGGGCTAGGAAAGAAGATAGATAGGGGAGGTTTGGAGGCAAGGGAAAGGTGCAGGAGTGAAGAGGGGGTGTAGGTGGCGGCTGGTGATGGGTTGTTGGCGGCCAAGGGCGGCGGAGGCGGCGACGGCAAGGTGGCGAAATGGGCTGCAGGAAGGGATCGGGCTGAGAAGGAAGGAAAAGAGAGGGGAAAAGTGGAGGGTGAGGGAGCTTATTTCAGCCAAACAAGGTATGGGGTGGTAGAGGAGGTTGTAGGGGTGTGGATTGGTGGTTTGGGTGGCGGCAGAGGTGGTCGGACGGCGGAAAACGAAGGGGTTCCAGGTGGGCTGCCGATAAGGGAGAAAAATGGGGAGGAAAAGAAGAGGGGAGGAAGGTGGAGTTGCGGGGTGGCTTGGACGGTGTTGTGGTGGTATTGGTGGTTTTGGTTTAATGAGGCGGTTGCACCGGCGGAGGGCGGCGGTGGTGCAGAAAACGGGGATGAAAATGGAAGAAGAAGAAAAGGAGAGAAAGGGATCGGGGAAGGGGGAGGCTCGAAAATAACAGGGCAGGAAAGGGCTTGTGAGAAGAAGAAAAATAAGAGGGAGGATAAGGTAATAGGTGGTTGATCAGGTGGCAGCGTTTAGGGTGGCAGGGGAGGTGGTAGGGTGGCAGGAAGGTGGTAGGGTGGCAGGGAGGGGAGACGAAGAAGGGGGGAAATAGGGTAGTGGGATGGTTTGCAAGGCTGGCCAGGTCCGAAAATAGGAAGAAAATGACGGGAGAGAGGGAGGGAAGATGGTGGCAGCGAGGGTTGCAGGTGGTGGCAGTGGGCATGGCGTCGAAACATGCAGCTGGTCAAACGTAGAGGTCGAAGAAGAAAGAAGGGAGAGGGAGGGAGAGCAGACTAGTAGGGGAAAGAAAAAAGAAGAGTTGGGCCAGTCCGGTCCAAGGGGAGAAAGGAAGGAGGAAAGGAGGAGGGGTTGGGACGGTTGGTGCGTGTTGGGGGGGGGGAATAGACCAGTGGCCCAGGCGTGCAAGGAGGGGAGGCCTAGTAGCCCGAAGCCAGAAAAAGAAAAAAAGGAAAAAGAGAGGAAGGAGGAAAAGGGAGAAAAAGGAGAAGGAAAGGAAAAGGAAAAAAAGGGAAAATAGGAGAAAATAATTTAATTTAATTTAGAAAATAATAAAATGCAATATTTTTGATAAATTATTTAATTTAATAATTTAATATATTGGTTCAAAAATGATAATTTTAGTAAAATATTAGTTTGAAAATATATTTAAACAAAAATAATATGATAAAATAACTAAATATTTATTTTTAATTTATTAAATACTCCTATCCACATTTATATACTCAAAAATCCCTAATATAATTAAACTAAATAATTTTAAAATATTATTTCAAATAAAAGTTATTTATTAAATTACAGGTTTTCTAAAATTTTGGGGGATTACAGTGTGCTAATCAACCTTTTCATGGGTAATGCTCATTCCCATGAGTAGAGGTCTCAATTGAGTTTGTACAGGTTATTAAGCAGAGGTGTTCCAAACTATTCCACCTACTTAAGAATAGTGGGGTTCTTGGACTCAAAGTAAACAAAAATATGATTTTGAGATAATTAATAATGAATAAAAGATTAAACACTTAAAGTAAAAGATTGTGTGAGTTAGGACTGATGTGTTGTGCTCATTCCACCAGATGATAATAGTGACTTAGGAGTGATTTTCCTGATATATGCTTCAAAATGTCCCATCAATTTAAGAATAGTGGTAAAGAGCGTATTGCCCTGAGAGGTGTTGGATATATTCCATTGAACGATAATAGTAGCTTAGATGTGTTTTTTTTTTTCCGAGAGGTGTTTAAGAGAGTTCCACCACTTTAAGAATAGTAGGGTCTTTGAACTCAATATCTTAAAAATATGGATTATGATTGTAACTAATGATGGGCTTTTAGAGTTAGTATTATCATACATTATGCTATTGTTCTCCCTTATACTTTAATATTATTTTATGTCTTCTGTGTAACCTAGTTATGGTTGTATTGTTACATTATAAAGCACTTAGCATACTAATCATCCTTTTTATGAAACTACTCATTCCCATGAGCATAAGGCACAATTAAATATATGTAGGTCAATGAGGACCCACTAGATGGCTTTATTATTTATGATGTCTTGATTGGGGAGGAATGATCCTATTTTATGTATCGGGTTTAGGATCAAAGGGTCATGTTATTTGAGTCTTTGTTTTGACTCGGATACCCTTTGGGGCTCTTCGTTTAGGGTATTCCATTACGTATTTTGAATATTGAATTTGAAGTTAACCTCCAAACTATTATCCATGTTATGAATTCATCTCTCTCTCTCTCTATTATATTATGTTTAAATGTTTAACCAATTTGCCTTGTATTCAATATAAGAATAATACGGTAAGCGAAACTTATATCAAGTATAGTGGTACCACCCAAATTCATTGGTTTTGTTTCCACTTAAACAAAAAAAAAATAGTGATAAAGTTTGGAGTGTTACGCTATATTTTTATGTGTGTTTCTTCATATGTTTTTGTGCGATTTTTTTTGTCTGATATAGTATTTTTTTGTTAAATCCTAATTCACTTCTTCTTATATGATTTACCTCTTGTACTTTCATTTCCTTGTGTCTTGTGCTTTGAATACATTATCCTTGTGTCTAGTATAAGATAGATGGTAGGATGTATATCTTATGTTAGATGCAACGGTAATAACCAATTTTTCATAGGATGGTTTCTGTATTTTCGCTTCCACAATTGTTTTAAAAACAATTTTTTTAAGAAAAAAATAAAGGTGTTATAAAAGTGAATGATGATTAATCATTAAATTGCTTGATCAGCTAATTTTTAGATTATCCCTTCTCTAGGGCATTGGGGATTCACTGTTTATGAAGGTCTGAGCTAGCAATGTTCCCCTATATAAGCATTTGAAGCTCATGCTAGAGGCAAATGATGTTGGGAAACTGGGGGGATTAAGACACATTCAAATGTCGTAGAGTTTGCTTGGCTTTGAATCAATCTTGCTAAACATTGGTAGTTTAACGTTCACGTACAATGTCGTAATGTGAGTTGAGTCAATCAAACTGAAAGGGAACTCCCCGTAGAACCTTGGGTTGCTAAAGATGCATAAAGCCTTTGGGCTTCGACATTCTAAGTTCGGTCTAAGGACCAAAAAGTTGCACATACATATATTTAGATGCATTGATTGATTAGTATAACATTCTTATACATTAGTTTTTAAAGGAAAAATAATTTACATTCACATTAATTCATTCAACATCAAATAAAATTATAATATTTTATAAAATTAAGTTAATGTTAACTAAATAATATTTTAAACCACTTATTTAGATGATGATGATGATGATGAATAATAATGATGATAATAATTGCTCTCATTCGTATTCATCCCGCTCCAAACGAAACGTAACTCTAACCTGACCGACTCCCTGTCATGTCAATGAAAGACGCATCACTCACAATCACACGCTCTCTCGCTCAGATGGTCCCTCACCTTTGGATCCCAGCATTTTATATCGTTAAACCTTTAATGACAATGAGCGGAGTCTTCTCAAACCATCATTGCCTTTGACTCACAGCAGCGTTATATTTACGTGTGCCGCATAAAACCATATTTACTTTTAGAATTTCTTTATCAATTTAAGCTTTCAAATGTTATGAACTAAATTCCCGTCCCGCATTATTTGTAAAATATACATTTTAAGTCATCTGAAAATAGTTTGAACTTAGAAGCTTTATATTCATAAATGTAATTGTAATAAATTTAATTTAGATATTTAGATATTTAATCTAGTATTTTACAAATATTCTATTTTTTTTCTTTATGATTTCACATGACTACTTTCATTTTTTTTGTATTTACTTGATAATCTAAAATAAAGTAGAAAGGTTCAATTATTTTTTACCTTTTAAATAGAAATGAGTCAAAATATGAAGGCATAACATTCCTTAAACGAAATTAAGTACTTAATTAATACATTAGAGATTAAAGAGAGAGAAAAAAGTTAGAATAAAAATAAAAATCAATCTCTAGTTACTTTAGACAAAAAAAACTTTATCTATGAGAAAAAAAATAACTTTTTATCTAAAAATAAAAAGTTGATATAAAAATAATATAAATTTTATATAATACTCCTTTTATTTTATAATATATATTATTTTAAGTCGTAGCATAGCAACTAAAAATAAAACATCCAATACAACTAAATATAGTATTTTTTTATTAGCAGTAACTTTTACTTTAAAAACACTATTAATTTAAAATATATGTTAAAATTGTAATTGAGAGAATGTTATTAAATTATAATGTTTTCTATTTTTAGTTTATTTACTATAGTCTTTAGGATTAGTCTTAGTATTTTTTTTAATATAATTTTAACAGCTCAATCATTAATTATTAAAACAAGTAAAGGCTAAAATATTTGATAGTAAAGGCTATATATATATAAATTATTTGAGAGAGTAATACTTTAATTATTATATTAAATACGGGGTACAATATTTTATTATTGGGTGAGGTGAAAGGTGCAATCTGTCATAATATTTTAAAACGGAAAATAAAAAAATGAGAATGGTACGAAATAAAAAAGATGTTTTTTAAGTTATAAATTTTGTTTTATATATTTTATAAAAAAAAACTGTAGACGTAAAATAGTTATAAAAAAAAATCGGGAGAGACGATGAAATCAGCGTCTGCCGACATCTCGGCTACAGTTATAGCCTATTGATCCGACAAAAGGCATGTCTAAAGCCGCAGACATACCAACGAACAAGCACCGCCGTCAAACTTTTAATCTGAATGTTTCATCCATTAAATGACCGAAATATCCCCCTCCACCCCTTTTCTTCTGCCTCAGCTGGCGGGCAGCCGTCTGTCAGTCAGTTTACGTGTAGGTCGAAACCACCCTGCTGATATGATATGATGACGGACTTACTTCCATCGCCACTCATTTCACCCGTCGTAAAAGGGGTCCCACACTTGCCGTGTTACTGACTTACTGTTAGCGTCGGCCGCGATCGCATTCATACACGGCATGCGTGTCCCACGGCGACATGAAGTCCTTGTGAAGTTGTAGACGCGCCAAGAAGCGGTCGCTCTCAATGTTCAAGTTTAAAGTTGGCAAATTAGGCGGATCGAGGTAAAGGCTCGTTTCCGCTACTTTATTTATTGGATGAGGCCAACTCCAATCTTATTTATTAATTGAGCCGGTTCCGCTCGTTATTTTTATAAGTTGGCTAGAGTAAGATTCATTTAAAAATTTATACGTAAATATAATATTATATACAAGTAGTATTTATATTTTTATATATAATAATTATTTTTAATAATATATATATTTTTTTTGGGTGATACAAAACCCCCAGTTATTAATAAAACTGATAAAATATATTTTAATAGTTCATATATATTACAACAGATGTAAAAATATCCCATACAAAAAATGTCTGCAAAGTGAGGCACCTGTACTACACACGTGCGAGTGCCACGCTTTTAGTGCATTGCACGTGCCCTCACGTTACTTGGAGCTAGCATTTTTACTCAGCAGAAAAAAGGAGATGAATGTACTCTCCCATACACCGACAGATGTGCCGTTGAAATACCCCAAGCACCGATTGTTGCTGTCGTTTTCATAGTCCCAGCAGCGGCAGTTATTGCTGTTTTTATACCCTAAGTAGCAGTAAATTTTATCGTTCTCATCCCTCCACCACCAGCCAAATGAGCCGTTTTTACACTCATCAGTCATCACCTATATATTCTGTCGTTTCTGCGCCTCCAACGACAGCAAATTCTGTCGGTCTGACCCCTCGGGCACCGCCATATTTGACCGTTTCCACCCTAGATATTTTTAAAAAAATTATCGAATTTAAATTATTTATAAATAAAGATATCTAATAATCCATATTCTATTTTTGTCGAATATTTATTATAAATTAAATATATATATATAATATATAAATTATATATAGATATAGAATCGTTTTTTTTATCTCATTCCTTCACAGATAAGCATCAATTTTTTTCATTCTCATTACTTTATCGTAAATCTTTTCATACCAAAGTTATTGTACAGAATATGTGGTTATGGCCAAAGTAGGACATAAAAAAATTGTATTAAAAATATAGGGTGCGGCGTAGGTATGTGTATAATTATTTTGATTTTTATCCGAACCCTTATATATAAATGAATAACTTCATCATTTTTATTCTTCATAGTAGAAGTTACCGTCAAATAAAATTTTATAATTTTTTTTTAAACACTCACAGTAAATAATGAACTTAGAAGTTCTTCAAACTATAAAGGATTGAAAGTCCAAAAAGCTACGATGAGTTCGGAACTCTGATAAACTACAAAGATGGGGTCACAACCTTATCGTACAACGATGATAGATTTACAATACCGATAAGCTATGGATACACAGAAGATATACAAATAGATTCTCTCAATATTAATTACAACTTAGATAAAGAGGTAAAATTTATTTTTTTAGTATTGTAAATTGTATCGACGAATTTGATTTGATGAAATTAATACTTCTTTTTATTATATTATTATGGTAGACTTTTTTTTAGGATATGGCGAATACATATTTTACTATTCAAAATTATCAGAGATTTTTTATAACAAAATAAATATTTTCTAATTATGAAGAACTTGTGACATGGGATAAAAAAAAAAGGGGTAGAACTCGTAAGATGACTTTATTATCAAAGGTTTTAGAAAATAAAATAGTATAGGGGTAGGTAGAGTCTCGATAATATGTGAAAGAAGTGGAGTGTACATCCGCACTAGACTTACAGATACCGAAGGTGCACGTAATGCATGTTCTAAAAAGAATGATTGCCCTTTTTTTATTATTGGTGTTAAAATAATTATGGTGGATGGCAAGTGGTAGTTAGAAACGGGACACACAATCACAAATTGATAAATTATGACCAAAGGCATGTTGTTCTTGGTAAGTTGATAGAAAATAAAGTTCAATTTATTGATGAACTTATCACAGCTAACGTAAAGCCACGACAAATCATACCACTTCTTCAAAAATAATTTGAAAGAAATATAAGTATGATAAGGCATATTTATAATGTCTGACAGAAGCTTAGGTCCGAAAAAATGGACGGTCAAACAATGTTACAGCATATTATAAGTATGTTGGTAGAGAATCATTACTTTCAGTGGCATCAAAGGGAGCCATAATCAAATATAATAAGCGAACATCTATTTGCACATCCCGTATATGTTATTATTTTATGTGTATTTCCTTTTATTTTACAAATAGACTGCACGTATAAGACGAATAGATATGGAATGCCCTTACTTGAAATTATTTAGCTAACACCAACACAATTGAATTTCGATGTTGCATGTGCATACATGTCATCCGAGAAGGAGGAAAATTATTTTTGGGTACTTAAGAGATTAAAGACCTTAATGGATCCATATATGCTTCCAACCACCATTATTATCGACCGAGAACTTGCTCTTATTTCAGCTGCGGAATATATTTTTTTAACTTCAAAACATTTATTATGTAGGTTTCATGTTAATAAGAATGTGGAGGAAAGGTGTAAGAAAGTCTATGGGCATTCATCGTTCGCATGTAGTTTTATGTCACGATGGAAAAATGTGATAGATGTTACGGATGAACAAACATACGAGGAATGACTATTGTCATTGGAGGAAGATTACATAAATATGTCGAACCTAATTTCGAATCTAAAGACGAATTGGCTATAACCATATAAACATAAAATTGTTTCCACATCCTTCGGTGATATGTTTCATATCCATCATATTACAATGAATATGTATGATTTATATTTTATCTCCTAGTATAGTTGCTTTTACTTCTTTTCTAGTGATAAAGTCATATACTGAATTTTTTTATTAACAGGGTTGAAGGTGCTCATGAATCTTTGAAGATATTTCTAGAGACATCATGAGGCAGCTTCAATACAGTATACAAACAAATGCACGCATTCCTGGAATTGCAACATAATGAGATAAAGGCATCGCCAGAGAAGTCTCAGTTCAATACTCTTTATTTCGCTAAAAGTGCCCTTTATGCCAATTTGAGAGGTCATGTTACTTTATATGAAATGGAGCTGGTCAATAAAGAGTGTCAAATACTTGATTATGTAGGTATCGATGATGATTTATGTGGATGTTACATGAAATATACACACAAGATACCATGTACACATGAGATTAATATAGACATTCATAACTAAATGCCAATCCCCATGTCGGTTATTCATCTCTTTTGGAAGAAACTCGACTTAGATGGGCCGATTAATCCATCGACACCCCAATAACCATTAGAGGTTGCATCTCATTTACTCCATATTTTCATGGAAGATGTTATGAGCCAGCCACCAGCAATATGAAATCAATTGGCTAAAGAGATATTTAATATTGTAGTTCCCCATAGAACACCTCTCCATGAGCCACTGGCATGGCAGCATAAGGGTCGCCCAAGGAACTCCACCGGAAGGGAATAATCTAGTTGGGAGTATATAAAATAATAATTCTGTAGTCGTTCGAGATCAACACAACGTCGAGGCTGTGGTTGGGGTCAAGGATAACAATCGGCATTTATGTCATCAGGCCAATTACAATTTATGTACGTGACTTAGATGAATCGATATATAGTTCCTTATATTAGTAGCTAATGTAATGTGTTAGGGGATGGAAACTATGGTTTCAGAGCATTTGCTTATATTATAATAGTAGAAGAGGAATGGTGGATTCAGATTCGTACTGACTTATATCACGATATATTGGTGAGACGGCAGTTGTATAAGAATGTGTTCATATATGACAGCGTTGATCAAGTTCTTAATACTATTCCCATTGGGAAGGGCCAGCTCTGATGGCACACTGGATGAAAATGCCTGATATTATTTATGCCATTACAACCCATTACTGTGTGTTGTTCGTATATTACTCGTTGAATGCATGCAATTCATTCTTACCTTTAGTGACGCAACACCAAATTCAAGGTCCTTGAAATAAAGTCACTATATGTTTTTTGTAAGACATAAGTCATTACATATTGATGAGCACTGAGTTTTATGAATTTTTCTCCATTTCAATATTATATGAATGGCAATTCTTATATTTTTGTGTTTGGCATATATATCTTTTAGAAAATTTTCCACTCCTACCACTACATGCAAATTGGAATAGACGCCGTGATAGCAGCGTTTCAACATGGAATGTCTTATATTTTTCAAGATTCTAATAATGGCCCTCATTGGTACATGATGGCACACAAGAGCCACATCCTCTATCTTCAGACTCAACTTCAATTTAGAAGTGTTGTAATTTTTTCTTAGTTTATTTGTGTTTACATCCTTTGAAACATCTACATGATGAATTTTTGGAGCTTTGTGTTTATTTTTTTGGTTAGCTTTCTATGATAGCTTAAGTATCTAACATATGGTAATCAGATATATTTTTACGTTATTTAGCTTAAGTATCTCGGTGTTCAATGTGGATTGAATAATACTATTTTAAAGACCTGTGGTAAAATAAAACGACATATGACATTAGTTGTAACACATATATTTTAATCAGAGCACATAACCATACGTTAATACATTAAGGTCATTGCAAATGCTCACACCCAGGTGGAGTAACTCCTAAATCAGGCACAAGAGTTTCAATACATGTAACTACCTGCTGATAATTTGGAGCCAGCTCTCCCCTCCAATACAATCGACGTATAGTTTTACGTGCTTTGTTCAGACGTCTTTTGGCTAGAATTTGATGATCATTATTTGGATGTTCAACCAAATATTCTTCCATCGTTGCCAATATATACATATGAGTTCTAGGAACATACCAATCCATAGAGTCATGAGCCACATCCCATGGGTATTGAGCTGGTGGTCCGAAAATATCCGGTCCCAAAATGTGTTCACACCTCAAAAACCATTGGCTAAGCATATGTGCGTAATAAACTTTATACTTCTTGAGGGAATGACCTCTCTATATGTTCCTAGTGAGCTTGATAGGCTCATCGGGGATCACTTGTATATATTCGAACTGACATGTCACTCTATCTGGCATATATGGTTCAACTTTCTCCAAATAGTGTAAACAACCATGATATAATGTCGTAAGACAATCTCTATATAGATCAGCTACTCCGTATGAATCCCAAATGACCTTTCGTAAAAAAAAAGACTAAATACAGATATCACTAACATAATATAGTACAAATAGAATAATTTAAGCATACATTTGATGCAGGCATAAGATCAATATTTGCTTGAAAGTACTCGAGTGCCTCCAATTTGTTGTCAAATTTATGTCTACTAAACCACCTCATACTACGAGGATGATCTAGATCATACCTAGATCGTTCCACTCCAAACCCTGGAAGGTATTCATATATCTACGTATGTTATAATATTATGTTGTTAGAATTATAACTAATGTATCCAAGTATGTAATATATATATATATATATATATATATATATGATAATTATAAAATTACCTGTAATAAAGTGACACATCTTGACATTTGAGTAACGTCAGCTCTAGAAACCATACCAAGTTGTTGATATAGAAAGAAAGTGTGGCTGCACCCCGTGTATAACCTTCAACACAGCTTAGATCTTGAAGAAAAATAATATAGTACATATTAACTTTATCAACCGACTTATCGTCAAACTACAATACGCCGATCAACCATAATATATACCCGATGAATTTTTTCTTATCCCCTAACCAATATGATTCACATAATTCTTATAGCCATTTAAATGAAAGCCCGCCCTTTTTGAGTGACTTCATTCACTTACATTTCCTCCATCCCAAACAAGGCACCCATTGCACCAATTAATTGCTTACGAGTGTCGGTTGTCATCTCTAAATATAATGGATGACCATCAACTTGTAGCCCTAATATACGATGTACATCTAAAAGGGTGATTTTCATATCATCCTATGGCATATGAAAGATATTAGTGTCTAGTTGTCATCTCTCAATAAATGCTGAAATAAGTGGCATGTTCGCATGGTCAAATGTGCTGGATGGAAGGTGTTATAATCTTTTTTATCGTATCTAAGCAAACATCCTTTTATTGATGCTTCCAAAAAAAACTTTTGAAAACCTCCTGTCTCGTGTGGATCCTGGGAAAACCACGATCCTGAAAAATAAAAGAAACAAATGTAATGAATATAAATGATTAGTTACATATAAAATAAGAATTAATAAATAATTAATATGGTAAACTTGTCTTTCCTAACCATAAATCTAAATCCATATGACCGCCAAAGCTTGGAATCAAATCAAGGATTATTGGACTTCCGGGACATGTCCCAAGCAAGTACCATTCAACCTTCAGTTGCATACTTTGTTCATCTTCACTAGCATTACCAACATCCCTATCATCATCATCTCTATCATTGTCGTCGTCTTCATCCTCATCATCATCACCACCACCATCATCATTACGCACATAAGTTGATGGCAATGCTTGATCAGTAATGTGGGTTAATGATGCTGGCAAATCCAATGATGATCTAGATCTACCAACAACAGGTGGGTGAACTGAGGATGATGATACTCCTATGTCAGGCTGTGTCGGTGAGATAAGAAAATCTATATATTCTATAGATAATGGAAAACCTCCAGACTTGAAACCTCTGACCCCAAAACCTCCAAACCCCAAACCCCTACCCCTGAACCTTCGTACCCTCCGAACCCCAAACCTCTGAACCTCAAAATGCCAACATCAGCCATAAACAATGGATGACCTGCATAGTCTACATATGTTAGAAGGTTAAGAGCTTGATGGCTAGACCTTGGTTGTTCGGAAACTTGTGCAAATTCTTGTTGTTCCAATGCTTCTTCCGGTTCTTGTTAACCTGCTTTTTTGCCTCATCATAATCCTCTGGCAAGACGTTTTTTGAAATTTCTCAGACGAGACATCGGAGGATGTTGTTCAGTAGCATTTATATTACGTCATGAAGAAGCAGTAACAAAACGACCCTCGGTTCTATCTACTACTCTATCTTGTCTGTGACACATCTAAATTTCAATAATAAAACTAAGTATATTAAAACTAGGTATATGAATTGAAGATAATAAGTCAACACATCAATAAAACATAAATACATACATGATAGTAACGTAATCATTAAATATCAACCCATATTAGGATAGCAAAAGAGATATGCATACCTGACCTTATAACAAAAATACATTCTCTTAAACCAATCCTCTACTTTATTAATTAAAGACATCAACCATATTTTTATTAATTACTAGTAGTAGTTTAGTATAATATAACAACTAAATTATACTTAATTATGGTATTTTATAAAACTAATCTCCCAATATTTTTTAATAATCTAACTAAATTTATCCAAAGATATTCCGTAAAAATTAGCAAACTAAATAAATCTAATACAAATATAAACATATTTAATCTATTTATTTAATCTATTATAAATAGATTTAATGAAAAGAAACTAATATAATCTATTATTCTATCAATATAATTAAAAAACATTCACCAATAACCCCTAGCACATAACAATATTTAACATATTTAATGAAAATATAAAAAAAATATCAAATCATATATAAATAATACAATAACGTAATTAATTGACTATAAAAATTCTAAAAACATAATGAACAAATTTAACCAAATTAATCGTAATTAAAAAATATAACTAAAAAATATAATTAATAAACATAATTACACCTCTCGAAGATAACCGAAAACCTTAGAATACAAATTGAATTTGCCAAACCTATATTTAATTAAAATAATAGAGCATAATTAATAGAGTATAATAGATCTAAAGATATAACAAATAAATTTAATTGAATTAGCCATAATTAAAAAAAGTATAATTAACAAACCATAATTAATAAACATAATTAAAAATATAATTAATACAAATATAATTAAAAACCCTAAACTATTATTTTCCCTTCCCTTATGGAAAAAACTGTCGGTATTACCCCAACCCCATTGGCTGAATATGCCAATTCCATGTGGCATTACCCTTCCTTACACCATCGGCAAACTTTGTCAATGCCCTTCCCCACTGAACGGTAGTAGTTGTTAAACTTTTTTCTTCCATATCTAATTTGAAACAAATAAATTCCACCCTGCCAGCAAGAACTGTCGTTGCACCCTCCCCCCTATCTGCAAGTTTAGTTGAATGTTGGCCCATAACATCGACAAATTTTGTCGATCCTTTTTTTTCTTTCCAATCTAATCTAGAAAAAAAAATTCCAACCAATAGGCAAGAATTGTCGTTGCATCCTCCCCTTATTGGAAAGTCTGGCCGAATGTTGGCCCATAACATCGGCAAATTTTGTCGATCCTTTACCCCCTTTAACAGCGCAAATTACCGATACCCTTTTTTTTCGATCCAGGCACAAATTGCTGATACCTTTTTTTTATTATCTTGTAGCTAATTTTTCATGCTAGATCTGCTATTAAAAAAAATCATAAGCTAGATCTAAAATATGGTTAGATGTGTAGCTAAAAAAATTGAACTCTTTACAACCTCCCATCAGCATATTTTACAACATAAAAAAAATTTCTTAAACAAAAAAAATTAATTACTTACCAGCGTAAGGGAGGTGAGAGCTGAATAATGAGAATCGTAGCTGTAGAGGAGAGAAGAGAGACGGGAGAGAAGTGAGAGAAAGAAAGGAGAACAAATAGTCAGAAAAAGCGGAGGGGAGGGATAGGATTGAAAAAAAAAGTTTTTTAAATAGTAAATCTATATTTTCTATATAATAGCTAGGCTCTTTAATATTGTTTTTTTAATATTGTTGTGAACTCAATTACAAATCTTTATTTACGGGTAACACTATAAATATATTATAATATTAAAAAAATAAATTTAAATTTAAAACTCTGATATTTAGAAATTAATTTTTATTATTAGACTAAATCTCTTATGGTTTTATCTCTTTAAATTGATGCACCTTTTCTCTTTCCTAAATTTCTTTTGTGGGAGGGTGCCCTTAGAAGATTATAAAATTTTGATTGTAATCATAGTTTTGCTCTTAAAATTTTATGCAGGATCGATCATTATTATAAAGTGCTGGGTCTATATCAATCGGAAGGAGAAAATGCAAGGGGGTTATAAATTTTTGTTACTCTCCCCCTTTCTTCAATTTTCTCACTTTCATTGTTCGGTAATTTTTTCTTTTTTATCAGTCAATGAGCAGATTATTGTTAGATAATATAAAATAAAAAATAACTAAAACAAATTAGATTAACACTTTATGGAGAAAAAATTCTTTAGCATGTTAAACTCAATGTTTTTTTGATTATCTAGTCGGGGACAAAGAACAATAACAGAGGAAAATTGAAAACTGATGATTTTTCAACTAATAAAATATGCCTATGTAAGATTAAGGGAAACAAATATTAAAAATATATTTATACAATGGAAATTATTGGGTATTTTTTATTTATCGTTGATTAAACTCAAAAGGTTGAAGTGATAGCCGTCTATGAATCATAAATGTTAATTTAAAGCATAGTTCATTCCTTCTACTTTTTATAAGGTTCCTCATTTTCTTGTGTTTGTGTAATTGTAATAAAAACATATCTCTATTATAATTTGTCTTAATAAAACATCTTTCCATCACAAGTTATTGTAATAATATATTTTTTTCGTTATACGTTATCACCATTTCTCTTAAACCACTTGGACTACTTGTCTACCACTTCTCCTATACACTATAAGAAAAATATCTAATACGGACGATATTTTATCGTCTGTGTTAGACCTTACTAGCGAAGATTAATTATTGTTATAAGATCAAGCGACGAAAACTTTCTTATCCAAAAAAAGGTAGGAAAATGCTTAATAGCGACGATACATATCGTTGGTATTAAATGACGCCAAAATCTTCCACCAAATTTTTTTTATTAAAATGTTAGGAGAATAAAAACCAATGATTTATTTCTTAATACAGACCATATTTGTTGTCTGCATTAAGAAATATATTTTATCATAACTCCGCGAAGGAAAAATTTTCCCTAAAAAAATTTATTAAAATAAAAATTCCTTATTACCAACGATAAATCGTGGGTAATAAGAATATTCATCCACCTAAATAGAAGGATAATATGCCCCCATGGAAATGAGTAATAATGAAATATTTATTAACGACAATAAATGTTTAATATCGATGATGTCATTAGTATTAAGAATATAAAAAAATTCCCCTTCCTAAGACAACGACATTGTTTAATTTTATCCTTCTTAATACCAACAATAAATCATTGGTATTAAGATTATCAATTTTTTGGCTTAGTGAAACAACTTTGTCTATTTTATCTAGCCTTAATACCTACTATAAAGATCGTCAATATTAAGAGTCATTTTTTTACAGAGTAAAATGACGTTGTCTTTTTTATTCATCCTTAATACTGACAATAAAGCTCTTAATACTGATGATTAAAATCATCACTATTAATAATCAAATATATCCCAAACACGAGCTCTAGTTCTTCATTTACCGTCATCTTCTTTTGACTTCTTCTTCTATTCTCTGTATAACCTTGCGACCTTCCACCATGTTTCCTTTCATTCTTCACCTTTGTTCTTTATTTTTGTGAATTTTGAAGGTTTCTATATTCCTAATTTTTTTTTCTTTAAGTATTCTTTGGTTTAAAAATGACTAATAATGGTTTGTTATGTATAATTGCAGTCACCACCACGCCGCCTTCGTCCCTTTTTAAACAACCCTACGGTATTAGTTAGGTATATTTATTAATTATTTATTTTATTTTATGGTGATATTTTGTATATTAATTAAATTAAAACAATTTTTGAATTATATCATTGTAGTCAGAGTTTGATTGGTTTATTAGATTATTGTGTCTTGGTTTTGTAGAATTGATTCACTACATTTTGTATAATTGAGGTATTGGATTATTATAGTTAGATTATGTGTATAATTAGATTAGAATGTATATAATTTTTATTATGCATATTATATTAGAAAAAATATTAGTATGTTTTAGATGATAATTAATAATTAATAATCTCCAATAATGTTAAACAAAAATAAAAAAGAAATTGTTATGATAGTATTTTAATTATGAACATTAGAATAGAAAAGGTAGAGTGGTAGGAGAAATATTTTAATTATGATACCACTCTCCTAAAGGACGATATGTTATGATATTATGCATATTTTAATTATAATACCAATCAACGCAACAATATATTTACATTACCATGAGAAAAATTACATGAACAAAATCGTACATCCCGAGGTTATGAAAACGGGCTTCTTGTAGCTCATTATAGTTAATATGCAAAAAAAAAAAGAGAAAGGAAGATTGGGGAAGTAGATAAAGTGAGTGTATGGTATAAGGTAAAAGTGTAATGGGATCCTAAATATTGTTGTATCCATCAAAATTATTATTTTAAGTAGGAAAATTTCATAAGTTTGAATAATATAGGCTAGACAAGCCATCTATACATAATAATCTAAGGAGAGATACCATTTTTAGGCTAAATTTAAAGAAAATAACGGCGTTAGTTGCTACTTTTCATAAAAGCAAATGGTACGAGGAAATATGTAGAACAATATGAAGAATTATCATTTATATAAACTAGCAGTCTAGCACTGTATATCTTATCTAATTGAATTAAGTCAAAAATTAATTGATCTTACATCAACATAGAAACTGTATGATATAGAGTAATTAGAAATTCACTTAATGATAATACTTCATTTAATTCATTGGAAATTCCTAATATTAGTAGGAATTGCTATATAGAAGATCATAATTATAATACAAATATGAACGATGAGACTTTTGAATATGAAGCCTATCATACTCGGGATCTAAATTGCAATCACTAGGTTATGACTTAATATATTTGCATAACGATAATCAGCAAGGTAATTAAAACCTTCATCTAACTCATCTTCATCAAATTTCCCATTTGAGTCATGATCTGCATGCTTTATAGCGCATTTGCCCCTAATTGTTGGTGTACCATATTTATGCACTTTGTTTATTTATGTGTATCATCATAACATATTTTCTCTATATATCAAAATATTTGATAGTTTCTATAGTTTCTATATGGCTGATATTGTCATTCGAGGTCATGGTGGTAATAGAAATGGACGTGACCCATCGCATCCTCATAGATTATGCTCTGAGTGTTAGAACTCAGAAGGTATAAAATTTGGTCCATAACATATGATTACATCACTCTTACTTTAAGAATTTAATTATTTTAATGATAAAATTATATATGCGTGTTTAAGGTCATAGGAGGAGGGCCAGAGAAAGAAATAGGGATAAGATGATGTTATAGGAGTGTGAGAGAAGAGGTCAAAAAAAGTTTGAGGTAGACTTTGATTTTCAAGAAAACACTTTAAATGTAATAGGTCCACATAGTAAATGATTTATTAGATGTGTTGGGAATAATATTGGGGCAAATATACCACCGTGTTATAAGAGATAGTTACATGTTCCTCCAGAGGATAAAGTAAAGGTCCTCCCAAAAGTTGAGGTAAAGTTTTTTTTTTATCTTTTTTAATTAAATTATACAATTTCTAACTTATGGTTTTTTATAAATGTATAATTATTTTGATTTAGCTCCATGGAGGGAAAAATCCTTCACTGCCTAGAATTAAATTAGATATTGATTGAATGATCGTTGATTGATATAAAAATAAAAAATGCGATCATAAGAAAGATTGGGAGGAAGATAACAATTATAAGACTTCTTTTTTTTACCCAGATGTGTGGTAAAGGTGTATCAATCTATGAACTTTGGAGGATGTGAATGTAATATTAAATTTTGGTATACAAATTGAATAAAATTACATAGAAAGAACATAACCAAATTACTATTTTGTTCATGAAGGCTTTGTTAGAAAAAAATGTTGCTAATAGGGCAAAATAAACAACTCTTTCTTGTCATGATACACAATCGTTGTCACAATATCACTACAAGGAGGTGTTTGGGGGTTTTTCATTTTTTTTATCACATAATGTTGTGTAATGTATTGATTTTTCTCTTATTTACAGGCTAATCCAGAGACAAATAAACTGTTACCTACCATGGAGACCTATAGAGAAATGCATTTCAAGTATAACAAATGGGTCAGTCCCCAAGTTGAAGAGAATTTTGTAAGTTAGTTATATGTAATTAGTTATAACATATATTATTAAGATTTCTTATAATATGTCTAACTTTTACTTATATGTGCAAAATAACATGTTACAAAGACGCGAGTATACCTTGTCCCAAATGGATTCTTGTAGCTCTAATGATCCTAAACCTCTTGAAATTGATGAAGAAATGATACTTGAGGACGTCTTAGGTAGCCATCCAGAGCATAAAAAAGGCGCAGGGCGAAGGCTTGCAGGGAGGACTCAAGGCATGCTATTTTTCCCATGAATTGGATGCATGCTGATTTTGTTCAAGAAAAACAATGAAAAGCTCAAATAGAGAAAAATTAAAAATAAATGAGAGAGATTATAGCCTACCAACAAGGAGCATTTAAGTGTTAGAGGAAGAATTAAGACAAATAAGAGCTTTTATGGCTGCATGGGTTCAAGGTTTTTAGGTTTTATGATACTATTAACACGTCAAATGTAATAACAAAATATTTGTTTTGTAAAATATATTTATATAACATTATATATCTTTAAAATAAATATTTAGTAAATATTATCATAATTATATTTATATAAAAATATTTGTCTTTAAGATAAATTTCCTATAATGAGTATTTTAATAGTAAATATAACTCAAATAAATAATTTGTTATCGTCAATATTAAGGAAAAAATCGTCGCCATTAAGAAAACTTGGTCAATAATAAGGTTTTGAATTTTTTATTTCAAATTTAAATTCAATATCATCAATATTAAAGGCAACAAAAAATTTCTCGGTTTTACTTAATTATAGGTATTATGTCAAACTCTGACAAACAAATCATCGGTATTATGCCTTAATACTGACAATAATTTTATCGTCGGTAATAAGTTTATTATTAACTCATTTGTATCGATGATTTAATACCGATAAATTATCATCGGTAATATGATATTCTTAATACCAATGATTTATATAGTCAGTATTGACCATTTTTCCTGTAGTGATATCATATATGAGGACTATCATCAATATTAACTATGATTCATCCTCTATTTCATTCTAGTTGATTTGAGAGTCTCATACAAATTTTTATTCTTATTCAAAACCGATCGATCTAGGGTATTAGTGTTCCATAAACTAAAAGGATGATTGAACCATAAATGGCCTAAGGTTACACTAGTGATTACAAGCTTCACTCAAAAGAAATACTTTAGCTATTCTGATAATTATTTATGTGTGATTAATATATGCACCGTTAGACTAAAAATGTCTATTTGCAACATAGTAGCACATTATACAGATGTGAAAGCTTTATAAATGGTAACCTATAGGAATGTGGAACAACTTGTTGGTCATGTGGCTCTTTGTAGCCTTAAACAAGCACCTAAAGAAAGGTGTTAAAAGCCGAATCAAACACTGGTGGGCAATGACTATGTTGTGAATGCCTTTAGTTTTTGTGTTTATTCAAATTTTAAAGGACTATATTTATCCGATATTATAACTTTATGTGGATGACATGTCAACTTATGATACTAATGTGAAACTAGTTTATGCAAGTAGTATATATGTTTTCACAGTTTGATACATGAGAGACTTAGAAGAAGTTGATCTACTTCATTATATTGAAAGGATGAAAAACAAAAATGGATGTTACTTAGGCCATTCTAATTTTGTTGAGATAATATCAAACAGTTTTAATTACTTTTCATGTGGTGCTTGTTAGAGCTCCTATAATTTATGCATACATCCTAATAGAAACAAAGTACCTAATGTTTTTATGATGAGTGTACTAAATTTACAAAGTGTGATGATCTATGTGAACAATACTATATTCGATATAACATGTTTCTTTAGTAAAGTAAGTCTTTATGCTCACAATTTGACTATTGAACATTAAGGCGCACATTTTTATAAACTCCCAACTATTGTGAAAGAATTTTTTAATGTAAAGTAGGCATTGATAATTGTGAAGTTGATCCTACTAATTCTCATACATTTACTTTGGATGAAGATGTTATACCATGGAGATTGAAAGACATGTACAGTGTATTCCACATTATAATGTGAATTTCTTGCTCTTGAGTTAATATGTTAAGAAGGAGAATAATTAAGGAATGCATTGGCATATGTACCATTAAAAGGAAAACTTATCTGTTTTGGCTTTTCTATTTATGATTTGAAAGCAATCATTAAAATCGCTAAACTTGGTGTAGGGTATAGGAAGAGGAGGCATATCATCATGAAAACTTGTTTGGTCGAACAACTATTGATAAATGGAGTTGTATTCGTCAAGTATTTGTAGTTTAAGAAGACCGTAGTGGATGTTATTACAAAAAGAATTAACAAGGAAAGTGATCCTTGAATCTATAAGGGAATGAATGAGCTAAGGAAAGTATATTGGACACCCATGTGTAGTCAAACAAAGATACATGTTTACTCTTATTGCACAACATTTTTGTCCCTATTATTTGTGTTGTTGAGCAACGTGCTCTCATGAATTCATTTTGTGGTATTTTTGAGACTCACTTAATGGCTTCTCTTTGTGGTAATGCTGAGTTTAAGTTTTATTCTCATATTAAACCCATATTTAGTTTTGGTGATGCTTTTTGATATGTGGTTGATGGATGCTATTGTTGGTTGATTTAAGGTTGAACTTCCTTCTCTTAATGAGTCCATAACCATATGTATAGATAGAGAGACATACTTGATGGGCCTATCTACTTGGATACAAAGGTGGGCCACTTTTTGTGAAATATTTGAGTTATTTTCCTAAAACACTCATGCGTACCAAAGATATACACATAACCATTAAAGGTATAAGTTATTTATATCTTGGAGCATGTAGAAATTCAAAGTATTACATGTGTTGTGGGGGATCAATCTTAATATGAGTACTACAAGAATAATCCTTTACTTTAGTTAAGTTGTTGCTTTAGTTTAATATGTATCATTTCAATTTAAAGACACTTATACTTAAGTATGTTACTTTTCTTTTTTTAGGATATTAAATGGAATAAACACTAAAATACTTTTCTTTCTATTATAAGTTACTATAATAAAATATCTTTTCATTATAAATTATCGCCATTCGTCCTCAACTGCTTGGTCTATTTGTCTATCAATTATCCTATATTATATGTGATGAACTGTCATTATTATTAACTAGGGTTCATCCTATATTTTATTATTGTTGTTTGGATATCGAGAATGAAAAAAAATGGAGATTCATTCTTATAAAAATTATCATTCTCATTCTATTATGATTGATATCACACAATTATAGTGTGTGCACGGGAACAATGGGTATGAGAATTACTCTCCATTTTGGGGTTAGTTGTTATAACCTTAAGGAAAATATAAGGTTTGAAATTGCATAGAGGTTAATTATGCTAAAATTTGCTTTCAAGATAACAGTATCTTCCTTGGCACAATTTTTAGATAAGTGGTTTGATTTCTTGTTAATTGTTCTTTAATGTAATTTAGTAATTTTTCTGACACCTTGCACATTTGACCTTCTAATTTTAAAGTTTTCTTCCTTTTCATTTGAAATTATTGTTGTTGTTGTTATTGTCAGGATAAACCCCATTTAAATATTCAAATATTTGACATAATATTTTATGGATACCCTATATTTTTCATAAGTCCACATAGACACTTTGACATTTTAATTTATTTCGAATGAATAACTAAAGGTTATGTAAAAGGAATTAGCTAAGTGATTTATTTTTACCATTTAGGTATTCAAATAAATTTGAATTAAAATGTTAAGATACATAAGTGAAATAATTGGAAACATACGATATTTATAAAACATTAGGTCAAAATTTAAGGCATATAAGTGGCATTTATTATTATTATTATTATTATTATTATTATTATTATTATTATTATTATTATTTTACTTATTATAATTTTTATGAATGTAATATTTAATTATTTATTATTAAAATTTTACTTTGACTCTTTCATTGATATATATATATATTCACTTCATTTACCAAAAAATATTTTTTATAAATAGTATTAATTTGAGAATAAACAACGAATATACATATTATTTAATATTAAATATATCTATTTTGTTAATTTTAATCATCATCTTGAAGATTACATTTAACATTTTCCTTATTATTATTATGATTTTTTGGTAGCTCTATGTATGTAAGTTTATGAAAATATATCACACATTATCTTCTCTGTTTACTTGTTTTATCACTTACAAGATTAAAAAGAATTTAGTGTTATTGTAAAGCAATATTTGTTCTAGTTACTGGATGGAACGTATGTAAATTAGGGGATGGGTTCTACTTGATCAAATTTCAAAAATGGTCCACCTAGGAGATGGTGTTGGGTGGTGAACCATGGATGATCTACCAACATTATTTAATGGTAACACATTGATCACAAAAATTTGATGTTTTGAATGATTTAATCATATCTACTCTAGTTTGGGGTTTGTATTATGGGTGTCCCTATAGTGGTGTTTCTAAATAGTTAGAAGCTTCAGGGAATTAGTGAGTTTATTGTTTGTTACATTCACCTTGATATTCATATCCAGAAGGTGAAAAATGGTCGCTTTGTTCATTTGGTAATGGAAATTGATGTCAAAAAACCATTCTTACCAAACTTTTATCTTGGTGAAAAGCTTTGCATCATCAAGTACAAGGGTATTAGAATAATTTGCTTCTTCTATGAGATGGTAGAACAAAATCAAGCTAAACACCCTTCAAGTCCTAAGGTTATTGCAAGGAAAGAGCAAGAGAGTTCCCCTTGAACTAAGGACGTAACACTAGGAGAACCTTAGGTTTCAAAAGTTGTAGATATTTCTTATGGTCCTTAAATGATGGGTGTTTTTAGAGGAAGACGTCAAAAGTCGAGGCCGAATACTGTAAAATTTTCTATAATAGTGTTCAAGCAGAGAAAACTTAGAGTTTTGATTGAATAGTTGGTGTTAGATGAAACAAGTCCTCTTTTGATCATCTACACCCATCTGGCTTGACTTTTGTTATCCTACAAAGTCACAATGGGGTTGAGGAATTACATGATGACACCGTATCACATCCTCATGGAATGAATGTTGTTTGAGGGGTACATCCTCAAGTGGGGTCAATGATACTTAGCTTCCCTAGGGTAAATGAGGTAGTGGAGGATAAGCATGTTCAATGGATACTTAAGAAATCAGTTGCAATGAAATTAGTTTCCTTTGCTAATTAGGATGTTAGTGTTAATATTACCACTTTCTAGGGACAAGGCAAGGAAATGAAATACTTATAAATTGGGTAACTTGAAAGGCAATAACAAGAGCCAACAAGTACCATCTTTAGCATATAATAAATGTTGTAATTAAACTATAATAGATCCAAGCTTTCTAGAAAAATCTCTTTTGTTGAAAACTAGCCTTGAGAACTTCAAGAATCAAGATGATGGGGAATACATGAGGGTGTGTTATTCACCCCCAACAATCAAGATTAGTCTTATGGTTGGTAATCAACACATTCTTTTTTGGAATGTGAAAGGAGTAGGGAATGGTTTATTCCTATGATTTTTTATTGACTTTCTTCATCAGTTTAACCCGAATATCATCATTCTTGTGAGACATGTGTCAATAGAAGGCGCATAGATATGGTGATATGGAAGATGAAGTTCCATGGGAATGCTAGAGTGGAATCTATGAGATTCCCTGGAGGCATCTGACTTGTTTGAAGGGAGGATTTAGCTTTGATATCAGTGTTAGGAGTCATGAAGGAACTTATTCATGCTTGTGCCAATTTGGAATCCATGTGACCCTTTCTCTTTACATTATTTATGTAGAACCCATTCACTCAATTAGTGTTTGTTATTTTAGAGATTATATCTTTACCTTGGATTGTAGGTGGGGATTTTAATAACATCAGTTCTATGGAGGAATGACGCGGAGTTAACCACCACAATGCAAGTGGGTGTATTCATTTTAATGAGCATATACAATTTTATAAACTTTTCAATTTGGGGTTTTATGGTTCCAAATTCACATGGCACAAGAGACTTGTAGCAAGAATATCAACTCACAGATAGCTTGAATTGTTGCCAATGATGAGTGACATGTCCAGTTTTTCTCCTCTCAAGTGTTACACATGGTTTATACTCATGGAGATCATCATCCTATAATGATATGTGTGAAACCAAAACATTTAATACCCCACTATAAGCTATTTCATTTTAAAGCTACGTGGTTGACACATACTAATATCTAACCCACAATGTGATCTTTATGGGTGCGTCAAGGGGATTTGGTGCATAAGCTTTTTCATTGCATTGTAGGTTTGCGACAATGGAATAAGGATGTGTTTGGTAACATATTTCATAGGAATAAGAAGATACATGCTATATTGGAAGGCATCCAACATGCTTTAGCTCAATATTTTCCCTCAAGTCTGATCTAATTAGAAGCTTGTTCATCAATATAATCAAGTCATATTATAGAAATAAATTATGTGGCTTTATACATACCATATGAATTTAGTATTCATCTAGGATTGGAACACCTATTTTTTTTTCATTTGACAGTGTTAAACAAAAGAGGAAAACTAGGTTTATGGTATTAAGGATGAGAATGGTTATTGGTTTACACAATTTCACTATTATGGAGTTTCTCACTCATTATTTTTGTGACCTATATATATTAGATTGACAAATGGGTGGGCATGTAAATTAGATTTGTTATTTTTTTCTTATTTCTGACACAAACAAGGAAAACCTTGCACGACCTATTTGTCGTGAGGAATTGAAAGCAGTGGTCTTCTCGATGGGGTCATACAAAAGTCTTAGACTTGATGATATTCAACCTACATTTAATTAGAAATTTTGGGTTACGATGGGCGATGATGTTTTTGCTTTGGTGAAGGAGGCCTTCAAAATAGGTTAGTTCAGAACATGCTTGAAGGAGACTCTTTTATATTTATTGCCTAAGGTGGATCATCTAGTATATATGAATTATTTCTAACCCATTGGGCTAGTAAAATTTCCTACAAAGTTATCATGAAGATGCTTACCTAATGAATCAAATCGATGCTCTAGTAAATTACAAACTATCATCAGTAGATAGGTAAGAGATAATATCATTGTTGATTAGGATATTTTGTGTCCAATGCAAATAAAGAGAGGTATAATGAGTCTTATGGTGTTGAAAATTGATCTAGAGAAGTCGTATAATATACTTACCTAGTTTTTTTTTATCAAGGATGCATTAACATGTATTGAGATTCTAGAGTTATTTAGTAGACTAATAATGTTTTGTGTGACTTCACCTACTATCCAACTCATCTAGAATTCAGAGGTGAGCTAAGACTTTCCCCCTATAGGGGTATTTTGCAAGGGTATTCAATATCCCCTTACCCTTTTATTGCTATCATATAATTCCTTTTTCATCTGATCCAGGCTAAATTGGAAGCAAGAATTTGGAATTCTTTCTTGATATCTAGGGGATGTTCAAGAATTTCCCATTTTTTCTCAGCAAATGATTTAATTATTTTTGCTCAAGAATCAGTGTCACATATTATAATAGTTATGGATACTTTAGGATATTTAATGTTTATTTGGGTTAGAAAATCAATTTAGAGAAGTCTTTTGTTATTTTTTCTTGCAGTGTGCCTTAGAGTTTGGAGAGGGAAATCACTATGGTAGCTAGGATCTTGTATTCTTAGTCTTTAGGAAAGTACTTGGGTGTTAACTTGTATTATGGGTGTGTTAATGAAGGTATTGTTAGCATTTCATTGATTGGGTCCAAAATAAAATCTTATATTAGAAGCCAAATTTCTTCTTGTTTGTTGGGTGAATCACTCTCATCTAATCCATATCATCCATAATCCCTTAGCATAATTTAGAGATGTACCTTTTACTGAAATCAATAAATGAGTTAATGGATAAAATCAATTGGGAATTTATATGGGGTTTCACGATGAGGCAACATAAGATGCATCTTCTCATCATTAACACAATATGCTTGCCGAAGGAGAATGGTGGTGTGGAACAATGACAAGCTAAGAAGATGAATGCTATTTCTTTAAATTTTTCACGAGATATGCTTTATAGCAGGGACACTCTTTGTGCCAGAATAATTTATGAAAAATACCTTAAGAAAAATTTTATGCAGGCTGACTATTGCTCTATTGGTTGTTCCCTAATCTAGAGGCATATTTGTAAATCGGTGGAATACCTCAAACTATGTATCCATTGATATGTTCCTAGTGATTACAACACAATTTTTTGGATGGAATGGTGGGAGATTAGTGATCCTACCATTAATCAAGGACCAAACTACTCAAATCTTGCTGACATAGCTAGACCAGTATCAGACTATCTCTCTATTGATGGTTAAAAGTGGCATTTGTTTAAGAACCATCCTCCCCATCAATTTTTAGCTAAGATCTCCAATGTTTGGACCCATTATGACTACGATGGTCTATATGTCTCAATTTGAAATGGTAGTAGTGAAGGTAAATTTAATGCTAAGTTGGTGTAAACTTTGATACAAGGTGATATGACCCATGATGAGGCATATTTATTGCATATAAATACAACAAAATGTTAGAACTTTCATGTAATTAGCTATGAATGACTCCCCAATGACCAACTAGAATCAAAAGTGATGACATCTTACTAAGGTGAATTCTTGCAAATTTTATGGAGAGGAGAAGTCCTTGCTTCATGAACTCTGGCACTGTGCGTACACTTCCTAATTTGGGATAGTTATGCTTAGAGTATGACTAATAATATCTTTTATAATATCTCACTTTAAGATTGGTTGAGTGTTAATATTGTATAGTAGCACCAACTTTGGGATGATACTCTAACTTGGGAAGCCTCGTTCTCCTTTATGTTTTGGAAGCTTTGGCAAAAAATAAATAATTAGGCTTTCAGAGGAAATACATTCAATTTGGGAAGATTAGATCACGTAGTTCATCACCTTGATATGGAGTATCATATTGCTTGGCTGAATCTTAGAGATATTTGTGACCCATGCAAACACTACAACCAAAGGGATGTTGTTTGGAGTTACCTTCACAATGGTGTCCTAAAAATTAACATTGATTGTAGTGTGTTAGGAAGTCCTGACAACTTGACGTTGATCGAGGTTGCTAGAGACCATGTGGGGAGATGGCTTTTTAGCTTTCAACCTAATGTGGGAATGGGTATATTTTTCTTCACGAGTTATGGGTCATCTGTTATGGACTAAAGCATGTTAGTGATAGGGGTTTTCGTTATATTTAGATCGAGAGCAATTTCTTTACAGTGGTATGTCTCCTTAATGGTGTTCTATCTTATCATCATCCTTTTCTTAGGGTTTTTCTAGCTTGTAAGACAGAGTATTTTAAGTTTTGTTATGTTTCCCATAGGTATCAAAACACTAATATAGTAGCTAATATATTAGCAAACTTAGGGCATTCTCTTCCCTTTCATGCGTATACCTATGAGTCCCTTCCCTCTGATGTTACTTCCCTCATGTCATTTGATAGAGTATGGGTAGAACGACCCATCAATTTTATTAACCCTATAACACTCTCATTTTGAGCACTTAAGATTTTATTTTAAATAGTTTATTATGAAAGATAAAATATTTTAAAAAAATTAGGATACTACCACCCCACTTAATGTAAGTCTAGTCTCCCCTACCATTCTTATACCAAGTATTGAGGCTAAAAATTTACTTCGCTAAAATTAACAACTTCAATTATGAGAAAAGAATAGAGATTAAATTATAGATTAACATTATTCTAACAATACAAGATTAGAAAAAGGTTAAGAAAGTCAAAAGAAAATAAATATAGAAGGAACAAGGGAGTTTAAGGATGTCTGGATTACAAGATATCGGATTAGACATGAATAGTCCTAACTATCAACCCCAAAACATAGCAGTCGTCAAGTTGAACTCACAAGTGATTCTGTAAAGTCACAAATTCCTATTGAATAAATAGGGACCCATAAAATGGAACTTGTCATTACAATGATACTGAGTATACAACTATACAAAACTAAACATGCAAAAGTCTCATATAGCACATAAAAGGTTTCATAAGAGAGCATGGTATAAACATATTAAATCATACAAGCGATGACAAAAATAGGCTAACAAGCTAGACAAACAATTATTACGAAGGTCATATGCTTAACATACATTTGTACTTAAACCATAATACGAAGCTTAATAAATCCAAGCATACCAAGGGTGCATTTCGAAGGGAAGATACTAGACTATCCATAACTATTTCTATAATAATCATAACACATCTCATAATTTCAACATCAATACCAATCAATTCCAAAACTCTGTAGGTAGGGTATGAAGGTAAATATTGACCATAGGTAGAGAACAAAGGCAAATACATACCACATGTAGAGCATGAGGGCAACTGTTGATCACAAATAAGGTACGAAGGCAACTGCTGATCACAATTAAGGCAACTACCAAAACATAGATAGGGTGTGAAGGCAACTACTGACTCACAAATTCAATATCATTCCAAACCAAACATTAATTGATTTCATTTTTTTTATTCGAGGGAAGATAATATCAACCTAGAGATACTAGTCATATTGATAAACACATATTTTTGTATATTTTATACCCTTTTATTCTATAATTTTGGTCACTTATTTTAGTAATATGTGAGTTTATTTACATTTTTTATAATTTTGTGCTTAAAATATAATAATCTCATATATTTAATTTACTTTGAGAAAAAAGATGAAAATTTGTATATAATTTGACAACATGCAGTATTTTGACTATAAATTTCACATATAAACTCGGATTTAGACGATTCAAATTGCTATGTAAAGCTAAAATTAAGATATGAAATTCTTATTTCAAGCAATTTTCTCTAAATCTAGACATAGAATTGGAAAAATTGAACTTAAAATTACAGCTGAAGTATTTTACATAATAAAAGTTTGGCAGGCATGATTTAATTAGTTACTATTCTTTTTCCTTCTTTGCAAACGCCCCATTAGCAGCACTACATGTGGGCTAGCAGCTGCAAAGACACACACCAAGAAATTAAGTTAGTAACCAATAAAACGTAAATTAGGGAGATTTTCTCTAAATCCTTATCAAAGATATAAGATGCTGATAGCCCCTTTTCTTTTTAATTTCATGCTCCCTACTCATCCCCACAAGTAAATTGGGGAGTATTAAATTTAAGTTTAGAATTTACATAAATAGGGGGATTAGCCATAGTAAACGAGCGCGTTCGTGATCTTGTGGAGAGTAACTAATCTGTTGGAGAATCTTAGCAAGTGCACTTCGACCGGAAATTTCCTGTACCTATTCTAAATTTCCTTCTTTTATATAATTCTTTACTTAAATTTTAATGTATTCCTAATGAAACTTGTGTTCTATATTACATTTAATTAGCCATGTTTTATTAAGCTTGAATTTTTATTGTGAGTTATTATTTCAAATGTTAAATAATTAAGTTTTTGATATATAAATTATATTCGCTATTCATGTATAAATTCTTGTCTGATATATGAAATCTGATCACTTTCTAGGATAAGGGTTGTAGCTATCCGGTTAATTCTAGCGGTGTAGTAATTAACCGGAACAAGCAGCAATTAATTTAATTCGGGGTCTTCACAAGTATCTGAATTCAAATAAACTATAATTTATTCTAGTCAATTTGAGAATGTGGGATTTTTAATTTGGCTAGGACTGATGAGTTTCCTTAGAGCTTAATGCAATTAATTTATCTCTAGGTTAATTGAATGGAAAAGATTAATTTAGAGAGATTAATTAGTACTAGAAAAAACGCGGGAGTTAGTCTAATTACACAATATCTGGATCCGGGAGAGCTAGCGGATTAATTCTTTACGATTAGCCTATCAAACTTAATTATTTAAATATATGATGCTTAATAGAAACTGGCTATGCAAATTTAATATAGAAGTTGGGATGGAGAAGGGTAGATATTTTATATTATATTTATTTAATTCTTAGATTAGTTTAGATATTAATTTAGCTATTATCTAATTTAATTATTATTTTTTCCCTTTCCATGAGAATCCCCCCAAATCTTTGTAAATATGTGAATAGTATATATATGTATACCGTGTTATTTTTATTAATTATTTTTATTTAATATTTTAGAGTTTAGAATTGCGTCCTTCTCATGGGAACAATCCTTCCTTATCTTATACTACGTATTGTTAATTATTATTATTTGGGCTAGGAATAAGTTTAATTTGATAGCAGCAACGACACACTACCATATACCATCATACATAGGCAACATAATATCCCTACCAACTATCAAATTAAAGACACTAAGATACCCTAGTCGCACTAACACACAAAGGAAACACAATACCCTATTGACAAAGACACATACTCTATAAGTATGTATACCATCTAAGAAGTTTGAAAAGTTAACTATAGTAAAATATAGGGCCTAACTGAGGCACTCAGGCACACCACCAAAAAATCCAAACCAAACTGTAGGTTAAACCACGTCTTTAGGGTAGCTACCCCTAAAGAGACACAATTTTTTATCTTGAGATATCTCACTTTAAATATTAATATCTTAATAAGGTGAGCCAAAAATACCACGTAATAAATAAAAACTCTAATTTCCATACTTAACCTCTTTTTCTTTAATTCTAATTATTAAATTTAACCATAAGGTTAACAGTTAAACAAAAGTTAAAGTCAATACTAAAGTCAGCCTAACAATCTACTAAGGTCATAATAGATCCAATTATTATCTTTCAGGACCTTTAGGTTATAAATGACCAAAATCCCTTAAGACCATAATTACCATGTTATTATTCATTTTATATGTTGGCTTCATTTTATTTAATAAATTTTCATGAAAAGAATAAAATACAATAATTGAAATATTTTAGCATGTATATAAATTATCAAATATGACAAATGACTATGTTGTCCCTATAAATGATTAAACGCATAAAACCCTAACATGCATATTTGATTTATCATAAATCACATACTTCTATACTTAATATTATATAATATAGTTTAGACAGACATGTTGGAAAAAAAAATAAACATAGTACACTTAAAAGAACACATTACCCATAAGGCATACAATGATCATAATTATGTGAAGATACGCTAAAATATGCTCAACCTATCATATTATATGCATACTATAACACCCCCCAAAATTTACTGCTGAAAATTTTTATTTTTAAAAGTTATAAGTGGAAGCAAATACAGTACATTTTAGGGTGATATCGCCACACTTAGTACTAGACCAATTTCCTCCACCATTCCTATACCAAGTGTTAAGTCTAAAAATGTACTTTACACAAACTTAAAGATATAATTATAAAACAGAGTAGCACAATAGTTAGAATACATAAAATACAACCCACTAATTATGGTTACAAAATAAAGCTAGTGAAAAGAGAATACAAGAGACTATAATGAAAATACACAACGTTTCCTGAATAATCCTACTCTATTAACCCAAAAGTAAATCTTGAAGAGTGCTTGCGAGCTAACCTGCAAAGGCCACTACTCATTGAATAAGTAGGGGCCTAAGAAATGAAACCTTTAGTACTATGATACTGAGGTACCCATTATACAAGACTAATATGTATGGTCTACATGTAACACATCACTTATATGAAACACTGAATAATACATATATTAATTGAAATATAATAATCATTCAAGTAGCTATACACATTAAGATCATATGCCACTAATGCTCATTTACTTGAAAATAACAGAACTTACCAATGGACGATGCTCTTTGTAGTACCATCCACTCAACTCATGGGTAGGCCCATAGATTCATCAATACAATTCCATACACCATCCATCACGGTAGGCACAAATGCTGCTACAGATACACATCAGTAGGTTATATTAGTTCATTCATTTTTATTTGGACTCAAGTCATTAGCGTCATAATTAGTCATCTCTCAAATTATATCTATTTAAGATCGGGGACCCCACTATTCTCACCCGTGGATTGGTAAATACAATGCAACCTAGGGTAGCATGATCCTGGCCACTATTCTCATCGGTGGATTGGTAAATATAATACAACCTAAGGCAGCACACTCCTAGATACTATTCTCACCAATGAACTGGTAAATATAATACAACCTAGGGCACCATACTCTTGGCCACTATTTTCACCAGAGGACCAAGTTATATATAAGTGTAAAGTACAACTGGTTCCGACCCACATGGTGTTCCACTATAAGTAATTAGTGTCTTTCCATTTAATTATCACACAATTTCATTTTATTTACTCGAAGGGAGGATCATAAACTCAGAGACACTAAGGTACATTAGTCATACTGGGGCATAAGAGCAACACGATATCCTATTAACTATCAACCCAGGGATGCAAAGTACCTTGGTCGCATTGGTATACAAAGACACACAGTACCCTACTAATAAGGACACTTAATCTATAAATATTCATACCCCCTAATTAGGTCCGTAGAGATGAATGGAGTAAGATGTAGGGCCTAGATGGGGAACTAAGGCATACCAACAAACTCCAGAATAATTGTGGGCTAAACCACGTCTTTAGGGCAGTGACTCCTAAAGAGTCACCATTCTTAATCTTGAGGTCTTTCACTTTAAGTATTAGTATTTTAATTAGGGTGACCACAAGAAGCACACATTAATCACACACTTAATCATTTTTATTTGTTTCTAACATTATAAAGTAACCAAAATTAGGATTATTGTCAATGTCAACATCAGTAGTCCACTAAGGCTATCCTAGGCTCCAATACTTACACTTAGGCAGATTAAAATAACCAAAGTGCCCCTAAGGTTAAGGATACCTCTTTACCATCCATTTCCATCACAAACTTCATTTTATTTCATTAAAGTTCCATTAAAAGAGCCACACTGTAATTCAACTATTGATCATGAAGTTAAATTACTCAACACACAACACGATCATTTTATACATAAAACCCTATCATGCACTTCTAGAACAACCAAGCACACATTCTCATGCTTAATCAACAATTAATGCACTTCCTGCATGTTTATGAGAGTAATATCATAACAAACCCCAATTTACCAAGTTACCCCTAAACCATGCACATTCGTTAGCATATTCACTATAGTATACTTCAAATTACCAAAATACACTTAGACCCTAAAATGTTTATAATCATGCTTGAATGGGTAATACTATGGTAATAACGCCTATTATCATATCAATTTATACCTATCATGTATGTTTATTAGACCAAATCACCATATTATATGCAAAATTATCAAAATGTCCCTAGACCATATATTATCGATTATCATACGTAAATAAGTGGTACTAAGACAATAAACCCTTATTATCGTATTTAACATCAATTTATACCCATCATGCCTGTTTATTAGACCAATCACCATATTACATGCAAAACTACCAAAATGCCCCTAGACTATATTTTATTGAATATCATTCTCAAATAGGTACTACTAAGACAATAAACTCTTATTATCATGTTTAACATCATTTTCTACTTATCATGCATGTTTATTAGACTAACCACCTTATTACATGCAAAATTACCAAAATGCCCCTAGACTATATTTTATTGAATATCATACTCAAATAAGTGATACTAATACAATAAACCCCTTTTATCATGTTTAACATCATTTTATACTTATCGTGCATGTTTGTTAGGATAACCACCATATTACATACAAATTATCAAAATATCCCTAGGTCATTTAATATTTGTAATCATACCCAACATGCATTACTAACACCATAAAACCTCTATTATCATTCTTAGCAGTAATTATTACTTACTATGCATGTTTATTTAGATGACCCCCATTTCACATACAAAATTACTGAAATGCCCCTAGGTCATAAAATGTTGATATTCATGCTCAACTATGTGTTACTAACACTACAAACCCTCATTTCCATGCTTAGCACCAATTATTACTCATCATACATATTTATCAACATAACCCCCATTTCACATACAAAATTTCCAAAATGCCCTAAAACATATAATATTAATAATCTTACCCAAACATGCCTTACCAACACTATAAACCCTCATTATCATACTTAGCACCAATTAATGCTTATCATGCATAATTATTAAGAAGATCACCACCTTGCACTAAAATTACCAAAAATACCCATAGGCCATAAATATTGATAGTTCTACTAACACGTATATTTATAATACACCAAACTCCCATCTCCATTCTTAGCAACATTCACAACACATTAGTCATTCCGATTAGGGTTAAATATCAAGATGTGTCCAAATAACTAAATTACCCCTAAGACTCATATTAGTAAGATTATTAATACAAGTGTCCACACCAACTTAGCATTGCATCATATACACATAACACCCATCATCAAACATTAAGCCCCTTCTAAATTGTCCTTTCATACACATCACAACCTACACAATATACAAGCATTCTTTTTTCCATTTTCCAAAATAACATGATAATTGTGGAATTATTTGTAACACATCATATTTACACAAATCACATGCCAAAAACCCTAATATATTAACATATAATAATCCATACATTTTAGCGGGGTATAGCAATTACTTTATTTTCAGTAAAAATCAAACTTTACCAGTATCCAGTTTAAAATGCTCAAGCTTCATTTAATAAAATTTCATACCTAAAAATAATATCATAAATGAAATATTAATATTAGATAAATAAAAGAATAATTTTTATTAAAATATTTTTAAATATAATATTACCAAACTACCGTATACCTTAATATTATTTAAAAATATATACCAAAAATCATAGCATAACTCACGCTCCATGTGCAGCGTGAGCCAAGCAAAATGGACGAAGGGGAAAGAAAAAGGAAGGAGGGGGAGTCTTAGGTAAAGGGTTTAAGGGATTTGTTGGATAGGTGTTGGTTGTTGGTTGCAAAGGTGAGGTAGGAGGTGGGTGACGGTTGGAGGTTGTGGTGTGGCAGCTTAGAGGAACCGAAGATGGTTGTGGGGCCATAGGAGAAAGGTGTAGAGAAGGGAGAGAGAAGAGAAAGAGAAGGGGGAAGGTAGATTGGCTAGGGTAAGGTGGTGTAGGCAGGTTGAGGTGGTGGCAGAAAGCTAAGGGGAGGCTAATGCCGCAGCAGAAAAGGAGGGGAAAGAGGTGGATAAAGGGTGGTGGATGTAGGGGAGTCAAAGGGGAGAAGGAGAAAAGGGAGGAGGTAGGCTGCAGGGGTGGCTAGTGCTGGTTGCTCGAGGCGGTGTAGAGAGGAGGTAGGGTGGAGGAGATGGCAACGTGGTGGTTGGGTTGGTGATGGAGATTATGGGATGACGTCAAAGAGAAAAATAAGGAAAGAGAAAAGGGAGGAAAAATAAGAGAAGAGAGGATTAGGGAAGGAGAGTCAATCACGAGGGATAATATGGTAGAGAAAAAGAGAAGAATGAGAAGAAAAATAAGAGGGTGAGAGGGAGGTGTGTAATGGAGGTTGCGGGCATGACAGAGCATGCGGAGATGGTAAGGGGTGAAATGGTAGGGAAAGGCATTCAAGGGAAGGGGACCAAGGGGCTATAGGGTCGAAAATGGAAAAGAAAGGGACATGCATAGGGAGTGGTGGTGTAGGCAGTCTAGTCAGAAGAGGGGAGGGTGGTGGTGTAGGCTTGTAGGTGGTTAGGGGAGGTTGCTTGGCTCGTGCAGTACAGGGAAAGAAGAATAGGGGAGACGGGTTGAGCGAGAAAGAAAGAAAAGAAGAGGGGCATGCCTACCTATGCGGGAGAGAAAAAGAAGAAGGGGAAGAAGGGGTTAGGCTAGCCCAAGGGAAGAAGGGAAGAAAAGAAACGGAAAAATAAGGTTGGCTCATGCGAGGAAGAAGAAAAATAAAAGAGAGGGGGTTCAAGCTGGCTCAAGGAAGAAGGAAGAAGAAAAAAAGAAATAAAATGAAAATATTTTTAGAGTTAGGATTAGAAATTAGTCTAAAATTGGCTATTAAAAAAATATTAAATTAATTTATCCAAAAATTAAGATATTAATTTAATAAAATAATTTAAGTAAAATTATGGATTTGGGATTTATTTAGATAAAAGAGTAAGATAAAATGATAAAAATAATCACATTAATTTCTTAAATATTTTTATTTATTTTTGTAAGTCAAAGGTCCATAAAATATTTAAATTAGTAATATAAAGGTTAAATTATTCCAGATAAAAGGTTAAATATCTAAATTTTAGGTTTTAAATTTTCTGGGGTGCTATACATATGTCATGCATAATTTATCCATGAAATTAAACCTATTCTAGCATGATTTCATACAAGTAATATTACAAACAATATAACATGCACCGTTTTACATAATTTCATGCTAGCATACTTGGGAATATAAATACAACATAATGAGACATGCTCGAGACAATAATTACAAATTCTCACATTGAAACCATAATATGTTGTCATGTAATTTTTAATATTTTATTAAGGTAAATGAGGTACCTTAATTGCAAGAAAAATATAGCTAAAATAAGCAAAAATCACCAAACCCTAACCTTTTTTAAGACCCACCTTTTTTTTGCCGAAAATAACCCCAAAGAAGTATATTAGAACTAAAACATATAATAACAAGATGGCATTGAAAGAACTCAATAAAAATAGTAGCACACTACCCAACTGTTGGTGGAAATAAAATGAGCAAGGCCTTTGTTGCTTAGGTAAGGCACCATAAGGGTGGCACACAGTACAAGGGAAATTAAGTAAGGAGGTTAAGCAACCAAGGAGGGGCAATGCTTATTGTGCATGTTGTAGGGTGGGGATTATGTGGGAGGCTTGTATTGGGTAGGGCTAGAAGTGTGAAGGTTGCACAATAGATGGGCGCAGCAGTGCAAGCATTACACGCTAGGTTGGTGTAGCAGCGCCAGGGAGATTGGTAAGGGATTTTGGGTATAGACAAGTATAGAGTATGGATTTTTTTTGGGATATAGCAGGTGCTACAAACATGGAGTATGATTGTAAAAGCAAAGGATGTTGGGAAGAAAAATGGTAGGGGTTGTGGTTGCTGGAAATGATGGAGCGTGCACAGGGGAGGTGGTGTGAAGTGTTGGGTGGTTGAGAAATAAAGATAGAAAATGAACTCTATATCAGGGAAAAAGAGAGGAGGATAAGAAGATAAAGAGAGGTTGATTTTGTGTAAGAAGATAAGAAAGTTAGATTGGGTAATTGGTGGAGTCAATGGAGGATAGAGGTGTTATGAAAGAAAACCTAGAAAACATAGGGAGGAGAATGGATAAAGAAGGAAGGGAGTTTTAGGGCAGTGATGATTTATAATTCCAAAACTAAAGAATAGAGGGTGGTTGTTTGGTTGTGGTCAAGTAGAAAGAAAATAAAGGAGGGAGAGTTTGTAAGGCTAGTTTTGTCTATAAGAGGTAGTGTGAGGGCTCAAGTTGCATGAAAAATGGAAGAGGTAGAGGGAATTGGTGAATTTAGGGTTGTGTGATAGAAAACGGGTAGGTTGAGTGTTAGTTTAAGATTAGTTTAGTTTAGGTTTAGTTTTGTTTGGTTAGTTTAGGGCTTCCAATTAAAGAAATCAAACTAGGAAAAATTACCGGTTATGGGTGATATTAAATAAAAAGAAAAGGATGAAAATAATTAGGATAAAGTATTAAATAAATGGTTCGGGTTAAGGTTTAAGGGTTAACATAAATAATTAATTTAAGGTTGAAAGTCATATTTAAAAAAAAGTTTAGATACCCAAAAACAAATGTTACAAAATTTTTAGGGGTCACAGACCATGTTTAGAGCAAGTTGGCATGCTACTTAGGTTTAAGCTCCCCTTATAATCTAAAAAAAAAAAACATTTGTTTCACCTACATCTTACTCTTACTATGTAAGTTTGGCGTAATTCATTCTCTATTATTATTATTATTATTATTATTATTATTATTATTATTATTATTATTATTATATAAGGTTTTCAACAAATATTTGTTATGATTATTTTTGCATCTTGTTTATACATAATTTATAGATTACAATACGCAATTTTCATATTAGACCTTTCTTTTTTAGAATGCCCATAAATGTTAAATGAGATGGATCATGTGGATGGCAGTGCCTACATAATTGAAGTTGGCATGTTGCAACTCAACTAATAGTCAAATAAATTTATAGAAAGCATTCCCATATTCATGGTCACATATATTTTATTACTACATTTGATTCACAAGTGTCATTCTAGCTTGGTGCACATGAATTAAGAATTAAAGTCAAATGATTAATATATTTCTAATAGTTTTTAAATATTTAAAGATAATGTTATGGTGGAATATAAAATCCTAAAAGGAAACATTTAATGATGATAAGGAGTAAATTAGGATTAGTAATGAAAATATTACATTAAAATCCTAAAACACCACCTATTTTAATTTTTTATGATGATATTATGCTTATTATGAATAAGATATAATATTATTTGGAGCACACTATCTATACATTATAGTATTTAGCTTGCAATTTATAGAAAAGGATGTGGGAAGATCAGATGTACGCCTTTTAATATAGATAATATACTTGTAGAAAGTAATATTTATCTTAAAATATGGATCCATCATCCTATCATAAATTAATACAATATTCAAACTTTCCATACATATATATATTGAAATTTAATTTAACATAAATTTAGTAAGATATGAAATGATGTTGTTTAAAAGAATATATACTCATAAACAATGGCGGAGCTAGGATTTTTGGTGTATGGTGTCCCTCCGTCATCCACCATGTATCATGTACAATTAAAAAAAAAGATAATTGGGGTCAATCTCTAGAAGTTATAATTCAACTTATTTTTCATATTAGCTTTCATTCAAAATAGTTTGTGGATGCGAAGAGTTTTTTTTTTAAAAAAAATAGCAATTCTATTTGATTAACTAAACTTGGAAATAATTCCCTCAAACTCCTTGAATCTTAGTTGTTTATGAAATATCTATGCATCCTAATTTTATTTTAAGAAGTAAATTACTAACTAAATAATATGATCAATTAATGAATAAATCAAATAACCATTCAATTAATAAAACAAGAAGCCAATTCATCGATTTAACTAATAAAATATCTTAATTAATTAATTAACTAACCAATAAACTGGTTGAAAAATAAAACATAAATCAAATAATCAAATAACCAAGAAACCAATTAATCAATTTAACCAACAACCTACAAACCAATCAATCAATAAATCAATAAAAAAACCAAAACTGAATAATTGTAAGTCATTGCTTGTGTGTTACAAAAACAAGAAGAAAAACTAATGGAATTTAGATTTGATTAGGAAAAACAACTAATTAAGAAATTAAAAAAATCAATCTATTAACAAATTAATAATTAAATTAAGGTTTAAAAAATTAATTAGTGAATTAGGGTTTCAATAAGTTGGGAGATATAATCAATTAATAAAATAATTAGGAGTAGATGAATTAATCACTCAAATTTATCACTACTAAATTAACTAACTAAAACATAGATAAAATCTTACCTAAGTGACCCTGGCGGAGGAGTTGAAGAGAACAAGAGGGTTGAGTGAGTCGTACAGAGGAGGGACGAAGAAGGGGCATTATCTAGGTCTTGGAGTTGGGGTGTGACGTGAGGAGGGGAAGTGGAGGAAAGAAGGGAAAAAGACTAACATCACTTAGGGAAGTAAAAACAAAAAAAAGAGCAAAAAACAGATGAATGACAGAGATAGGGAATCGAACCGCGGATCTTGACATTGTGCAAGCACAGGACACTGAAGATCCAACAAGCTTTTCAACTTAACTTTTTGACATGGTATTCTTCACATATAAGATATATTTGGTGCTTAAAATACATATACAATTAATACTCCCTCGCCAGAGCTCCGTGGTATCCCAGGATATCATGAGGAAGCCCTAATTCTGCCCCTACTCTTAGAGAGAATGTTTCTAATACACATGTACACATTGTAGGTTTTACGAGGCTTTACATGATTTAAATTATATAAATAATAATAATAATAATACTTAAAAAACACTTTAATATTGTTATGCTGATGTTTGATATATGTTTACATATAATTAATATAATTTTCACAAATATATAAATCATCATTTTATCACGGGTTAATAATGTTGCCTTGTAACTTTCATTTGATGTGCATGGCATGGAAGATTATGTGTAGAAATTCGAAGTCAATCTAGGGAAGGAATTCGCGATCTACATTGACGAGTGGTGTTCAATCATACTATAGTACGTAAAGTTTCATGAAGATTCGGTAAAGATCAGAGGAGCATGGATGGAGCACAACCTCTTAGCCAAGTTGTGCTATGTGTTTGTGTTATGTGCATTTTCTAAGTTGCACGTTGTTCTATCGAGAGGAATAAGGACGTAGATGACTTCTTCATTTTTTATTTTTTTTTTGAAATTTCATATAGTTATGGTTGGGCAATTGTCACGTATTTCAAAGATAAAATTTAACCATTTATTTAGTTTAAATTATAATATATTATACTATAAAAATATAGTGATTATGTTCATATTAAAAATATTTTTATAATATTTTTTATTAATATATATAAATAATAATTATTAAATTTTATTCTTAACTATATAGCGACAATATTTTTAATACGGATAAATTATAGCCCATTGCCTACTTTAAGCCTATATTCATTTTGATATATTAATTATTTTAGAGATCTATTATCCATAATATCTATTATTGCTAAAGCAAGTTATTTCCCCTGTAACAACACCTTGCCCACTAAATAACTAGGTTTGTTTTGACGCAATAATTTAATATATCTATTAACAAAGTGTAATAGATATTATTGATTATATGTTAACCTATTTTTCATGTCTTGGTTCCTTTTGACGAAATAATTTAATACTTCAAGTCTAAGTTTGTTAATATTAAACTATAAGCCAAGCAACAAACTATTTTTCAATCGAAGCCAACATGTGGCCTACATAATTCCCAGCTTTGTTTTACGGATTATAATAATTTCGCTTTCTGTATTTCTTTTATCTTTTGTTACTCTTGTTGTTACTAGCTTTTTGGTATATTATTGCATTAATACATTTCAGATACAATAGTGTGAAAATTTGTATAATATTTATGTTGTCTATTATATATATATAGTGAGAGTCTTGTTGAGCAATGAGAATTGAGAACCGTCTTAATTTTTTCAACTCCTTACGGTAGTTTCTAGTATCTATTGGTGGTAGTTTGGATCATGTACTAAACATAGTTTTCTAGTGTAATATATAAAAAATACCATATTTTCTTCTACTTATACTTAAATACTATATTTTTCTAAGCTGCTTATGGTAATTTAAACTATCTATTAGAAATAATTTTCTAACATGAAATATCAATACATAATATTTATAAAAATAAAACCTTTTTTTTTGTTCTTCAAACACTCAAATTACTATATATAATTTCTTAAACTACTTGGAATAGTTTCCTTTATCCACTAAGGATAGTTTTCTTAGCTATAATAATATTTTGTTCTCAACCATTAATTTTTTATGTAACGATTCAAAATAAAATTTCTTAAATTATTGCCAAAAATGGCAGTTCTATATATATATATATATAGAGAGAGAGAGAGAGAGAGAGAGAGAGAGAGTAGATTCAACAAACTATCTTCCCGCCTAAATCAAACAAACTATCTTAAGTTTGTTTTGGCGAAATAACTTTATACATAGGTTGTAATAATTTTAAATTCTACATTTTTTTCCCTATTTGTCGTATTATGGAACTTCCCCATAGTTAACAATCGTATGAAATACGAAATGCAATATTGTGTAATTTTTTTTTTTGCTATCTTTTAAATTGCGTAATTTTTCATTGCAAAAAGCAAAAAACTTTGTGTATAATTTCAAACATTCATAGTTTATATTTCACTTTCGGGCATTGTACTAGTAAAACACTAGTTATTATAAAATAAATTTAAATAAATATATTACCAATAGAATACATACATATACACAAATGTAAATATATATTATTTTATATTAAAATCATATCACTTATATATTAATTTAACAAACTAACCATTAGTTTTGTACATAAAATGTGTATAGGTCACAATTGTTATATTATGAACCCAGGAACACATAATTAGGTGCTTTAAGTACGTAAAATAGAAAGTTAGACATAATCAATCTGCATGTAAATATAAGACATAATCATTATAGATACAGAATATAATCATTATATAAGTAATGCATATTTCCCATTTTCTACTTGTTGTTGATTTATTATTATTATTATTATTATTATTATTATTATTATTACTACTACTACTACTACTACTACTACTACTACTACTATTATTATTATTATCATCATCATCATCATCTATAATGTGTTTCCCTAGCATAACAAGCTAAGGAACATCATACACATGGAAATAAGATACAATTACCATTGAAATAAGACATATAATATGAAAATAAGACATAATTTTCATATTCTAACTTTGAATGTCAAACTGACCATATTAATATTTATTAGTTTTGGTGCTTCATTGTATAACAAAACATTAAATATAAATTATAATTAAGTTTTATTAATTTTCATGCTTCAAAATACTTATATCATACAACTTTTTAACTAATAGACGTGTATTCATTGTATCAAGTATGTCCTTATATAGTAAAAGAAAATCATATAACATAGTTGCATGTGATTATTGTGTCCAACTTGATGATTATCTAGTAATAGAGTGATGATTATCATATAATGGCTTTGTTATTTCCCTATCATAGAGTATTTATTATTATTATTATTATTATTATTATTATTATTATTGCCATCATCATACACACACACACACAAATAGTTATTATAGTTGTAGTTATAATTTTAATTTTAATTCTATTTTGATTAATTAATGGTGATAATAATAATTTTTTATTAATAATAGTGATAAAGTTGGTGATTATCAATGAACAATTCGATGATGATCATGATTAGAATGACGATTATTTTTAGTGGTGATGTTGATTATCTTATTACTAGCGTGGTCATTATCTCAAGTGAAGTTGGTGATTATGTTATTAAAGAATGGTGGTTATCTCTAGTGACAATGGTAATCATCTTATATTATATATTTTTTCAATTATTATTATACAATTATAATAACAATATTTATAGGTATCACTATATTAATGATTTGTTTATACAAACAAAGTGATGAATATTTCTGTTTGATATCACTTGAATTAGTGATTATTAGCACCTCTTTATATAAACACGGTTGACTAGGAAGCCACAAAATACTTCATTACTAGCGTTTAACTCTATTCTTCATACAAAAAGTTTATTAGATTAATTAGTATATGTAAAATTATGTTTAATGTTGTTGTTTGGCTTCAATATCAATTCATTTTCATCAGCTATTAAGTTTTATTTAGAATTTGGTAATTCTTGATTGATTATCAGGTTTTTATTCTTAAGTAAAAGATAAAATTTTGAGTTTAAATCAAAATCATCATCTTTTAATAAATGAATATTAAAAAATGTTGATGGAGAATTAAGATAGAGTATAGAATGAAGAAAGATAAAATATGCATGTTAAATAGATAGAAGAGAGATTATTATGTTTCTCCTCTATTTTTTGGTCAATTAAAAATAATTAGTATATGTAAAATTATTTTTACTATTGTTAATGGGATTTAATATCAATTTATTTGTATTAATCATTAATTTTAATTTAAAATTTAACAATTCTTAATTTATTGCAAGCCTTTAATTCTTAGATAAAAGGAAAAAAAATATGGTTAGGTCAAAATCATCATCTATTAATAAATAAATATTGAAAATTTTTGATAAAAAATTAAGATAAAGCATAAGAGAAAAGAATAAAATATGCATGTTAAATAAAAGAAGAAAGATAAATGTTATAATAAAAATACCACTATTTCATATAATGAACGTACCCAACAACGTACTTGAGGATTTATCATAAAATTTGGAGGGGAACATTCCCATAGACGAGGACAAGTATAAATGGCATAAAATCATGTAACCTCTCAACACTCAAGCCTAGTTTTTAAAATTGAATTAACAATCAAATCGGTATTATAACTGATTCACTGATTTAGTAGTCGAATTAATAGTTTGGATTGGTCGGATCAGTGGTACATATTATGCCAAAAGTATAAAATATATAAAAAAAATAAAATAAAATTACACATGAATTTAACCTATTTGGCCAGCCGATTTTTTAATCTGATCATCGATTTTTACTGATCCAACTGATTTCTGATTGATTTTCACTTATTTTAAGATCATAAGAACCGATATATGGAATCTAAGTAATGACTCGACCGATTTATCTGTCAGATTGGCCAGTCTGATATGATTTTTAGTACTATGTCTTCATGTGTCAACACCAAAATTAGGAATGATAAAAAAAATTATGTCAGTTCAGGATCCCATTAGGGATTTTTCGTTCGAATTATGGTTCAGTGAGAGATTTTGGAAATCTGGTTCTAGTTCAAGGATTCTTATCGAAAATAATTTTTGGAGACCCCAAACCTATCCTCATATAGTTTTTATATTTTTTATATAATTATATATATATATATAAATTAAAATATATTGTAAAAAATAAAACTCGATATCATAAATGAAATTGGATTTCAGATATTAGATTAGATTTTATGGTTGAAAAATAAATTAGAAACTGTAAATAGTCTAAAAATTAGATTGGATATGTGAATTTTATTTTTGTAGGAATCAGATCAAAAAAATTTCAATAAAAAAACAAAAATTATGACAAATTTAAAAATAATTTTATTTATCAAATTTAAAAATAACCGCTAACATCCCCAATCAAAACTCTCATATAAGAAAAATAAAATAAAAATAAGACAAGAGAAAATAATACAAACGAGAGAAAGAAAGAAGGGAAAAATAGTTAGTGGTCCATTTGGACTAAAATAATTAAAGTTGGTCAATATATTTAGTGTTTAGTCCATTTTTTTGTATCTTAATATACATGTACGTATAGAGAATATTATCTGTACATTTATGTATAAGTAGGTATACATATTAATATAATTATATATACATAATATTTTATATTTATAACTAAATATTTTATATTTATAACTAAATACTTTGAGATCATTTTAATTTTTATTTAATTAATTTTATCTGAATAGACTAAAAAAAAATTCCAAGAAAGAAACTGCCGTACCCTTTTTGCTGACGTTGACGGCCGTCGGGACCGACTCCTGCTAGTGCTACCTAATCAGTCTACCTCGCCCATCTTATTTTTCTAGTTGCCACAGACTCACAATAGTCTTTTACATGTCGGCGCCGTCTCCGTGCAAATACCGATCGTGGGAAAGGTTAGTAAACTTAAAAATAACAGTACTAGTTTTATTATATACTATGATAAGCTCCACACAATATTTTAGTTGACCTACCAATCCATGATATAGGTTTACAAATTAGATAGAATCTTCTTTCAATTCCTTAGATACTCCAGACCTCTCCTCGAATAAATAAAAGTAAAAGATAATGGACTCTACATTGGAATGTTTTGTTTTGTTTTTTTTTTAATTGGTTGTCATTTATTAGGAGTACATAAAATCATATATGAATATTTATTTGGATATTTTATTTGAATATTTGAATTGTAGATATCTAAAAAATACTAACAAGATGCAGATTAGATTCGGATATACTTAATATCCACATAAAATACTATTTTATCGAATCTTATAACTTTTGAAAGAATATAATACTTATATCTATATTTATATAAGTGTCTTATTTTATTTAAAAAAGTGTCAAAATATCATTATAAAAGTTTAAAATATAAAAAAAAATACATTTTACAAACTTAACACTACAAAAATATAATAGTATGATTTATTGTTGAAATAATCAATAAAATATCAAATAATTTTTCGAATTAGATAATCCAGTAAAAAATCGTATATCCAAAATTTCAGATATGCTTTTGACTAAAATCAGATCGAATATTTGAAATACCGAATCGAATGTTTGGATCTCGAATTTTTTAAACAATCCTACCATTTACTCATTTCTTTAAAAAAAAGGAAGTAAAAAATAAACTCTGACTATATATATTACATGATAGAATATAATTATTATAAATATATATTAAAGATGATATTATTTGTTAAAGTTTATCATCAAAATTTGTGGTGACCTTAATTATAAGGGATGGGGAGAAGAGTAAGAAATAAATAATTAAAATTTGTTAAATCAAGAAAAATGATTTTATTTTTTAATAAAAATATAAAAATTTAAATTTTGCTCTAAGCAAAGATATTTTTGATTGAGATAATATTATTTTATATGAGTATGATAGCCTATGCACGATATATACTGAAGTATAAATATATGTATTAGTTTACTATACACCGAATATATAAATAAAGTATAAATCTTTATAAGTTATTTATGTTTAATATTTTTCTTAATGTTACTATCTAGAATATTATTATTTGAGAAATATGACTTTATTATTATTATTATTTTTCTGAACTAGTTTGATCTGATCAGAAAATAATGTAAGGAGAATATATATTTATGCCTTTAAGTTTTGATTCATGATTAAACGTTTTGGAAAATTGTAGTAGGTTAACGAGATTTGCGAACAAGTAAATCAACTAAAAATAAACAATTGTTTTATATGGAAGAAGACCCTTAATTCGCAATACCTTGGGCTTGAATGTTATGGAGAACTTGTATAAATGTTTCATTTACTAGTGGTCTATTTGGTTTGAGAAAAATTAAGTGGAAAGGAAAATGTAGAGGAAAGAAAATTGAAGGAAAGAAAATGAAAAATATTAATTTTCTTTCTTTTGTTTGGTTGTTGGAGAAAATTTTGTGAAAAATTAAATTCTTAGAAAATGTTTTTAGTGGTCGGTATATAGAAAGAAAATTTTAAGAAAAATTAAATGTTATTATTTAAATATTATTATATATTTAATTAAAATAAAAATATTATATTAATATATAAAAAATTATATAAAATTTTTAAAAAATTTATAAAAACTCCATAAATCTGATACTTTTTTTCCTTTTTGACACATTACTTCCTTTCGTCTACTGTTATTTATTTAACTTGTCTTTACAAACAAGCATCATGACAGGGCCAAACACCCGAGGGCACAAGACTTTGTATCTAGATAACACAGAGGAAGCTACTGGTGCCACTTGTAGCCTTAGAATATCGAAAGTTAGGTTCTAATAGGATATAAGCAACTGGGGATCTCTTATATCTCTCTTCTTCCTCTTCTTCTTCTTCCATTTTGCTTCCAAATTCCTATCAGTTCAATTCGATTGATCTCTCTTTTCAGCTGCTTTTCTTGCTGCTCTCCCCTGGCCTAGCTAGCTTTCCCGGCCTTCTGTGTCATCTCTGAAATCGTGAGTAGCAGGTAGCTGATAAACCGCGCCATGGGGCAGAGCTCCCTGTTGTGATAAAGCAAATGTGAAGAGAGGGCCGTGGTCTCCTGAAGAAGACGAAGCTCTTCGAAATTATGTTCAGAATTGTGGTATCGGTGGCAATTGGATCACTCTTCCTCAAAAGGCTGGTAATTATTTCTCCTCCTCTGGCTTTAAATTTATTTATTTTATTTTTTCACACTTCTTCTTCCTCTCACCCCTGTTTTTTTCATTTTATATTTACCCAAGCCTGTTGTGTCGAGTACTCCTCGCGGGGATGATTGATCGACCATGGAGTTCCTATCCAACTTTTTCAACTTTTTCGCCATTTCTCTTCTACCACTTGCAGAGAGTAGCGATAGAAAGAGAGGGAAAGAGAAAAGAGAAGAAAGGAAAGGAGGGAAAATAGGCAAGGACCTCGAGGAGGGAAAAAATTGTCTAGGATTCAAAGTGCCGAAGACGAGATCAATTGCAGTCTGCTGCTTCGATGGCGAACCAAATAATCGACGAAGGAGAAGGAAGCAGACTCGACAGTCGGGGAAGTAATTTTCCTTCCTTCGTTGTTATTTTCTTCAGGTTCAGCTGAGGAAAGTTAGGCAGTGTGTAATTCCCTGACCCTTTCCTTCGTATTTTCTTTCCTTGTAATTTTCCTAATAACCAAACAATACATAAATATTTTTCTTCTAATTTTTTTTCCTTTCCCTAATATTTTTCTCAAACCAAACAGACTGTAGGTCTTGCGGTTAAGTATTTAAAAGTGTACTTGGTTTGTAAAAAGATACTAATTCGATCGCTAACTTTTTATATAAAAATGAAAGTAAATTTTATAATAAAAAAAAATAAAACTTAATTTTCAATTTAATCTCATAATTTTTTTCTTTAATTATGAAGGCATTAAATGTTATGCTATATATCAATAAATGACAGTGAACAAAATTTTAAAATTAAATTTATTAGATCATATAAAATTTATAAATTATTAAAATAATTATTTTATACGAATGAATTATTAATTTTATTTTAACCACGTACCAATTTGAACCGAGTGATGTTTTTGAATAACTAAAATATTTAATGTCATATTTAAATCAGATTCATCTGTACGAGTATCTATCCTCGACAGCGAAAGCATGAACCTCATTATACTTATGAACGGACGTAGACGTTCCCTCAAGGAAGCCGGAAATTTAACAGTGGCTTATAAATCGACGAGAGAGACCTTAAATGGCTGCGCAAAGTCTGCACTAATCTGCTAGGAGGACCTCACTGCTGGAATATTCTGCGTGGACTGTAACCTTCGATGTACTTAATTTCGATATGATTAATGAATGTTTACATTTTTCTACAAAATAAAAATAAAAAACCTCGAACGTAAGATAGAGACGTTAATACGAAGATTTAGCAGATGTCATTAAAAGTCACCATACATAATAATTAGGCTGCCTCCTTAATTTGATTCCTCGTCTTAATGGACCGTTATATTATACTCTCTTCTTCCCTACCTAATCTTAAGCCTTTTTTTTTTTAATGTGCATTACTATTTTAAAGCATTTTAGGAACTTGCGAGGATAAATCATTTATGCCACCTCGGCGGGCGGCGGACAGTTCAGATCAAAATCGAGCACCCTTTTCTCATTTCTCCCACCATGACACGCGTAATCAACTGCCGACGACGAACCCATGTCACCCGACCGACGCTCAGACGACCTATATGCCTTCCTAATCGCGCTCACCCGTTCCGACAATGAGAAGGCATACCGACTCGCCAGGGACATCCTCCCAGGACCGCCGTCGCTGCGAAATTGCATACTGCCTGCTCCAGGTGCAGCCAGGGAAAGATCCGACGGTGCCTGATTTGGTAAGAAGACAGCGGCCGGTGGAGCGTAACTCTCCACGGTGCTAACCTGACTGGGGCTCCGACTGCTATATCCTAGTTTCGCCGCATACTCTGCGGTAGCGATGGGTTGAGGGAAGTTGGTCCTTGCTTTTGCACCGCGAAACTTGCGTGCGGCGGAATCGTAAGCACGCGCCGCCTCTTCAGCGGTGTCGAATGTGCCGAGCCAAACCCGGGTTCTTTCGATGGGATTTCTGATCTCAGCCGCGTATCGGCCCCAAGGCCTTTTCCTTACGCCCCTGAATCGTTGCCCTTTGTTAGTGGGTGGTGCGGCGGCGGCGGTTTTTGGGAAATTTTGGACAAGGTCTGCAGTCCTATTGGCCCTGCCTCTGGGTGTCATTGCGAGAGTGCGCCGACTAATGTTTTGGTTTGTGCGAGTTTAGATGAGATTTGTGAGAGAAACGAGGGGGACTTGGCTTGGTCTTAAATAGGAGAGGGAAAGGTGAGGGGGCAGATATGGTAATCACGCTCCTCCTTGGGGTGCATGCTTTGGATTTTATAAATTACTAATTTTTTTAAAGATATTACTCGCGTAAAAAAAACTGAGAGAGTATTATTATTATTTGCTTTAAGTGTATCTATTTTGGACGTGAGTCGGAGCTGAGTGGTCAAACTCTCTCTCTCTCTCTCTCTCTCTCTCTCTCTCTGTGGCTGCTTAAATTACGCACGAACGTACTTGCTTTGCGTGGAATATATATATCGCGTAGAAAAGGTAAACATTAGGCATTAATAATGCCATTGATCATAATATTTGATTTTATTTTTATTTTCAGCGTAAATGTTGAATTCGAAATCTCGCATGCATTAAAGATTTGGTATTAATGACTCTTGATCTACCAAGGAAAAGCGGTTACCGCACAAAACCTTCTCTTTTACATTATGCAAATTGTAATAAAGCCATAATATACTAATTACTATATTATTTAAATAATTAAGTCCTCATTTGGATTACATACGAGGAGTATATATCCTATTTAGAAATAGCAATAGATCGGATATGGATCGGATACCTCCTATCCATTACCCAAACCCGATAAGAAAACCTATACTTATATCCGTATTTAAATTCTCCATATTCATATCCACATCTTTTTATCCATATCTACCTATATATCCATTGGGTAAAACCCATCGAATTTCGGGTAAAACCTATCAAATTTAAAGTAAAAATTATTTAATGTTAGAATTACATATTTAAATTGTTAAAATTTAATTATATTTCCATGTTTAGCCTTAGAAAATATACTTAAGGTTGTATAAATGAGCGTAAAAATATAATTTTATATTGGGTAAATGAATGTGAGTATGTGTACGGATTTGAGAATCCATTACCCATATCCATACCCGAACTCGACGGATATTTCTCCCCTTCCTCTTATCTGTATCTATATCCATTTATCTATATCTATTTACACATCTAACGGTTAAAATCCGTTGGATTTCAGGTAAAACCCATCTGATTGCCATTCCTAAACCTGCTAGACAATATCTCTCTGGACTTCTATCTTGTCATGAGAGGTGATATTCTACCCTAACTACGGCTTCCAAGTCTCCTTTTCAAAACCTTCTCACAATCACTCTAAATCTTTATGAGATTGATTATCTTTGACTCTCATTCATGATGACTAGTAATGTGGAGAAAACTTGCAATGAATTGGTTAAGTAGTGTTGTTGGTGTTGACCTAGGGCAAACAAACTAGTAGAAGAATGTGAAATACTAACGCCGCAACCATAACTTGTTATCTGCGATCTCAAAGATATGATGCTAAATATAGCAGTTGACCTAACCAGTCGCTAATTAGAAAGCTTCTCATATATCAAACTATGCATTCAACTTTTAATTTCAAATCTAGATTCTCCCCCTTGTCATCAACAAAAAGTGAAAATATGATCGACATATGAGCAATCTACGTATAAAGGATATAACAACCCTAAAACTCAAACAGGAACCTCCCCTTAAACATGAGCATTAGTATAAGTAATGAAGAGCAAGATTACAAGTAATAAGGAAATTAAAGTATTCTCCACTCAGATTGTGTATGTAAGCACAAGGGAGATCCTTCAACTAATAACTATAATTGAGAATGCCAATGCAAATCATAATATCATAGTAGGAGTAGCTAATGAAAAAATATATGAAGGTGAAAATCATAATCATCATTGCATGTGTGTGTGCGTATGCATATGTGATATATACATACATATGATTATAGATATATGTATATACGTTTACTTACACACACACACACATAAATATGTATGTATACGGAAAGGTATAGATATGAAATAGACATATGCTAACATTGATCTAAGCAACACAAAGGTACATACTTCATTAGATCAAAATACACGAAAAGTTAAATCAAATTCAACTCATAATATTAGCAAAATAAATAGATGTGGCTTGCACACTTATGTGACATATGACTATATCATGAGTCCTAATCACCACTAGTGGTGGCTAGAATAACAAAGGAGGATGGTGATGTAGAGGGTAAAGTCGTGACAACTGCACATGGAATCAAAGTATCCATGTCCTCACTCTTGATGCCCTAAGAGTCTATAGTCTCTACATCATCTTAACTCTTGAGCAATCTAAATAGCTCAAATGATTGACTCTCTAAGGGCCGGATCAGATGGAGGGACGTCCTCTAACAGTGTAGGAATAATTCTAGTGCCTTGAATATTAGTAGTGTCAACCCAAGGCTTTACCATCTTGATATTATGATTTTAGCTACCTCATCTAGCCACACCATCTACAACATCAACATCTTGATTAGTGTTATTTAGAGAGAAAGATCTCTAATATTGATCTTGTGATCAAAATTCATGTTGCAACATAGATCAAATAATGTGCACATTTAACTCAATCAATGCACATATCTGCTCAAAAGTGACTAATCTAGTGCCTTTCATCATGGATCCCCATATAATTAGGTATTAGATATTTTCCTCAATCACTTTAGCCTATGGAGTCGATGGTGGAGGAGCTATAGATGTCGAATGAGAGTAGTAGACTCAAAAGCACCAACAACATAGGTAACCAAAATAGAGGCCAATGGGTCATCCGAAGGTGGTGCAGTGTCATCATCTCCATCCCTAAGACGAGTTTGAGGTGCTTACATAACTGGTATCCTACTAGTACGAGTTAATGAAGGATGAGCCTTAGTTGTAAGGACCATGCTCTAGCCATCCTCATTCACCTTGAAGCCCACGTTGTAGAGTCACATCATCAAACATGTTTAATTCGTTTTGTAAATGGAGAAAAATGGTAGGGAAATAACCAAAAGGGACCTCAAAAGATCATCAAGTCCTCATAATGAGGGACTAGTATCATAAGAAAACAAACCTATGGCTCATATTGTGTGTCATAATTCAAAATATATTTATTTTGAAACACATGGTAGTCTCATATAGTATATGATCAGCCTCATACCGATCCTTGGTTATCATATTTACTTTGATTCAACACAAGGGAATAACATTGTGCTCATAAAATGGTGTAACACCCTTTTCGAGGGTGATAGGCAGTATAAGTTGGTTGTGTCTCCAAGCACATAATAACACTTAATAATATCCCTCATGACCATATCATAGCTAGTATGCCCTCATCTAAAACTATGAGAACACTTAGGATATGTGTAGTGATGGGAGAACCAATTATATGAATGGTGAGATTGGTAAAGAAAAGGAAAGCCATGTCAACGTAGGTTGGATTGTGAAGCTCAAGGAAAGGGAATAAGTGCATATCAAATAGAATTTACATGAATTTTAATTTAAGCTGATGAATGCAAGTCTCAAAATCTATGATGTTTCCGTGAAGAATTTCTTCCTATGGAAGCTATTGACCCATTTTTGTCATTCGTCCATAGTTTGAAAGAAATAGTGAGAATTAGGAGAAGTCTTATATATCCTAGTGAGTCTAGTAGATGATTTGATAGAGAGCTAATTACTACTACGAGAAAGAGGAGCAAGAGGCCTACAAGCTAGAGAGGGGACTATACTCTCTAAAGAAGGCGAAAGTGACTCCTTAAAGTAGAAGGATAGGTAAGCTCATCTATTCTAAGGGATTTTCTAGTTGGGAGACCAAGCATTGTTCTTGTTGACCTTATAGGTCAATCAACCTTTGTTTTGGTGATAACAAACTTAATTATGAATTTGATTTATCTTGTTAAGTGTGCATATGTATCATAACAAAAATAGAAGTATTGATCACTTAACTAAGTTAAGGAGTGCTAAGGAAATCAAGTTTGCAAATAATATCCCAAGCACAATCATAAGTTGAGATCAATAAGGAGGGAAAAAAATAAGACATTAGCTTTCATTACTTTAATTTCATATGTGGAACACACAAGCTGTGAAAGGATAAGCAAGTGTGCTCAAGAAACCAACACTCAAGCTTCAAGGAGTATGTAATAGTCTTAGGTTTTATGAACATATTATTTACATATTGAGCACTTAGATTTTTCAATGATTTGATATTTTTAATCCTATTAATTTTTTAAAAATATCTTAAAGCGATTTCATGCATCAAAAATATTTTTACGCATTTGTGCAAAAGATTGTCTAAAATTGATTTTATCTTAAACCATTGTGCAGATGAGATGAATTGAAAATTTCATAATAAAGAATATATACATTACTTTTGTGTGAATAATATCTCTTTGAAAAGCTTAAGATGTCTTCTTTATAAGAAAAACAGATGATACTCAATTTTAAGCTTTGTAGCTTAAGTTATGATATTTTTTTGTAAAGATGCACAACACTGTAAACATGGTTAACCAATCAATTGGTTTGAAAATTTATTGACTAGTTTAATCTTCAGAAAAATGTATTTTAGCCTAATCTTTAATGCATAAAATGATTAGTCAATTTGATCAACTATTTTGAATACTTATCTATTGGTTTATGAAACTTATTAATTTATTTATGATATTGATAAACTACTTTGGGCATTTTAAAGATTTTTTGCCCATTCAATTTTGATTGTTAGAATATTTTTTACATCTAATGGATAGTGATGAATTATGTCATCTTTTTAGGACTATAAATAAGATTTGTTGTAATTTAATAAAAAGATGATTAATCTAATATAAATCTTCTAAAATTATCATTTATACATCTTATAAAAATCAAAGAGAGTATTAATTTTACACTTTCAAATCTAAATCAAACTTCTTTAGTGCTCGATTTGTTCTTCATATTTGGCTAGATTTTTCTTACACTTGCAATACCTATTCATCTAGCTACTTTACTTCCATCACAACTAATCATACACTTTCATTTATGTATTTTGTGAGCAATCATTTATAAACACAACAAAACTCTTCAAAAATCATTATCAAGATGTTGCATGTGTTTATCATTCCTAGAGAGGTCATCAGATTTGTAGACTCATAAAACTAGAGAGAATAATTAGGCAAATATGTAAACATCTCTTAGAGAGGTAATTAAGATTGTAGGCTCATAAAACTAGAAGAGTGATCATCATCAACACACAATAAAAGGAAGATTTCAAAATCTAAAAGGGAAGACCTTTTGATAGTGAATGTAGAGGCACATTAGGCCATCAAACAACTATAAATCATTGTGCAAATTTGTAATTTTTCATAGTCATTCATTTCTATCCTACTCACCTCCTCTAGGGTGTTTTCAGTTCTAGATTCCTTATAAGGGCCTTAATCAATATCCTTGTCCTTGGATGTGTGAGCACCAGTGGTCTTTTATTTAGAAATGATGAATGTGGGAAATTAAGAAGAAAGATATAGTAAAATCAAAAGGACAAAAAATAGTGAGTGAAGATAAGTAATAAGTGTTCCCAAAAATTATAATGAGGTATCTAATAAACCAATAATATACACATAAATCCATGTCTTAACCCAAAACATGAGTTAGGATTTTTTGAGCTTCTAACCCACTGCATTTGTGACAAACCTTACAATGCAACTCAAATTAGGGCTTTACACTTTTTATGTTTGCTCCAACGAATCCAATGAGCCTTTGTTTGCGAGATTTGGTTGAAAAATAATGATTTTGGAAGGGAGAATGTGAGAAGGATTTTGAAGAACAATCAAAGGGTTTGAAAAGAGAGTGAAGGTTTGCTCTATGTTGAAGAGGCTTTATATATCCTAGACGAACTAATCAATTGATTTGGAAAACCCATTGACTATTCTTATAAACTAGTCGATCAATTTGAAAAACCCATTGACTATTATAGCCTAATTTTGAAAAATAAAAACTACACACCCATTAATAGTGTAATACCCCCAAATTTAGAACTTTTTTTTTTAAGATAATGTAGAAGTCTAATCAAACAAAACTAGGGGATAACCACCACATCAACCATGATAGAGGTAAGGTTATCACATAACACATGCTTGATGGAAGTTAAAATTGAAAGACAAAAAAAAGAAGATGCATGCACTAACAATACAACAATAATAATCAAGATGAGAATATATAGAAGAGAGAGATATAAAATCCAAATATAAGAATTAAAGAAGTTAGTTTAAATAATAGCAAAGAACAAAAGCCTTCCAACGTGGTGAAAAAAATAATATAAATCGGTTAGCCGGACTCTTAACTAAATACAATGTAATTCTCAATCCCTAGGCCCACCTTACTACTAACCCACATCATCGTCCTTGGTATACTCCAACCGAGATTCATACCCCTGAAAGTTGTCCTCTATTCTTTAAAATATAATCCATATCATCACAGTGATCAAATAAATATAGTATTATTATGGTAAAGTACTGGTAAAACAAACTATCAAGAATATGGTCAGGCTCATAATGCACATTAATGTCATATAATAACATGGTGTGAAACATACTTTGAAAACATAACATGTAAGATGTTGGATAACATACATGTCATAGAAAAATTTGTAAAGTACACATAGCCCTTCATCCATAAATCCCTTTGAAAATTCATAAGGGTAGTTCCAAGCAATGTCATTATCCATAATAGGGTCTAGTGTAGGACCATAACTCCCACCACCACTAAACACTAGTGCCAAGAGGATTTTTTTAGGGATCCTCAACATCCACCATACTTGGACTTCTAAGTAAAGGGGCATATGCTAAATTTTGATTCTACAACGCCCTAAACACATTCATTATAATTAAACCATTATCTATATCTAAGAATGGGACAAACATAGAACTTCAATTCCCATTACCACAATACACTATTGTTAATGGGCTTTTCTCAAGGATCTTTAACATTCACCGCATTTAGTCTCCTAGGTACATGGGAATCCACTCACTTTTAGGTCTTTAACACCCACCACAATAACACCAATGCTAATGGGGGTTTTTCCAAAAATATTCAACATCTACCACATGCGGTATCCTAGTTTAGAGGCCATAATTAAGATACCTAAACCCTAAATTTGCATGCAGGGGAATGCGTCTAAGATTTAAATATATCAATTCTACATATTAATCTAATTAGGTGTTTTAATTTTTGATACCAAACACTAACCAAGGCAATCCAATCCACAAAAATGGATGTTTAGGAGATAACACCAAACTCAAGCATATAATCATTATAATACACAAGGTACACAAAATTTCCCATTTCCATTATGTTTCATTAACTTCCGATTATGTATGGTTAATATCATCATTTAACATCACAAACTAATGGAAATGTTCCAATATAAGACCCAAAGAAGTATCAAAAAATAATAATTTGGTGTTAAGTTGGAGAGGAGTATCATTAATCATTGATGTGGAGTTATGGAGATTATGTTGAGAAAGTCTATTAATCATTATATCCTCTTCCTCATAACTCCAATATAGGACATGCAGGTTTCTACCGCAGGTTTATAAAAGACTTCTCTAGCATTGCACGACCATTGACACGCCTCTTACAGAAGGAGGTGATATTTGAATGGAGCAAAGAATGCCAACAAGCATTTGACGAGCTAAAAAGGCTTTTGACTACTGCTCCAGTGATATTACCGCCAGATTGGTCCCTGCCATTTGAAATCATGTGTGATGCCTCTGACTATGCAATTGGAGCAGTTTTGGGGCAAAGAAAGGATAAAAAGCCATACGCCATCTACTACGCTTCAAGGACTCTAAATGATGCTCAGTTGAATTACTCAACTACCGAGAAAGAACTATTGGCTGTGGTATTTGCTCTTGAGAAATTTAGGTCATATTTGCTTAAAACGAAAGTTACCATATTTACTGACCATGCAGCTTTGAAGTATCTGTTGTCTAAGAAAGACGCAAAGCCACGATTGATACGATGGGTACTTTTATTACAAGAATTTGATGTGGAAATTAAGGACAAGAGAGGTAGTGCGAACGTAGTGGCAGATCATCTGAGCCGAATGATTCAAGATGGTGAACCCATACCATTAATCGAAAATTTCCCAGATGAGCAGCTCTTTGGGATACAGGTAAGTACACCATGGTTTGCTGATATAGTGAATTATTTAGTAACAAATAAGTTGCCCACCGACATGCCACGATCCATAAGAACAAAAATTAGAAAAGAAGCATCCCAATATGTTTGGGATGATCCCTATTTGTGGAAATTCGGTAATGATGGTATAATTAGGAGATGTGTCTCTGATTCAGAATTCGAGCATATTCTAGCACATTGTCATACATTGCATTGTGGGGGACATTTTGGTGCTAAAAAGACCGCCTTCAAGGTCCTTGAAGCAGGTTTTTATTGGCCAACAATATTTAGCGATGCCAATGATTACTGTAGGCGATGCGATAGATGTCAGAGATCAGGTAATATTGGTCCCAAAGACCAAATGCCCTTAACTTCTATTATAGCTGTAGAAATTTTCGACGTTTGGGGCATTGACTTTATGGGACCCTTTCCATCTTCTAAAGGTTTCCTCTATATTCTTCTTGCAGTAGACTATGTATCAAAATGGGTGGAAGCAATTGCCACCCGGACTAACGATTCTCGTGTAGTTGCAGGGTTCCTTCAATCTCACATTTTCTCTAGGTTTGGTATGCCTAGAGTAATCATTAGTGATGGAGGATCACATTTTTGCAATAGGACAATTGACGCCTTGCTACGTAAGTATGGGGTGACACATAAAGTCTCTACACCCTACCATCCTCAAACTAGCGGGCAAGCCGAAGTTTCCAACCGAGAAATAAAGAAGATCCTAGAGAGAACTGTGAGCCCAAATCGAAAGGACTGGAGCCAAAGGCTAAATGATGCTTTATGGGCTTATAGGACAGCCTATAAAACGCCTATAGGTATGTCTCCCTTTCGACTCGTTTATGGAAAGGCATGCCATCTACCGGTGGAGCTGGAATACAAGGCATGGTGGGCTGTTAAGAATTTGAACATGAGTATCGACTCAGCTGGAACGCATAGGAAGCTACAACTTCATGAATTAGAAGAAATAAGGGATGACGCTTTTGAAAGTGCTATGGTATACAAGGAGAAGACAAAAGCTTTTCATAATAAGATGATTCGTGGAAAGTCATTTGTTGTGGGACAAAAAGTGCTACTCTATCATTCGCGTCTTCGCTTATTTCCAGGTAAGTTGCATTCTAGATGGGTTGGTCCTTTTATCGTTACTAATGTTTTCCCTTATGGAGCAATACAGATCAAAAGTGAGAAGACGGGGAATGAGTTCAAGGTAAACGGTCACAGGCTTAAGCCCTATTATGAGTCATTCATGGAGCATAACGTTGAAGAAGTGCACCTACAAGATGGACCCACACCGAACGAGTAGATCACTACAATGTCAGGCTGAAGACATAAAAACAAGCGCTGCTTGGGAGGCAACCCAATGTCATAAGGGAGTTTTCTATCCTTTATTTATTTATTTTAGTTTGTTTTCTCCATACTTAAAATTACATGTTTCTTTAGTTGTTTACACATTGAGGACAATGTGTGATTTAAGTGTGGGGGTGTATGTGTTTTATTATGTCCAAAAAAAAAAAAAAAAACTTTTTAGCGTTTTTAGAGTGTTTAGTATTTTTAGAGTCATAGGAACCCTTAACTAGTTAATGAGGAATATATCTTTGAAATCTAATGGAAAAAAGGATCATGAAATCGAGACAAAGTAAGTGGAGATTTTTTGTGTTAATTTTGATATAGGGAACACATATCTATGTGCCTAAATGTGAATGGAGAAAGAACATGTATGATTTTCTAACCACCGACATGGCATGTTGAGATTCGTCACATTCCTCAGTGAGCTTTTGAACCATATGTACCTTCTTTTTCTGAGCAAATTTACACAAAATCATCTACTATTTCTTGGCTTCAAAATCTTCTTTGTAAACCTCATATATGTTTAATTGTTTTGATCAAATTATTTGCCATAGATCATGTAATGGACTATAGAGATTACTATAACTTACTCTTGTACTAGTCGAAGCTTATAGTCAAAACATGCTCTGATTGAGAAAATGATAAAGGCAGCTTAGGAATTTTCCATCACATGACCAAAGAGCTTAACCTAATGTGTGTATCCATGATATACATCCCATAGAAACCCTTTTGAGCCTATACATGGAGCATACATTTTTTTTATTACCCACATTTAATAACCTTCGGGCCTTAATGTCCTTACCTTTGCTTAAAGCTAGTAGAAGGAAATCAAATCGTTATGGATATAAAGAGTGGTTGTTTATGTGTGTATGTGAAAGAAATATATAAGAAAGGGGATTGGTTATGTTTGTTGAAAAAAAAAATGAAAAAAAAAATGAAAATTGTCAAAAAAAAAAATGAAAAAAAAAATGTTAGGATATAAGGAAGAGGAGTTATGGAGATTATGTTGAGAAAGTCTATTCATGTTCTATTTTGGTGTTAAGTTGGAGAGGTGTATCATTAATCATTGATGTGGAGTTATGCTTACATTTCATCTAATTATTAGATTCCACTAGCTCTTGATCTTTTTAGCACCACACTCCTAAAATACTCCATACCTTTCTTTACCTTAAATTCCGCCACAACCAATAAGTAAGTCCTATTTGATTCTTGAGATGAGCAGCCTTTGATCTGATGGAGATTAATCACAAGAGTTAAGCATATGGTTCGGTCCATTTGGCAAATATTTGGTATCTTTCATGAGGTTTTATCTACAAGAACATGAGCCTTCTTTGTTTATATATGTGAGTCGTTTGCTATTTTTATCATCTTAGCTCACATACATGAGTGTTTCTAAACATTTGTAGCCATGAATCTAAGAGAGAGAAAATAGAGGGTATCCATAGTGAGGATGGATCTTGATGTGACTAAGGCGTGGTAGATTTTTATCCATAATATTGATCTGTTCATACCTGTCATGTTTATGTGTGAACCATATGTTGAAATTGATTCTTTAAATCTCCCAATGCTGAATTTTGATTGATTGCTAATCTTGACATTTGAAAGTAAAAGATTCTGAGACAAATATGGTTAAGGGTGTTAGGTATATGGTTTTATTTATTTATTTATATTTTATTTTTATTTAGGTATGTTTTTATTTTATTTTATTTTATTTTATTTTGTGTGTGATTTTGTGGGTATATCATCTGTGAAACCCTCACGAGACCTTATTCGTCCTCGATGGGTGACCTAGGGGTTTAAAGGGCTTGTTGCACATGCTAAGTGTAATCGTGAGACCTACGAAAGTGGCTAGTTAATTTAATTTTATTTGGTTAGAGTAATAACTTGCTTGAGGACAAGCAAGAAGCTAAGTGTGGGGGTGTGATGAGTTCATATTTTGACACATTTTATACCCTTATAATCTTAGTTTTTGGTAGTTTATTTAACTAATATAGGGGAATAATTATTGTTTTATGCTTAAGTGGTAAAAATTGCATAAATTTTATTATTTGAGCTAAAATGATATAATTTAATTAAATTTAGAATTAAATATTATTTATTAATATTTATTGAATTTTATTTACAGGTTTTGTTTTTAAATAAAAAAAAAAGAAAAAAAAGATTGGACCTTTGGACCAACGACCGAAGGCCGAAGGCCCAAAGGCCCGAAGAAAGCAAACCAAACGAAGCTGAACAAGACTCAGCGACACGAGAAATAAGAGTCAGCCGCAAGGGCTGACGTGGAGAAAAAAAACAAAAAAGTTATAAAGGCGTGAGGGGACGCACAAAAAAGAGAAGGGAACGAGCGTCTGGGAGACGGGCAGGAGACAGAGCCGTCAGGCTCTGACAGAGGCCAACAGCGAGAGAAGGAGAGCCTTCTCAGGCTCGGGCGGTCGAGGGCCTTCTCAGGCTCGGGCGACGCAAGGACGAGCAGAGCCGCACGTCACGTCACGCGAAGGAAGGAGGGCCGCACGGGAACCGAGGCGTGCAGCACAGCAGTTCGACAGCCGCCAGCCGGGAAAAAGAAGAAAGAGTTTTGCACGGAAATCAAAGCCGAGAGAGAAGAGAGAATAAGAAGAAATATTTATACCGGTAGAATTTATTTCAGATAAAATTAATTTTTATCTGAATAAATTCTTGATCTTTAATTCAAAATTAATTCCGGTTATTTATTTCTCTTATTTTTAATTTATATTTTAGATATATATTTCTGTGTAATTAATTCTTTAATTATGAGTGGCTGATTATTTATTGTTAGGGAATGAATTGAAACCCTAGATTATGATTTGAATTATAATTTTATTTTCTTTGTTTCGTGAGATTGTTTCTTGACTCTATATTAATTGCTATCGTTTATATGTATAATTCTGTCCAGTATAGTTTATTTGGTGCATGCCTTGTTCTGGTACCTCATAAGTGACAGTATGTAGGATAAATTGCTTGCTAGGTGGCCATCTAAATATACTAGAATTTATATGTATAAATTGCAGCTAGGTTAGATAGCAATTCACCTAATCGTTTTGTGATTCTAACCGAAGTGGTAAAACGTTTCGATACGTGTGGGTCAAGAAAAGGAAATACAGCTAGACATGCTTTTTGTACTAGTATGGGTACTTAGATTGACAGCCTTCCACTTACACTTAATGCATTAAATCTAGTTAAATATAGGAGCCGCTTGTTGCTGCTATACTGCTAGTATTTAATAGGGTTAATATTGGCGCTTTGTCGTATTAATTTAATTAAGGGAAGTAATATAAGGTGTATAGACCTGCTTTTGGTGTGCAACTTGGTCGATCTCTTTCTCACGATTAAAAGATGACTTAGAAATAAATATTATATTTCGACCTAATCTAGTGGTGGATTTTTATTTCCCTAACATATTTCTCCTATCTGCTAATTTTCCATTATTTTCCATTATTTTCATTATTAGTTTATTTTATTTCATTTACTCCTTTTATTATTATTGATAAACCCCCGTTAGTATTTTTCTTATTTATTTATTTTAGGTTATTTAGTGTTTTTATTTTATTTATAGTTTAAGCTAGTTAGATAGAGGTGAGCCCTCTCAATCCCCGGTTTAGAACGATACCCTTATTTACCAGTGCTACATTTGACAACAAGAGGGTTTAAATTGCGTGCCGGCTATGGTCGCACCAATTTTTGGCGCCGTTGCCGGGGATTGATAACTTCACCTTTATTTTGCTAGTATTTTTAGTGTGTTTTCATTTTTTTTTTTAGTTTTGTTTTAGTTTTATTTTAGGATTTTTTTGGTGTGTTTTGATAGTAACCTTTTCCTTTGAAGTGTTAGTATTTTCAGGTGGCTATGAGAGGATCCTTTGGTTATGGACAACTTTGCTCGAATCTTAACGCAAGAGTAAATGAGGTAAGTATAAGTAGTCTTGAAGATAAACTTAACAAACTTACTACTCTTGTTTTACAGGTAGCTGAAGCTAGAATTGTTAATACAAGTAGAGTTTGTCATACGCAAGGAAATCCATATGCCTACCATGAACAAGCTATGAGAGGAGGAGGATGGACACAATCTGGTGCTCAATCTTTCAATGGTTTTCAAGGACACGATCCCTATACAAGCACATACTATTCGGGAATGAGGCATCAACCCAACTTTGGATGGGAGATGAATGATCAGTATCAAATGCCATATCAAGACCCATACATGCACGAATATGAAGCTTCAAAATATTATCAGTATCCTCAACACGAATTTTCTCCAATTTCAGAACCCTCAAGTTCAGAAAAAATGGATAAGATTCTTGAAGAACTGATGAATGGTCAAAACCAGTTGGCAGAAAGCCAAAATCAACTGATGCAAATGAATGCTCATTATTCAGTGCCATATCAAGAGCCTTACATATGTGATTATGAAGCGTCAAAACATTATCAATATCCTCAACAAGAATCTTCTCCAGTTTTAGAGCCTTCAAGTTCAGAAGAAAAAATGGATAAGATTTTTGAAGCATTGACAAACAACCTAAATCAACTGGTGCAACGTCAGATTATGCAAAATGAAAGGGTGTCAGTGATAGAGGAGAAAATAGGTTATTTAGTGTTTTTATTTTATTTATAGTTTAAGCTAGTTAGATAGAGGTGAGCCCTCTCAATCCCCGGTTTAGAACGATACCCTTATTTACCAGTGCTACATTTGACAACAAGAGGGTTTAAATTGCGTGCCGGCTACGGTCGCACCATAAGGCTAAATACGTTATTTCACTTAAATTAATCACTCAATTGTAAATCAAAGTAGCAAGAGAGTTAAAGCAAATCAATAACATTTCAAATGGAACCAACTATCAGTGGTTACAAAATGTCAGTGAAAGACAATAAATAAAGATATTAAGAATTACAGACTCTTCCTAATCAAAAGACATTGGATAAAACAGTGAATAACCCTACACTCTCAACCCAAAGGATAATCTTCAACAGATCTTACAAGCTAACTTGCAAATGTCACTCCCTATTGAATAAGCAAGGGCCTAAGAAAAGGAACCCTTCAGTACAACAATAATAAGTAACCCATTATACAATACTAATATGCAATGTCCGCATGGAACACATAAAAGCATCACAACAATACATGAGCATTTAATTATGCACACATTAACTAAAATATGACAATCATTCATATAACCATATAATATTAAGACCATATACTACTACCAATGCTCCTTCATTTGGAATAAAAAGAAACTTACCAATGGAACATCTAAGAGATGCTCTTTGCAGTATAATTAGAAAACAACATCATTTTTAAGTCATAACCATGGTCACAATTCTCATTATCAAAGCCAACAACTTTTATAACACAGGTAGATTCACCAGTGCAAATCAATCACAACACATATCATCATCACATGTAAGCACAAATTTTACTATCGAAACACACATAGGAACAAACTACCAAATGATAGGTAGGCACAAAGGCTACTACCAAACTATAGGTAGGCACAAAGGCTACTACCAAACCATAGGCAGGTACAAAAGCTACTACTGAACGATAGGTAGGTACAAAGGCTACTACCGAACCACAAGTAGGCACAAAAGCTAAAACCAACTAATCCAATAACCATTTAAAATCAAATAACAATTATTTTTATTTTTATTTACTCAAGGGGATATCAAATGAGCTCGAAGATACTAAGGTACTTTGATCATACCGGCACACAAGGACAACACCGTATCTTACCGACTATTAACTCAAGGATGTAAAGGTACCTTGGTTGCATTGGTACACGAAGATACATAGTACTCTACCGACAAGGACACCTAACCTAAAAGTATGAGTACTCCATAATTAGGTCCATAGAGCTAAATAAAGTAAGATATAGGGCTTGGTTGGGTCAATAAGGCACAACAACAAAATCCATAAGCAATCGTGGGCTAAACCACGTCTTTAGAGTAGCGACCCTTAAAGAGCAATCATTCTCATTCTTGAGGTCTTTCACTTTAATTATTAGTATTTTATAAGGGTGACCACAAAAACATATATTAATCACATAGATCCAATTCTTCATACTTAACCATTTCTATTCACTATCAAACATTCTAAGATAACAATAATCAAGATCATTAATAATTTCAATGTAAAAAAACTTACTCAGGCAATCCTAGGCTCAATTATTCAAACTTAGGCACTTTAGGTCAAAAATGACCAAAATACCTTTAAGGCTAAAGTAACCGCTTTACCATCCATTTCCATTACAAAATTTATTTTATTTAACCACTTTCCATAAAAAGAATAACATACCATAATAAAATTATTTATCATGTAATTAAATTAACATACATGCTAAATGACTTTTTTTTTCCTTATACACAATTATGTACGTAAAACCCTAACATGCGCTTTTAGAATATCAAAACACATATTCTCATGCTTAACAACAAACAATATATATCATGCATGCTTATTAGAATAATCATCATGGTATACTCCAAATTGCTAAAATACCCTAAGTTATATTGTACCACCTCCAAAATTCACTACTAATAAATTTTATTTTATTAAAAGTTCAACGGAAGCAAGTAAATCAAAACCTGTGAATTTCGGAGGTATTACTATCGTGATCAATACAAGCCCGACCCCCAGCCGGTCTCGTACTAACCACAAGGCTTAAAGAAGAATTAGTAACATCATAATTCAAAATCGAACAAGGCTTCATAAAATCATGGAAACATTCATAAGAGAGAAATCAGAGTACACGAAAAGAGTTTACAATCCAAAATACATAATTAAAATTCCTCAAAAGGAATAAAGGCTACAATACAATAAAAATTAAGTTTGAGTAATCTAGTACAAAATAAAAGGACATAGGAAATAAGTCCGGCCACGTCGCTCTCGATCCCATACCAAGTCCATGCTCAACACTCAGCCCCGCCTGATGCCTCGCAAGTATCAAAGGCATCAAAAATAGTATCACCAACCTGCACAAACTTAGAGGGGCCTTCTGCTCGTGTGAATGAGCAGCACCCATTAAACGAGTGGTTAGTACGCTACGTACTAAGCAAGGTAACCATGCAGCTAAGACCAAGAATACAAAAACATGTAACACAAGCATGATCACATAAACAACATGCAACCATTACAGGTAAATAAAGGCCAAGTTATAGTCCGGATATGCTGATTATTTATTCTCTGATCAATACTCATTTTACACTATGCTCTTTATCATTTTATGCGAGTATGAGAACTCCACTATTATAGCTAATGGATTGAAAACGTACAGGGCAAAATGCTCCTGACCACTATTATTGCCAATGGATCGGTTGACCCCAACTCATATGGTGTTTCACTGTAAGTACTTAGTGTCTTCCCATGTCTTATCATACTTAGAGTTTGGTTTATTGAGCTCGGGATCCCCCACTATTATAGTTGGTGAATAGGAAACGTACAGGATAAAACGCACCTGACCACTATTGTATGCCGGTGGATAGGTCTCCAAGGTACCCTGGCACTTGGCCACTATTATGGTGGTGGATTGGTTTGAGCCCAACTCAATAATCTTTCACTTTAAATGATTAGTGTCTTATGGTGCCTTATTCAATAAGTTTCACCTTAGACTTGAATATCACACTCCATCTACTCTTATCATTCCAAGAGGGTCTGTCCCATATCTTAAGACTCCTGCCTTCCTGACACACCTCAACATCCTTCCCTTCTTCCACTTACTCACACTGGAGGCCCAACTCCTAAGTGTGTGGGTCAAGGCCCAACTACCCTACGCCTCCAAGTCCACTCACTGACCTTCCCCTAGGGTTTTCTCTTAAAACCCTAATTTGGGCCTATGTGGCCTATACTTCTATACCTCACACCACTAAGGTTGTCTTAACACCCCACACATCACCTCCCTCATATTCAGCCCTCATCATTTCACATTACTCCCCCAAATATGCGTGTGACCAAGAAACCCTAGTTGATCACACCAAACCTTAGCTGGCCACACCAAACCATAACATCCTTCTTTTCCACCTGTTACCCATCCATTTCTCACCTTCTACTCTTACTTTCCCATGATACCCATACTCACCCTACGCATGACATTCTTCCACCCTCATCTCATACTCCACTCACCCTTAATTATTTTTACTTTCACCACCATCTCAAATTAGGGTTTTCTCCCAAGCCCTAGCCAGTTCTCCTATGCACCCTTATACTAACCCATATATTATTTTTCACCCAAAGCCTCCAATCACCTCTTTCCTTACCTTACTCACACCCTAAGACAACTTTTCACACGTAAAGTTCATCCCCATGCAGACTCCATCCACCCCATGCAAACCCTTGAAGTTTTCATGCAAAACCCTAGAATTCCTATGCAAAGTTCACCCACTCTTTTATTTTATTCATAGTCCTTTCTTATTTTTCCTTTCATGGATCATGAGATATTTAGGTCAATCCCATATCCCTTGGTCAACTTACTTCCCCTTGGCCAACTTATTTCCCCTTGGTCAACTTACTTCTCTATTTTTCTTTTTCATCCTTTCACCCCATATCATTACATGAAAAATCCTAACATGCATGTCCTAAAGGACCATATCACATCACATCATAATCATAACATATACATATTATACACATGCCATAAGAAAACACATGAGCATACCTCAACTCCAAGCTGTGCTACACATAAAACAAGTATAATGATAACCATAAGATGCACCACATAACATGATACATACATACAAGGCATACAAGGCATACAAGACACATAACACACATAGAGCCTTAGCTACATCCTTACCTAACACGTCACCCGTCTTAAAGCACACTCCTATGCCTCCTCAGAGTTTTCATTGGGTTCAACTACAAGAGGGAAAACTAAGGATTAATTCCGTCCTACCAAAAATACTATTATTTCCTACTTTATTCTAATATTAGAGTTACTATTATTAAAAGAAACTTTACAAGTATAAATAGGGTTTCTAATTCCCAAGTTAGCCCACTAGGGTATTATTAGTCAAAATAGGCTTATGTTAATATTTATAGCCATATTTGTATTATTAAAGCTAATAGATTTATTTCTTCTAATAATAGTACTAATACTAGTTGTAGCAAAAACAGTGATACTAATAATAATAGTAATACTAATACTCGTAGAAATAGAAACCCTAGTATTATTAAGGTTATGGCTAATAATAGGGTTAGTAATAAAAATAATAATATAATAATAGTAATATTAACAAAAATAATAATATTGCTAAGGATAATACCAATAATAATAATAATAAAAACAATGATAATATAAGGGTTCAAATATTTTTACAATAACAATGCCCAAGTTAGCATTAATAATGATGATGATGATAACAAGAATAAAAACAATGATACTAATAATAATAATAATAATAATAATAATAATAATAATAAGGTTCGACCATTAATAATAGTAGTATTAATATTTTCAAAGCTGTATTTAATAATAATAATAATAATAATGATAAAAAAATAATAATAATATCCACATTAATAATAATAAAGTTAATAATAATAGTAATAAGGATAATATCTTAATACAAATAAAAGAGGTAAAGGTATCACAACTAGGGTTTTAAGGGTTAGGGTACCACCTAGGGTTGGTAGAGACCGGCGGCGGCACTGGTGGGGAAAGAGGGAAAAAGGTAGAAAGTTGGGTGTTTAGGGTAGGAGAGGGGGAATGAGAGGGGGATTTGAGGTGTTGAAGTATGCCTAGGTGGAGAAGGTTGGAGTGGTGATGGTGGCGCAACCAAAGGCAGCGGTGCAGGCTGCGGTGGTGTGGTGGCCGAGAGTGGTGGAGATGGAGGAAGGGAGGAGAAGAGGGAGGTAGGGGAAGGTAGGGGAAAATCTGCTGGTGATTTTGGAGGGTATAAGGGGTAGTGGTTGCAGCTAGAGTGGCAGTGGATGGCGGCGCAAAAGGTGGCGGTGGCTGGGTTAAGGTCGATTGAATGACCAACTTTGCACAGCCGAGGTGGCTTATGTAGGGAGTATGGAGGATGGTGAGGGGTGTAGCTTGATGGAGGGTGGTGCAAGGAGTAGTTTGGGTAGTGGTTTGGGCGGCGGTGATGGACAGCGGTGACACACAAGAGGTGTAGATTTCTTGGTTGAGAGAAAAAGATTGAATGCGGGTGGAAAAGGGGTATTTATAGGCCATGGATTAGGGGGAGCAACAGAGGGGGAAGGGGGAAGGTCAGCGGCACACGTACAAGTCTCTGGTCGACAGCCTATGGCTGGAGTAGGCCTGCGAAATTATAGGGTATTCTATGCTCGGGAAGGGGAAAATGAAGGGGGAGAGGGGCATGCATGAGGAGAGAGAGAGGCTTCGATTGAGTGGAGGAGAGAAAGGGAGTGACAGGGAAGGGGATAGGGGCGGTATGCCGATGTGTGGCGACGTAGAGGCCACGTGCCTACACTAGGAAGTGGAAGGTTTGGCATCGGGGAGAGAGAGGGTTGGGGGAGAATGAGAAGGGAAGAAGAAGGGTGGGTGGACTAGTTGGTCGAAGGGAAAGAAAGAAAGAAAAGGAGAAGGGTCGGACCAAGTCACAAGGGAGAGAAAGGGAGACGGCCTTGGTTTGCACAGAAGGAAGGGAGAGGGAAGAGGGTTTAGGCCGTAGGGGTGGGCTGGCCCAAGTCGGGGAAGGAAAAGGGAAGAAAGAAAAGGAGAAAGGAGAGGAAGGAAGAAAAGAAAAGAAAATAGAGGGGAAAAAAAGAAAAAAGGAAAAAGAAAAAAAAAGGAAAATAGGTGGGTTGAGTATTTAAGATATTTTGGTAATTTGGGTTATTTAAAAATAATAATATTTTAATAAATAATAATTAAATTTCCTTTTTAGGTTAATTTAGGATTTTTAAAAGAATTTTCCTAAATTCCATTTTAATTAGCAAAACATCCTAATTATTTTCCAATTAAATTATTTATTAATTTCCTCTTGATTTTACCTTAATTACTCCCTCTTATTTTAATAAAATAATTTAATTAATTAATTTTTCTTATAAATCCGTAATTTTTCATAATTCTCAAAAATTAGGATTTTGGGGTATTTTATATACAATAATAATAATCATACTGAAACATGTGTTTCTAAACCAACAAAACATCTATTCTCATGCTTAACAGTAATTAATACATATCATGCATGTTTATTAGAATAATCATCATGGTATAGTCAAAATTACCAAAATACTCCTAGGCCATATAATAGTGATAATTATGATGAAACATGTGTTTCTAAAACAACAACATCTATTATCATGCTTAAGAACAAATTATACATATCATACATGTTTATTAGAATAACCATTATAATACACACAAAATCACCAAAATACCCCTAGGCCATACAATAACAATAATCCTATTGAAACATGTGTTTCTAAAATAACAAATCACCTGCCACCATTCTTAACAATACTTAGAACACATTAGACATTCTAGTTAAGATTAAATATCATGATATGTTTAAATGAAAAAAATTCCCCTGGTGCATATGATAGTAATAATTATGCTATAACTGTATTCAAACATGCTTAACCTAACATTTTCATATGTACATATCATACAAAATCTCTTCCCCACATTAGAACCATTTTAATCACACTTTTGTACACATTATATTATATATAAGATAACCTGTATTCTTTTTAAATTTTTCATGGTAACAATAATAATAGCATAATTATTTGTAACAAATCATGCTTAACACAAATTATATGTCAACACCCTAATACGTTATCATACGATATCCAAACATTTTAATGGAACATACATGTTACCTGATTTTAAGCAAAAGCGTATTTTATCAATAACCTCCTAAAAATTATTAGACTCCACTAAAAAAATTTCAAAAAATAATATCAAAAATAGCATATTAATATTTGATCAATAAAATAATATTTTTAATAAAAATATTTATTAAATATAAAATTACTAACCTACCCTTATATATTAAATATTACCAAAATAATTTAAAAATAACAAATATAACTCCTGATGCATGTGCAACATGAGCCATGCATGTAAGGGATTGTTGAGGGCTGGAGGTGGTGGGTGGGTGGTCTTGGTTCAACTGGTGGGTGCAGGGCTACCGTGGGAGGTGGAGATGGTAGTGGTTGGGTGGTTTGGTGCAGGAGGGCTAAAGGTTGTGATGGGTGGTATAGGGTTGCAGGAAAGAAGTGACATGGAGAAGGGAAAGGAGAAGAAGAAAAGGAGAGGAAGAAGAAGGAAGGAGGTGGTGACAGGGTGATGGTGCAGGAGTTGGTGGTGGTTGTGGCTAGAGGTAGGCCAGTTGGGAGGAACTGCAGAGGCAAAGGAAATGGAGCTAGGATAAGGCTATAAAAAGGGTGGTAGAGATGACATCGAGGTGGTAAGTTGCAGGGAAGGATGTAAGGGCTTAGGAAGGGTGGTTGGTGGTGGTGAGGTTGCGGTTTGATCTTGTAGGGAGGTTGTAGGGTGGAGGAAATGGTGTCATCAAGTGGAGGGGTGGCAATGGAAAAAACTACCATTATCGGGGGAATGGCGGTGGGAGTTGCGGTTGGTGCCAGGGGAAGGGATTGGTAGAAATCACCATATGGAAGGGAGGAAGGAAAAATAGAGTGGCAGAGGAGAAGGAAGAAGGAGGGAAGAGGAAGGTGGTCGATAGTAGAGGTTGGGATGGTGGTGGAGGTGATGGTCGAGCTAGCAATGAGGGAGAGTAGGGTTAGTCGCAATGAGAGAAAAAAGAGGTAGGGGAGAAAGAGAAAGAAAGGAAGAAGGTCAGGGATACTCTAGGCAAGGCACGAGAAGAAGAAGAAGAATAAGAATTAGAAGGTTGGTTGGTGGTGGTGGTTGTGGAGGCAATAGGAGGAGAAGGAGAAGGAGAACATGTAGGAAGTAACGATGATGGGAAAAAAAGGTGAAGAAGAAATTTGCATGTTAACTCTTTATAAGTTTGTGTGAATGTGAGGGTAAAAGAGAGATTTGATAGTTTAAAAGTGAAGAATGAAAAAAAAATCCTCCTAAGTTATCAATGGTGATTTTTAGCAAAAATCATCATTTTACCCTTACAACAATTGGAAAAAAAATTCCACTAGGTTATAGATGAAAATTTTGTCCAAGAATTGTCATCTAAAACCTGCACAATAACTGATCCTTAACATCAACAATTAAAAGGTGACTATTATGTCAAAACTGCCATCTATATCCTTACTAATGACTCGTCCTTTCTTAACTCCATTTATATGTTATTAGAGAAGTTATATATGGATGTTTTTTTATTAAAACAACCATATATAAAATGATATCTATTTCTGTTTTTTTATTCATGTTCGATTATCATTCTTCCATTTGTTTTTAATTGTTTAAATTTAGTTAATTATAAGACCTACTTGTTGCGACTATACTACTAGTACTCAATAGAATATAATAATGGTGTGTTGTCTTATTAAATATTTTAGGAAAGTAATATAAGGTACTTATATTTGTCTGTGGCTTTATAACTTGATTAATCTTTTTTTTATGACAAGATAGTTAATGTTATTTTTGTAGCACACTCAAGAGGGGGTGAATTGAGTGTAAGATCAATTAATTTTTTTCTTAGAAATTTAAAACTTAATGATCCTTTTATAGTATGACCTATGGTAGGATTTGATCTATAACCTAATATGCGATTTGATAGGTGATTGATCATATAGATTAGGTTGTGTAAGTTGTGTTAAAGTATGGAATAAAGAGATAACATAAAAGACTTTTACGTGGTTCAATCAACTATGTTCTTTATTCATGACTAGCTTTAGCAATATTTCAAATCTACTTTAAATTGAAGATTACAAAAGCCAAAACCTATGATCTAACTCCATATCTATGAAACTCCACAATGAATTATGATTTCCCCTCAATCACTTTTGTGATCGCTCTCATTTTGGTACACCCATACCAAATTCACTCTTCTTTTGAATAAAATTATTTTAAACTCTTGCTTCTCTCTAAGAAATTTTTTTTCACTTAAATTACCATTATGGATCTTTATCTTTGAATTTATTAACTAATTTTTACTTTTGATAGTTCTTTAATTTGCTCTTTTTAATTCATGGAAGCTATTGTGTGTGTACATCTCTATTCTTTCTTTTGTGCACACACTTATTTTAATTTATGTATTGATGTGTTTTGTTGATTTCCTTCACCTTTGTTTGAACCTCCTATTATAGTATCATGTGCATGTTCTGTCTTAGATTTGCATTCCTAAATTATGAAAATTCATCATTCTTGATCCTCATTATATCAGCATGTTAATATTTTCTTTATTAATATGATCTTCGTAAATCTTGATTTCTTTCTTCACTTTGAAGATTTGGAATCTAGTATTGGAAATATCATGGTTAAATAATATTTCTTTAACTTCTTCCTTCTTTAGTTATATTGATAAATCTTTCCTTATAATGTATGATATTTACTATTCGATGAATCTTGTGAAATCTTGACATGTATATGTGATTTCTTAAATTTGCTAAGTTTGTGTTAGCGTATTGATTTGTCAACAACATAGTAAAATATTTTTTTCCTAGACCTAGTTTAGATTCTTACCTAGTACATGATCTTGGGTGAGCTAAAGGTTATAATCCCTTACTTTTGAGCATTCTTTCTTTGAGTCACATAATTAGTCCTTCTAGAGAGTTGCAATATTATTTTTGGTACTTTGACTATCTAAAAGTCTTCTCTATATTACTTTAGTCTTTATATCTCTTGAATATGATTGTTATCTTGTTCATCGTTTATATGACATGTTCTCAATATTGTTCCTGGATCTTGTTTAGCAACCTATTATAATTAGTTTTGCACAAGAAACGCACAAATATATGGTCCAACACATATGGAATCATACTCATTTGTTTGGAATCATCAAAACACTAAAGGATCTAATAATTGAGTGTGGAATTATAGTAATATCTTTACCTAGTTTAGTAGTGGAAATTGACTCCTCTAACATCTTCACTATTATTATTTGAAATTTTCACCCTTACTTCACACACACACACACACACACACAACATTTTAATCTTTTTTACTTTTAAACCCATCTTAGACGTGTTTTCCTTATTATTTGTGTTTTCGTGAGTTTATATCACTTTTATCATTATTTTATTTTGATTTTAATTTTTTATTTGCAAATATTAGGTTATTCATCTTAAACTTCAATTTAGAATAGAACCATTTTTACTATTACTACAATCGTACAAATAAAGAGTTTAAATAATGTGACGACTACAACCACACTAACAGCTTAATCAAAATCACAAACCTTTTCATAATAATATTTATTTTTTTCATTTTTGGCCATTATTTATTTATTTTTTATAATCCTTTTCCCCCTTTTGATAATATTAAATTTGGCTTGCACTTTAAGGCCCAATAGTTAGGCATCCGACTTCCCTAACTTCTCTCTCTATATTCCATCCAACCCTGACAAGTTTATCCTTTGTTAAGTTTGTGTAAAAGGTAATATAATGAATGAATTGAAGGTGGGAATTATATAAAATTAATTGAAAATTTTAAATATATGTCTTCATGTTTTTTCTGTTTCACAAAATGTTATATAAAAAATGTGATAAAAGGAAGATGGTAATTCTAGGCATTTTAAAATAAATAATGGTCATATTTATTGAATATAAAGTAATAAATTAAGAAAAAAAATTATTCAACCTTATTTAATGTAGTTGTAATGTCGAACCTTTGACCATATATAACCTATAAATTAGGGATCAATTGAGTTAATATGTATGTAATGGTATTTATGATGTATTATGATAATAATTTTATGTGGTCTTAATAGGACTTGTAAACAAAACTTAATTTATAATATATCTTATCTATGAAATTCACATATATTTAAACCCTTTTAATAAAACCAACATCTTACCACACAATCATTCTCATGTTCATCATGCTCCATCCTCTAAGAGGGATTTGAAAATTCACTAATCACTCATGCAAGAAAAACATTAATTAATTAGAGTATAAGGTTACAACACATCTTTGTGACACAAAATAGGAGGATGACTTAGGTTGCCTTTGGAAGAGAATCACCCTATTTGATAGTTTGATTCCTAAGTAAAAAATAAAAGCTAACTTAACCTAGGATGGAAACAAATAAACAAAAATGCTCATCTCCCTAATACTCATTGTACTAGGAAAGACAAATCTAGTTTGCTCTACAATAATAACTCACACTACTTAAGCATGAAAAGAAATTAACAACCTGAAAGAACATTCACCTATATCCCATCTTCTAGTAGTTAAAACTTTAAATATATATTATATATCAAACTTTAAGTAGTGAGCCTAAAAAATGTAATGGAAAACCTAATTTTTACAAACAAAAAAAAGCTAAGTAGAATGAAAAAAATGTCCCTAAGGCTAAGATGGGTACAAAAAGTCCAAACATCAGCTTGCTTTGAACCACAACAAATTCACACACAAGATTTTACATACTAATACACATACAATGAATTGCTTACTAAAAATTAGAACTAAAATGGTTTGAAAAACTAAGAAGGTCAAGGTTTCAATATTTTGACAAAATTAGCACATTGCACGGTTTTAGCCCTTACTTTATATACACTTAACGTAATCATGAATCAAAAAATGTGTGGTAAACTAGACATCCTCAGCATTCTTTTAGAAGCACACATGCATCATAACATCTAAACAATACAAATAGTTGTGTATCAAAAAAGAGAGAAAATTCTAGTACTTGAAGGTATAACTCAAGTATTTTTCACACATTTCACATTTGACACATAATACATGATTACAACTCTTAAAACATAAGATCATGCTCTCATACTAATGAATACACACACATACATATCATATTTATAAAAAAAAGGGAAAGTAACACATAACACAAAGAGGTTCTATATTAAGAGTAAAAAAATTATACTCATTCTATATTGAAAAGGAAGTCATTCTATCATCAAATTTTTGTATAAAAAATAAATTCATTTTAGAAAAATTCAAAGTCTATTTTTTATTTTTACCTTTACTTTTTTTTAATTATATATGCATTAAATGCTTTGTTATTTTTCAATTAAGGGTGTTAGTATAATTTTAATATTAATTTTATTACTTTCTTAAAAAGTTTGCAAAATGACAGAATGACTTTCTTTTTTAAATAGATGGAGTATTACATTGTCATCAATCTTGTAGCACAAAATGCTCCTCAAACACCACTACCTTCTCCTATGGGGACTTTATCACCTTCATAAGGGAAATAAGATATAATTGTAAGAAGATCAAAGTCATAAGAACAAGAAAGGAAATAAGAAAGGAAAGTAGAGGAAATTAAATACCTAACTTGAAAAGATTGGATTGAGGCAAAGGTAACAAGATTACCACTCTACCTTTATCAAAACCTATATTCCCTACACTTATTGCCAACTTAGTAAGTGGATCCATAATGAAGGAGTCTATACCAATATGTTCAATAGATAACTGTACAATCTAAGCTCTTTATTGACAACTAGGAACCTCAATAATAATGGGAACTCAATTAATACATAGTATATTGAAAAAATGTTCCTAATTTTTAAATAAAGAGCTTATAGTGTATAGGTGTTTATCGAGCATATTCGTACGGACTCCATCATTGCGGATCCACTTCCTAAGGAAGCGTCGCCCATGTGGTTTCATGAGCTTATTGCTCTTATGAGTGCTCTATCCGTTAATGATATTCAAATTTAGGGGAAGTTTGTAATTTTGGTGATCTCTTGATATAGACACAATTTTGTTATTTTTGTTGAGATTATTTTATAGTTATTTGTTGTATACAATAAGGTTTTTAAGTTAATCAAACTCTAATCATAATACAATTTGATATCATTAAGGAATAATGTAGAGCAATTGAAAATAGGCATGTTGGAATCACATTATATAATATTTTTATACTACACATCCACATCTTGATCCATATCATTCAGTTGTATCGGCATACGTGACTATTGAGGGTTTAGTTACAAAGAGATGTAATAAATCTGCTTTGATGTTATGTTGGTGTGATTGATGGACGTAATTGGTCATAGACATATTTTCATAATAACAACAATATTGAGCCTATTCAATTAGTATACGCAATTATAAGGCTACACATATAGTTCAAGTGAGAAATTGATGGATTGTTATCCAACGTTGGGATTATATGTGACATATAAGCCATATGAATAGTTGATTGTCATATATATTAAACCCATATAAAAATGATTGATTTAAATCTAAAGTAATTGAATTTAGTATGTAAACCCGTATATGTAGAGATATTGGGAGTCGTAAGCTGTTGATGAATTAAACTAAGATGATCCGATAGATGATAGATTATAGACACACACACATTCGGTTATTGCATTTTCTATAAATTTAGCTACACTACCCCTTACATTTTCTATCAATTGTTCTCGATGAATTAGCATGTTGATGCTATCTATCAAATTTGAGTTGACGGAGGTTTGAAACTTTGAGTTTAGTTTAATTCAAATCCAGATCTATATTCGGATATGGGAGTGTTCAATTCAGATAGGTTTGTGATTTTATTTCCGGGTTTAACCGGGCAGTCTATTCTGGTTGTTTGTTCGAGTACTTTGAGGCCCGATCGACTTTAGCGGGTGTACTTGAGCCCACATCCCTGCAGAGCGATTTCAACCGATGCAAAATGAGGAAAACAATTTTCCTCTGTTTGGTCTCGGCATAGAAGACGCTGAGAGTTGAATAGAAGACGCTATGCACTACAATTTCGGACCGTTGAGAGTCCTCATCCGGGCACTTTCCTTTCACAGATTCGGAATCAAACTAAAAATAGGATCCATATGCCGGCACCGATCGCAGCCGTCTCCCCACTTCTGTTCGTGCTCTGTTGCCTGTTATTCCGTCCGATTTTGCACTATGTATGCCGATGCAGAATACACTGACGAAAGTTGCGCCCACTCGAGTGGCCTTCGAACTCTTTCTGGGGTTCAAGAAAGTGGGGCTCTTCAATTACCCAAAAAAGACGAGTGTGGCTCCGTTACAGACACGAAAGCATTAATGATCCAAATCCTACTCAAAACTTTGTCAAATCGATCAGAAGAAGAGCTCAGCGAAGCACTAGATAATTCTGGGCTGCCGCTGAATGAGGACTTGGTGCTGAATGTGCTCAGGAGGCACCGTTCTGATTGGAGACCAGCGTTCCGGTTCTTCAACTCGGTTTCTAAACGTTCAAATAGAGATGGGTACTCTCCAGGATCCGGTGCTTATAACGAAATGATAGGGATCCTGGGGAGAATGGGACGGTTCGATGAGATGCACCAACTGCTCGACGAAATGTCTGAAAGAGTTGGTGTGATGAACGAGCGGTCATATGGGATTGTAGTTCACAGGTACGCCGCTGCACATAAGATTGAGGACGCAACGAACATGTTTTACAAGAGAAGAGAGTACGGACTCAAGCTTGATTTAGTTGCATTTCAGACACTATTAATGTCGTTATGTCGGTATAAGCATGTTGAGGCAGCCGAGTACTTGTTCCATTCAAGGAAGGGCGATTTTACATATGATATCAAGACATGGAATATAATTCTAAATGGATGGTGTGTATTAGGGAGTTTGCGTGAGGCAAAGAGGTTTTGGAATGAGATAATCCGTTCCAGGAGCAAACCGGATAGGTTTACTTACGGTATATTCATCAATTCACTAAGCAAGTCTGGGAAAATCAGTACAGCCGTGAAACTGTTTCGTCAAATGTGGGAAAAGGGCTGTACCCCTGACGTCGCGATTTGCAACTGTGTCATTGACGGTTTGTGTTTCAAGAAGAGGGTACCGGAAGCCCTTGAGGTTATGCGCGAGATGGACGAGAAAGACTGCCATCCAAATGTCGTTACTTACAATTCTCTCATCAAGCATCTATGCAGGATTAGGAGGATGGAAAAGGTTTACGAGTTGTTGGATGAAATGGAGAGAAAGAAAGGAGATTGTGCGCCGAATGCTAGGACCTACGGTTACTTGCTCAAGTGTTTGAAGAAGCCAGAAGACGTTCCGGGGCTCTTGGAAAGAATGGAGAGAAGTGGATGCAAGATGACCGGGGACACCTGCAATTTGTTGTTGAGATTGTACGTGAAATGGGAACGTGAGGAGGACGTTCAATCTACATGGAGCGGGATGGAGAGAGACGGCATAGGGCCTGATCAGAGATCATACACGGTCATGATTCATGGACTTCATGACGGAGGAAGGATAGAGGAAGCCTTGCGTTACTTCGAGGAAATGACGCGCAAGGGAATGGTACCTGAGCCGAGGACGAGGTTACTTGTTGATGCCATGAATATCAAATTGAAGGAGAGACGCGGAGAATCTGCATGCAAAGATGATGCTGCAGCCAAGTTGTTTTCCCCAGAAGATTGAAAAGAAAGGAGCCTAAGCTGAACATCATGAATTTAATTGATGAGATTTTTATTTTTTGTTAAGACTGCATTCGGATATCTTAGATCTCTAGTTTAAACAATTATTATACTCTATAAGGTATAGCATATCAGCATCACAGGGAGGGGACAGTTACTAACCCTTTGTTTGGAAAAATTGTTGTGGTAGATCATTTATTTTTAAGGATTGTTGATATAGAATGTATATTTATTGTATAAAAAAATTCCCTAAAATATTGTAATCGAAAATCTAAAAGCGAGTGGACATAGGCCAATGGATCAATCCCATTCCCTCCTGCCCAACATCGTGCAAATTTATCCAGGACGAGCCCACGTGCATGCAAACTCGAATCCAATTATTACACTTAGCTGAAATATGAACTACAACTTCATGTCGCATGTAGATCTAAACCTAGGATTATTATTTTTCCTCAAGACGGTTAATAAGGAAATGAACGTGTAAGAACATCTGCAAGAATGACTCACTATTGATCAGTGAGCAAAATTAAGCCGAAATTGTTTATACATCAAATAATTTAGCTCAAAAAGTTGATTCAGGATAGATAAATGATGAGACGAAGTATGAAGGAAAGGATCATAGGAGAAAACGATAAAAAGGATTTTTTTTGGGGGGGGGGGAGGGAGTCAGGGTGGGGTGTATAATTAAATATTCAATTTGTATAAAAAAAATATTTTAATAATTTATACATTATATTAAAAACTAATAAATATAATTTTAAAATTCATCTTATACTTATTATTAAAATATAACAAGTATTTAATATATAGATTAAAAAATATAAGAAAAAAAGTATAATGTATATTTGATTTTTATCAAGTAACTTTCCTTTTATTTAAAATTTTAATAATAAAATAAATTATTTTTATAATAGTTATTTTAGATAATACTACTTGGTATATATAGAAGATATTATATATTTTCATTAAGAATTATTACGTAATGTGTCCGACTACTAGTTGAAACTTTGTTTTGACAAAAAATAATATTAAGTTTGTTGGTGATTAAATAATATATATATATATATATATAGGGTAAAGGTTCCATACAAACCCTTCCTACGATATATATATATATGAACTAATTTTAACCATTAGATTAGTATTTGATCAATGGTCAAGATTTAGTAAATACCTAACTTGAATTTATTTTAATCTCAACCCTTAAATCTTCTAGATCTAACTGTGATTAACGGTTCATACGCTTGTACTTTAAATAATAGTTTGTACGAGAGCTTATATATATATATATATATATATATATATATATATTGAAAAGCTTATTCTGAGTAGTTTCTTTCCCCAACTTTCGACTAGTATCGTCTTCAAAATATACACAACGTAGATGTAGAATTAGTAAGGGATTAAAATAAAATAAAATGCATTACTTTTTATTTTGAAATCTGTGTCTGGCCTCAAATATTGGTTCATTGTAAAAGACAGGAATCGTTTGATATATTTACAGTTACTTCCATAGTAAATATAACTTCTAGAGAAATTAGATATTAGGAAGCAGTTTCCTAGAAGTAATATTTATTTGTATTTGTTACGTATATATATCTCCTGAAAAATATGATGACTTCCTTAGTTGTTTTGTTTTGTTTATTTTCTTATTACTTAGGAAGTAGATATAAAATTACATTAATATCCTTTATTATTAAATATCAATATTTATTTTTCTACCTATTTTTTTTTACATAAATAGAAACTTTATTTACCACCATAAAAATATAAATAATTATAACTATCAATAATAAAATATTATAAAAATATCATCATATAAGTGAAGTAGCTCCTGTATCAAAACTTATTGTAAAAAATTAATAAATGTAATGACATAAACTAGAATGATGTAATAATTCTAATATAATACTAAAAAAATACTTATTGAATAATAATAGTAATAATAATAATAAATATGAGAGGAATATTTTAAACATCTAGAATCAACAAACTAATAATATATGCCCTTCGATAATACTCATCAATATTAAAGAAATTATAAGTAGTTGAGGATAATTAGGTAATGTATAACGAAGGAAGTATTATTTACTGAATATCACCCAAGAAAGTAGCTTTCTCAACATATTGACGATTCAGAATTATAAAGGAAATAATTTTTTCTTTTAACTTTTCATATCCTTTAAATCAAATAATAAAGTATCTTCTATTTTTTTAAAAGTTATACTTCCTTTACTTAATACTAAACGACCTCACGTTGAGAGTAATAAATTAGGATACTGAGGTTTTCACTTTTCAATTTTCATCACATACTAGAACTCAAACCGGTGTCTGTGTCACCGCTCAATAGGCTGGCGCTCACGCTGCCTGTTTAGTGTAAATGGATCCGACCGGATGCTCTTGGAGTCGGTGGTTTCCGTTGCTCTTTTCGGACTTATTTGGCAGACCCTTCTAATCCTCCGTTTTGTTTTGGATCTGTGGATTCTTGTAACCTAAGGGGGGAAGTGCATAAAACCTGCTGATTGTCCAAATTCCTTCAGCTCCGTTTCATCTTTCTGCGTAAGGAAGGAACAAAAAAAAAAAACGCCACTCTTTTTCCCTTCAAACGCATTTGACGCAGCCCCAACCCAATCCAAAAGTCGGCCTAGAGTTTCTTCTGCATTGACAAACTCATCTGATCAAAATACGGGTAAGCTCTTTCTTCGACGAGTTAGGTAACCGTGGCTTAATAGAAGCTAATTAGTACGTTTTTCCCGTGTTTATGGTATAGAAGGTTGATAATGATGGCCGACTCGGGGGTGCAAAATGAATTGGACGCTAAAGTTCACGTTTTCTCATCTTCTTCTGAGGTAAAAAAATTCCTAAAACCCGCCCCCAGTTCATCTCGAAGACTACTCGCTTAAATTGTTAGTGGAATTCGCAATTGTTTCGATGCTTGCATTGTTGATTCTTGATATCGTTTTTTCGGTGGAGCATAATTTGTAAAGGAATTCTATTTTACGTTTTTGTGTGTGTGTGTGTATGTGCGCGCTTGCGCTTGATTGTTTCACTGCGACGAATTAGATGCAGCAGTAGGATGATCAAACTTATTGGTGGATGGGTTGAGTAGTGGCTTCATGTGTACAGTGGAGGCTAATATGATGAACTTGGATCTGCTTTGTTAATAGTGTATTGTTGTAAATAATGAGCGTCCAAAACGTTGTCTTCTCATGTTTCATGATTTCATGAACATCCCTTCCAACACTCTACAAGGACTTGAAATTGTAACCTATTGCTGGATCAAATTGCATTGAATCCTTGTTCCACTCGTCCAATCCAGTTTGAACCGGCCTCCTCTAGCTGTCTTAAGTTTGGCCTGTTGACTAGAGAAATTTTCAAGCTTTGATATTTTAGTTATTTGGTTACTACCAGTGGAATATGTATTGGTTGGTAGGTTAAGCTTTTGGATCTTGTAAATGAGTACAATGAAACGGACATCTGTTGGCTGCTCTTGGATCGATAATATATCATGAGCCTATGACTAAACTTCAGTTTTATGTGGCTTGTGTTCTAATCGAAATGGTTGATTTTTCTTTTTATTTGTTGGGCATGCTATGAATCTATCCCAGTACATCAAACATCAATGATATTCCGTATGAACTAATATCCACCTGTAATCTGGATGTAGTTAGCTCCGTCTGTGCTGAAACATTAAGCTCCACTCTTCTGTTTTATGTGCCAGCTACTTGACAAGTTGCATGAGAAATGGAACCCGGTGGAGGATCCACCGTATCCTGCAATGTACTCAAGTGTCTTTGGTGGTATTATTTTTGATCCAGCTATGATGGTTATCCCTATAGATGATCATATGGTGCACCGAGGACATGGTGTGTTTGATACTGCCATTATTTTTGATGGGTAAGCCTCTATTTTTGCATGGGAGGACATGATTAGTCTTGTCTTTGACTCTTTGGGCACAACTTACAGTGCCAGTGCAATACCAAATGTATGGTGGTAGTAACTAAGACTTCTTTCATTTCCTACTTGTTAGCTAAATTAATACCTCCAGTTCGAAATTTGCACAGTGCTACCTGTCTCCCTTCCCCTGTTGTTCGTGCCTTTTGATATGCTCGTTAGCTTTTTTGTTGTGTGCAGGCTCTCATGTGCCTTCTTTTTGGAAAACCATTTTTAATTTTATAGAATTTCATTCAGAAGTGAAGAATTTTGACCGAGAATTGAAGCCATTTAAATCTTTTTTAGCTGCCAGCCCGAATGAATATAAAACCTAATAGTCTTGACCGTAATTTCTAGTTTGGCCTTTAATATGAAGCTTGAATCTCTATAACGATCGGCCGCCTTGTTTCCATCAGTTACCTGTACGAGCTGGATGTCCATCTGGACCGCTTCCTGCGATCAGCATCCCTTGCAAAGATATCTCCCCCTTTCCCACGATCAACTCTTCGAAGCATTCTAATCCAACTCACTGCAGCCTCCAAGTGTAAGAAAGGTACTCTTAGATACTGGCTGAGTGCAGGCACAGGAAATTTTCTGCTCTCGCCATTAGGTTGCCCGGCTTCTGCTTTTTATGCCATAGTCATCAAAGAAAATTTCTCACAATGCAAAGATGGGGTTAGAGCGATAACATCCACTATCCCTATGAAGAATCCTCGATTTGCCACAATGAAGAGCGTAAACTACCTCCCTAATGCTCTTGCTCAGATGGAGGCCGAAGAGAAGGGAACATTTGCATCTATATGGGTTGATGATGAGGGTTATGTTGCCGAGGGCCCAAATGTGAATGTTGCTTTTATTACTAATGATAAGGAGCTTATTTTGCCACAGTTTGATAAAATTCTGAGGGGAAGTACTGCAAAGAGGCTTATAGAACTAGCGTCCAAGCTGGTTGAGCAGGGCCAACTTAGGAGTGTGAAGACTTCTAATATCTCTGTAGAGGAAGCAAAAACTGCTGCTGAAATGATGTTCGTTGGGAGCACACTTCCCGTTTTGCCCATCATTATGTGGGATGATGAGCCTGTTGGTAACGGTAAGCAACTACTCGATGGGTTTTGCAGTTCCGCAGGATCGTTTGTTTCTTTCGTTTCCAACAAATCAACTACCTCCTGATATTTGAGGATTTCACCGTCTGTCATACTTACATATGTTATGTGTGGCAGGAAATGTTGGGGAATTGACTCTTGCACTCTCAGATCTTCTCTGGAATGATATGGTGGCTGGACCTGAGCCACTCAGGGTAAGAGTTCCATTTGAATAAGGCTAAGCTTTGCAGTGAAAACCAGAGAGTGACTTAGACCGTCATGTCTTGCTAGCGACTGTGTCATGTTGGCATTCCCGAGTCATATTGTTGCTCGGTGTAGTAAATTATACTTGATAGATTATTGAATGGTAACAAAAAAAAAAAAAAAAAAAAATCTGTAGGATTTGTGCAGGTCTAGTTGTATGTAGTTTTATTTATGCTACCGTGTATAAGTTAGCAATCGACATTCAAATAAGATGCATAATCATCATTAAGAACGACCACAGATTAATCAAATAGTATTATAACAAAACAGGTACACCGTATACCTAGGGAATTTTAGTCCATCTCGTTCCATGCTTTTTCGTTTTAATGGACACCTGTTAAGAAATTTTTGCTCATTAATTCTACCCTTGAAGACTCTTTTTGGTCATCTTATGTCGCTGTATTTTATCATTGACGATAAGTTGATCAGTTGAGGTTATTATAAATAGTGGCATTAGATTGTTATAAATAATAGCATGGGATGACAACATTAACAACCAACTATAGTAAATTTTTTGTGTGACATGATTTAGGAAGGTTTATGCGTATGCAATGTTTCATCAATTCACTTACAAGGACGACTTATAAAAAATAAAAATGGTTCATAGTTGTAAAGTATATGACAACGGAAGAATCTATAGTAGCCGGTGGATTATGTCAACTACCGTAGTAGAATGATCTGAACCTTTAATATTCAATTTATTGTCTCAACCATCCAATTAATGTTATTTATTTAAAACCAATTTTATTATTTATTCAGATTATTAAATCATTTTAATTATAGAGAACTAGTGAGTTTTTGTTTTTGACAACTAAATTGGCAAAATCTTTTAAGAAACCTCAACCTCCTACCACCACCAAACCCTAGTTGCCTTCTCCACACACCATCATCATCCTCCTCCTACAACTTCACTCCACATCACAAGCTTTCTTGTGTAGAAGCCTCTTCATGAACTTCACATATCTACTAAATTAGATGGATGATTGATATAGCACATGAAAAATTCTGACATTCATCGAAACCACAAACTTCATATGTTGTTTCCTAAGGAAGGTGGAGTGGACACATCCATATCTAGCAGTGTCAATGAATATCCAATGCCATTATATCTTTTGCATTGCACTTTAATGCAAGCTCAATTATTACAATACAAACATGTCCTTAGCTAGATTTAATCCTATCATTTTAGGAAATCTTAAAGTATTATTTTTTTAAAATATCACCGAATGGTCAGGAAGGATTAGTGGCCTAACATCAAGGCAAAATTATTTTTGTTATAATAGATGATGATTGTCTTACAACCACTACAGAATTTCTTTATAACAACACTCATCCTATTGGATAGAAAATTTGTGGTATTGCAGGTACATTATCATAAAATAATTTTCATCAAATTTTATCATGTTCACTAATTTTTTAGTTCAAATTATTTAGGAAGTAACTATAACACCCTTATATTTTAGCATTTAAAAATTTTATTTAAAAGGGTTAATTATAAAAGCTAAAATATTTAAAACGCAGGTTGTTATCGCTACATTTAGTATAAGTTTGGTTTCCTCTACCATTCTTATACTAGATAATATTGCTAAAATGTTACTCTACTTAAATTGAAAACAACAATCATAAGAAGTAGGATATATATTATATTATAAATTAACATAGTTTTGATAATACGAGATCATATGATTGTTACAAAAGTCAAAGAAAAAAGAAGTACAGAAGGGACTCAATAGTTCATGGATATCCAATTCAAAAGATGCAAATCATACATCAAATAGTACTAATTTTGAAACCCAAAAATACTAGCCTTCCAATTAAACTCACAAGTGATCCAACAAAATCACAACTGTCCATTGAACAAGTAGATGACCAAGAAATAGAACAAATTAATACAATAATACTGTGTAAACTACTATACAAAACTAATCATGCAAAGGTTGCATGGAGGACATAGAAGATATCACTAGTGAAACATGGCATAAGCATATCAAATCTTACATGTGATAACAAAATACGATATATATGTCAAAACATATACATTACCAAGGCACATGTTCATCATACCATTATACTTAATCATTTTCTTGAACAATCACCTTATATCTTATAGATCTCAACTAGCCCTACCTCCAAATTCCGAAATACCACATCTAGATAAATAATCTAGAGATGTATAAAATACTATGATCATACCGATACACTATGGCAAGACGATATCCTCTAAATAGACCGCAAAAAAAACAACAAATTAAAGCCAAAAGAACAACAATAACTCATATACGTATAAGTATTATAGTTGTACTATGGCACTATGGTGCTAGTATAAGTATTTCGATTATACTAGCACACAAGGGAAACACAATACTCTCCCAAATAGTCCATAAAGACAATCTATATGGACTATAGATAGGCACGAAGACAACTACCAAATTAATAATCAAATACATTATTGATAATTATATATTGGTTACTTCCATTTGTATTACTTGAGGGGATACAAGAGAAAACTTGAACACATATAAAGTACGCAAGTCATATTAACGTACAAAGACAACATAATAACCTTCCGATCATACAACCTAGAGAGGTATAAATTACATCAGTCATATTGGTGCACTAATGGTAGCACAATACCCTCCAACCTAGGTCATCTAATAATTAAGTATCAATATCTCTTATAAAGCCTATAGATCATCTAGAGTAGACTAAAGCCTTACTAAGGCACATAGTGAAACCAATACAAAAGGAGGGTTGTTACCTCATCTCTAGGGTGGCTGGCCCTAGAGATTAAACCATTTTTAAATCTCAAGATATTCCACTTTAATTATTAGTATCTTATTTGGTAATTACATATATCACATAATACACAGATAATTTCAATTTCCTTACTCATTTTTCATTATTGTCAATTATTCAAGTCATCTCTAAGGTCAATGGTCAAACTAAGGTATAATTCAATACTATGGTCAATCTAATAATCTACTAAGGTCATACTAGGTCCAAATATTCACATTGAGATGCATTTGGTCATAGATGACCAAAATGTCATTCAAACAAAGATTACCACAATTTTATCCATTTAAAAGCCAAATTTATTTTTATTAATAATTTATCATGAAAAGGCTGAAATATAATAATTTAAAATACCCTTACATACAGATTAATAACAAGACATGTCGAATGATTATTTTATCCTTATACATGATTAACCATATAAAACCCTAACATGTGTATCTAACTCATCATAAATCACATACTTTCATTCTTAACATCATATAATATATGTTAAGTATACATGTTGGCATAATATAAGCATGATGCACTTAACAAGTAAGTCTACCCCTAAGGAATATGAATAATGATAATCATGCAAAAATAAGCCTATATATGCTCAACATATCATGCCATACATATACATAATGAGCAACCAATTTCTGACATGAAACGTATTATAACATGTTTTTTTACACCTAATGTTATAAATAGTTTGCATGCTTAAGACACATAATTTCATGATAGTATACATAGGAAGGCAATTACAACAAACCATGCATGTGTAGGAAAATAGATACAACATAACACATTAGGAGCCTAATATTCTATCATGCGATTTTACATTTTAATAAAACATATGGGTTGTCTTAATTACAGGAAAATACACAAAATAAAACACCACATTATCCTATACTAAAAACCTCCTTCTTTACCTAACAACAATCCCACCAAAAATTATATAATAAATAAACAATTAATAACATAAGCCATCAAAATAACATAACAAAACCAAAAAAAAAACTACCTAACCAAGACTGGCATTGGAAAAATGTGGAAGACTTATTCAGGGAGGGACAACCAAATGCAAGTTAGGGTCGGCAACGAAATCTTGGCACACGAAAGCAAAAGCTCACCAAAGGCAACAAAAACTTTTTAAAAGGTGTCACACACTTCGTGACACATGCACAAGCTTGACAACTCACACAAGGCACAAGCTCGAGAATGTGCACATGAGCTCAATTACACACAAAAGGGACACAACTAAGGGTTAGATGCGTGAAGGATGGACACAGGAGGGGACAATTTGTGTGGGAGACTGATAAATTCATATGTTGACATATTTTATACCCTTATAATCTTAGTTTTTGACATTTTATTTAACTAATATAGGTGAATGATTATTATTTTATGCTTAAGCGATAATAATTGCATAAATTTTATTATTTAAGCTAAAATGATATAAATTAAATAAATTTAGAGTATAATATTATTTATTAATTTTCATTGATTTTATTTCGTTGGTAAATTTTAAATAAAAGAAAAAAAAGAGGTTAGACCTTTGGACCAATAGTCCAAGGACCAAAGGCCCAAAGGCCCAAAGGCTCAAAAACAAAAGAAAAAACACACAATGCAGAAGGGCAGAAGGAGTAGGTCGCACGAAATAAAAAAGTACAAGAAACAAGAAAGAAGAAAGGCAACAAATCAAGGATGGTAAAGAAAAAATAGGGAGCCAAAAGAAAAAGAAGGAGCCAGTCAAATAAGAAAAAACAACAGAACAACCACAAGATCGAGAATGGAAGAGGACGAAGCTGTAGAGAGAGCAGCTATATAGAGAAAAGAAAAGAAAACAGAGCCAGCGAGCATGAGGAGGCACGGAAAGCGAAAGGAGTACTTGAGAGTGCAGGACAACTAGCGCTGTGCACATCAGCCCAAGAAAAAAAAAGGAAAAAGAAAAAAAATTAATTGCACTGAAATCACAATAGCCCGAGAGAAAAGAAAAGGATACTGAAATTTTTATTTTAGATAAAATTAATTACTTTTTTATCCGAATAAATTTTTGATCTTTTATCCATAATTAATTTTAGTTATTTCTTTCTCTATTTTTACTTTATATTTTTGGATATATATTTCTGTGTAATTCATTCCATAATTATGGCTAACTAATTGTTTATTATCGGAGAATAGACTGAAACCCTAGATTAGGGTTTGAGCTATGATTTTTTCTTTCTTTGTTTTATGAGATTGTTCTTTGACTCTAGTTTAATTGCTATCTTTTGGTATATAACTTGGTCAATCTTTTTCTCATGATTAAATAATGACTTAAAATTTATTATTATATTTTGACCTAATCTAGTGGTGGATTTTGATTTTTCTAGAATATTTATCATAATTGCAGATTATCCATTATTTTCATTATTTTATTTTCTTTTTTACTTTTATTATTTTTTAATTTCAAAACCCCCCATTAGTGTTTTTCTTATTTATTTATTTTTTTGTGATTTAGGGTTTTTATTTTTATTATTTTCAAGCTAGTTAAATATAGGTGAGTCATCTCAATCCCTGGTATAAAATAGTACCCTTATACAAGAGGGTTTGAATTGCATTCTGGTTGTGGCCACACCAAAATATGATCATTTTCTCTCTTTTTTTCAATTTTTATTTTTTTTAGAAGAATGATGACAATACAATGAATATATAATTCCATCTACATCACCAAACATAACTGCTTCCTTCCTTAGCATAAATATATATGTTTCTTCCACATACACAACCACTCTATATCCATAACGATTTGATTCCCTTCCACTATCTTTAAGCAAGGGTAATGATAAGGCCCAAAGGTTATTTAATATGGGTAATAAAGAAAAATATATGTTCAATGTATAGGCTCAAAGGGCTTTTATGGGGTGTATATCATGTGTACACAAATTAGGGTTAAACAGTTTGGTCATGTGGTGGAAAATTCTTAAGTAGCCTTTATCATTTTTCTCAATCAGAGTATGTTTTGACTACAAACTTCAACTAGCACAAGAGTAAGTTATGGTAATTTCTAGAGTCCATTACAAGAGTTATGGCAAGTAATTTGATCAAATCAATTAAATATATATGAGGTTGGAAAATAAAATTTAAATCTATGATAAGTAGATAATTTTATTTAAATTTTCTAAAAAAAAGAAGGTATATATGGTTCAAAAGCTCACTGAAAAATGTGATGAATCTCAACATGCCATGTCGATGGTTAGAAAATCATACATGTTCTTTCTCCATTCACATCTAGACATATAGATATGTGTTCCCTATATCAAAATTAACACAAAAAAATCTCCACTTGGATCCTCTTTTCATTAGATTTCAAAGATATGCTCCTCATTAACTAGTTAATGGCTCCTAAGACTCTAAAAACACCAAACAAAATTGGCAATCTTTTCTATTTTTAAAACAAATAAAACATAGAGCCTCACATAGAGGAGGTGGTAGCATTGGAGTTGCATACAAGTAGCAACAACTAATGCGAGATGAGGGTAAAGATGGGGGTGTTGGGAGGCAAAAGTGGTGGAATATAGGATGGTATTTGGCTAGGTGAACTACCACCGAAAGTGATGGTAATGCAGTGCAAGAATTGGCGGCGTGAGGTGTTGAAGGTATAGTGGCTTGAATGATGGGGAATGGTGATGGTGGTTGTTGGTGAAACAAAATGTTATGGATGAGAGAAGACAAGCGGGGAGAACAATATTGCAAGTGGTGGTTGTTGATGTTGAAGCTCAAGCAGTAAAGTATTACATGCAGATGGAAAACACTAGGGGCGGTTGCAAAATGGTGGCCTAGCTAGGGGAACTAAAGGCTAAGAAAGGGACAAAAGGGAGGAGGGAGTTCAAGGTGAAGGTTTTTTGTGAAGATGGTGGCACCATTGGGGTATAGTTATAGAGGAAAACCAAGGGAGTGGAAAGAGAATGGACAAAGAAGGAGTTTTCAGATAGTTGCAAAAATAACCAGGAAAAAAAAGAAGGGGGAAGGGTTGTGTGCACAAAGGAGGAAACATTTGGGGTGGTCTGGGGTGAAATGGTGATGGTAGGGGGTTTGCGCGAAGTGAAACATGCATCACAATAGGGGGTTGAGTGTAAAGAAAATGAGGAGTCACGTAGGGAAAGGTGAAGAAGACCAAATGCGTCAATTTCATATTTTATTGGGGGAAGTTATTAGGTTGAAGTTGAGTTGGATTAAGATTAGTTTGGTTAGGTTGGGGTTAAGTTTTCTTAGCAAAACCAAACCTGAAAATAATTGGTTGAGGTGAGGGGAAAGAAAAAAGGAAATAAAAGAAAATGATTAGGACAAAATATTTAACAAATTGTTAAGGTGATAGTTTAAGGGTTAAAAGAGATAATGAATCGAGGTCTAGGGTTAAGCTTTGAATAAAAGGCTAAACACTCAAAAATAAAGGTTTATAAAAATTTGAGGTATTATAGTTACTTTTAGGCATTTTATCTAAATGGGTCGTGAATTTGTTGGATAGGCTATAGATGTATTTTTGATGTGGGCAACACAAACTAAGCCTACCCATTATTCTTGATTGTTTTGTTTTGAAAAAAATGTGGGAGTTGGGCTGCTATATGCTATTAATTCTAAGTATTCAAACTACAAAAGAGAGAAAAAATCATGAAAGTTGAACACCAAAGGCAACACTATCCACCACCGAGGGGTTGAAGAACCCACTCCCCGTGCTTCTTCCCCCTCCCTTACTCTTTTTTTATTTTTCTTCTCTTATTTCCCTTTATATTTTTTCTCCACTTGCCCCCCTTGGCTATAGCACCCTCCTTGCTGTTTACATCAACAAACCACACTCCTTGGATAGATAATCAACCTTATGCTCATATCGACCCTTTTTTTGGTCTAAAGCTTCTAGGGTATGATCCTTTTGGTGGCAAGCTATTGGTCATACCAAAACTAGCTTGATCTCATAAGCTTACTTTATACTATTTTTGGCTCGATCAAGTGTTGTGATCTCTTTAGATCTTCTTTGAAAGAATTTGGCATTGAGTTGGGTGCGATATGATCTTGTTCATCATAGATTTAACACACCATTGCTTTGTTGACGTTTTATTACTCTACGTTTGGGCGTGTTCCTGTAATACCCTAAAATTTTATAACATTTTTTTGGGTGCTTGATCTTTTTATTCAAAACTAACCCTTGAACTTTAGCCAAATTATTTTATTAGTAACATTTGACCTGTAACCTAAATAGTTTCTTAAATATTTCAATCAAGTCACATGTGGGTTTGGTAGTCCTTGTGTTTTGTTCGATGTGTTTTGTGTTTAGTGGATTGTTATTGGTGTGGTTCTTGTTCAAGCTTAATAGCTTGCTTTTGTTGGCCTAATCTTTTGGATATTGGTTCTTTGATCTTGTTTGAGGTGTTCAAGCTCATGTGATTTTCTTTTAGATCTGTACTTAAGAATTTTCTTTTGGAGTTCTTTTGGTTCTTATCTGTGTTGGTTCTTTTCTAGCAATTAGGTGATAGTTTGGTTCATTCCCATGTCTGCTACCAAGTTTTACTAGACTTCGTTCAGTAAGTTAACACATCTTAAAAATTTTAAATATTCCCATAATATCTTCATCTAACTTTTAAGATGTGCATTCGAATGAGAATGCCTCGATGTTACCTACATTAATAAATGGATATGTTATTGAGATTCAATGAAGCCAAATCAAATCATGGATTTAGGGAAAGTATCAGGAATGTGAAAAAGCTTGATGTTTATGACTCATTTATGTTGTTTATGTTTCTATTTCTTTGATTCTACTCTTCATTTGTCATTGATGTTTTGAATCTGTTTGTTTGAGAATTTAATTTCCTAGTTCAGTAATTATTTTCAACTAATTAATTTATTTTTACTTTTTTAAAAAAATGTGTGAGATGATCATAAATCTAATTTGATGTGCATGCCACAAAAAAAAAACCTCTCTACAATATTACATTTGAATGAATTTGGTGTCATACAAAAATGATAATGACACCATATTATATTAAAATCATTAAAGAATATGTATTTATTGTCAAATGAAAACCTACTGGCATTAGCTTATCACGGATTTACATATATTGGCCCCACCTTGATGTTAATTAGGGTGCCACATGAAACTCAAGTTCCATCTTGTATTTTTCTAAGTTCTACATTACAAGACAAAAAGTTTAGAAATGCGAAAGCTAGTTTGATAAATGCCAAATTTCCATTATAATAACGTAACTTTGACATTAAATATGGTATTTTAGTAAATTGCACACTTAAATAAGATAAACAAGGAATTTATTTTCCCTTGCTCTTTAGCATTGTGATATTAAACTGTTATTTAAATCATGCATTCACAAGCACATATACTATTAGAATAATACACCAAAAAATTTTGGACAAATTATACTCTTTCTGTATTATAAATAAAAATTATCTTAACAATTTACATATTCCATCCATTTCATAAATAAATCCATTTTAGATAAAAAAATTATTTTAGATTAGTTAATGCTTATTTTCATTTATGCCATTACTTTTTTTCTTTTTTCTTTCATGCATCAATTATTATATTATTATTTTTAATTAATGACGTAATTAAAATATAATAATTATAGTTATTGCCTCCTTAAATAGTGTATGAATTGCTAAAAGAACTTTCCTTATGAAATGGATGTAATATTTTTTAGAAATTAATAAATATATTATTAAAATTTTACTCACATCTTTTATTAAAATATAATAAAATGTTTAATACGTAAATAATGAAAGAGAAAGAAAGTGAAAATCAGGATTTGAATTTTCTAAAGCATTTTTATACAATAAATTGGTATTATATTGCCTTATTTTTTATTATTATTTTTATATGGAAGGAGAACAATATAATTAAACAGATATTTATTAAGTGCATATATCTTAAGTTTATATGGAAGTAGACTCAATTATATATTAGGTTCATTTAGACTTTTATTTTTATAATCAGGTTAATTATATATTTTTATATGAATTAGTTCAAATTATTATTATTATTATTATTATTATACCTTTACAATTTTATTTTAAAGATCTAAATTTAAGTAAAATTATGTAAAGATAAGATATAATTACAAAGTTAAATTTAAGTAAAATTGATCTAATTAGTACAAAAAATAATAATTAACCTAATTAGAAATATAAAATTTTAATTGAATCTAATTTGTAATTTATAATTTTGATAATTTTTTTTCCTTCCAAGGTAAAAATGATCTCAAAAATAAATTGAAAAGAAAATAAAAAGGAATTATGCGGAGCCTAAATTGCAGACGAAAACAAAGAAGGGCGAGTCTCGTGCAACAAGTACGAGTGAGAGCAAGGTCGAAGAGTTTGAGAGAGAACGCTTCACGACTGCTGACATTTCTAGGGTTCGAGTTTTTGAATCGGTGGGACAACATGTCAGCTGCGAGCAATACCACATCTCAGCGGCAAAACAATGCAAAGCCGGCGTTGAGGAAGCCTGTTTTCGTTAAGGCTGACAGTCTGACCCCTGGTTCCAGTGGTCACACCTTGATCGTGAAGGTCGTCAGTTCAAACACAGTGTTGAAGAGAGGCCGATCAGTTTCTCAAAATCTTCGTAATACGCGTATCGCGGAGTGTATTGTTGGTGATGAGACCGGAACCATTATCTTCACTGCTCGAAATGATCAAGGCATATTCTCTCTGTTCCTTCTCTAATATATTTGAGTTTCCATGTATTTTATCACATTATGAAACGCTAATTTTTCTAGCTTGCTTTTTTAGTTGACCTTCAGTTGTGAAGAAATTAGAAATGTTTCCTGTTATTTTTCCTGAGCCCTATTTTTGTGTTGGCGATTCGTATCCAGTATCGGTTGTGTTGTTTATTCATTTTTCTAAAATTTGTGCGTCGCTTACATATTATTCTCTGGTTAACGAATACACTTCTTGCTTTGGTGTCGTGAATTACTGGCTACTCGGCATTTATATTCAGTGGTAGAAACGCGGATTAACTGCGTGCTCCATATTGGTTTTTCATATTATTCCGCACTTTTATGCACTTTCAATTCCCTCGGTCACCGCTATCACACCACGGACATTTGGTTTGTCTTGTATCTGTAAATGTACTTCCAGAGAGCCATATGAGTGATAGTTCATGTTTGCCGCATGTGTAATGTGTAGTTATGCCCTTCACATCCTTCTGCTTATTATCAACTTTGTTATCTTTGGCTTTTTCAACTCTTTAGTGTCCATCATGTCTATGTCACTGTTGTGCGGAAATTTTGTTCGACCCTGCCGGTCCGTGCCGAATTTTTTTTCCCGTTCAGTCATCTCTGTTTCTTCCTGTCCCCATTTCTGTACCCTTGCAACACTGTTCTATGCATCTTGTTAGAATATTTTAATGTGCTCCTCAAGTGCTATATATGTGGTTACTTTTATGTTGATTTTGGAAGCTTGAATATTGGCAGGATTTGTGTCACTTATGAAATGATTCCAATTGGACTTTGGCCTGAGATCAATTTTTTGCCAAAACACAGTTTGACAATCAGATTTTCTGCTAATCAATCATTTGTTTCAGCTTGTATAACCCTTTATTTTTTGAAACTTTCATAACTATCCTTGCCTTTTCTTGCAATTTGTAGTGAAGCTTCATTTATATAATAAAATAAGATGAAACACACATTCTGGATTGTCAATATACATCATTCCTGAAGAAACCCCAGTTGGATTTTGGGGAAAAAAAAACAAAAATGAATTTGAATCAATATCAAAACCCTATAAAGATTGAACCTATTTGAAAAATTCTAGTTTGTTGGAGATACCGTCAAGTTACAGCTCCAAATCAGTAGAATTGAAAAGGAGAAGATTGAAATTACAATGAGAAAGGTACAAAGAAATAGAGAAAAAACCTCAAATATAATTTTAATGCATGAAACTGGCTGCATAAACATAGTAGCCGTGTCCTAACTAGGAAAGCCAATAGAGCCACTTTTGGATGTAGATCAAACGCCCATGATCTGGGTAAGACATAGTTGGAAGAAGATAATCAATGACTAGGAGGTGAGATCATATGATGTGATTGTAGGAGACAAGGACTGAAATCAAAAGGAGAGACTAAAGAGTATAAAATGGCAATTTTATTAGTGTCATGTAGTTAGGGTTCAAAGACTGGGAAAGGAGGAAGTTTAGAAACTTGTTTTGCACTGTTTGATAGTGAAAAGAAAGTGAATCAATGGTAGGAGAAATGAGTTAAGATGTAGGCTTTTGTTGGCTGAGTTCTCTCTTCGACCGAGCCTTTGTGGACTTGTTGGCTAATTGGCCAATTAGGTAGAAGGAAAATATGCGCAAAAGCTTGGTTGTGGATGCCTTTTGGGCTGTTGTGGTAGGAGAAGTAACGACAGAAGCTAGGACTATTGATATCGCTTGGACTGTGGTCTTTAGTATGGCCTGCTTCTTCTTGAGTCTAGTTTATTACATAACTGAGCCTAGACTATTACTGAATGGTTAATCCTGGTTGCATATAACTAAATAAAATATCACAAAGAATGAACATGATAACATTTATTATTGTTAAACCAATTAAGGCGAACTTCTCTATGGATCTCATCTTCATGTCCAGTCCATTATTCCTGCTATTGTCCTTGCTTATTCCATTTTGTTCTGTTTAAGCATGCAAAAGATGGACATATAAGTTATTATGGGTTTACATGGATTAGTCTCAACGCCTGCTGGACTGTTGTGGAAGGAGAAGATAATGAGAATGGATAGAGTTGTTGATATTGGCCGGGATGTGGCCTTTATAATGAGAGGGTTCCAATACTCAACCTCTCGTTTGAATCACTTCTCATCCAACTGAAATGGCAAGAGCTGTTATCTGTAGGTGTGTACTTTATGTTTATATACTTTATCCCATACACACACACATACATATAGAGCCTTGGCTCTCTCCCTGGCTATGTGGTCTGGTTGATGATCTGTGGTAGTGACACTAACAATTTGCCTTTGGGAAAATTAGAAGTACAATTTTTTCAGTTCCTGCTAGCTTTGGTTAGGCCTTTTAGGAACCTGTGTTTTTTTTTGGAAGGGGGGGGTTCTTGATAATATTCCTATCAACTTCCCCCCTTATTTGGAGCTACTTTAAAAAAATAGATATCCTAAATAATACTTTTTTGGGAAACTTTTATGCTAGAATTCTTCAAAAATAGTAATTATTTTGAATAACTACTTTTTAAAAATAGCTCCAAACAAGAGTTTCATTTTATAAAGAGTCAAAACTTTCTGTTGGTGGGACAATTTATTTGAAGTTTTGATTTTTTTAAAAATGCTGAAGGTTTAATTTAATAATACCCTTTCCAATTCCATGTTTTTCCATCATGATGGTGGCATTGTTCTAGTATTATGGGGGTTGACATTTGTGAGCTAATGCCTGATGTTGGTTGTAACATTATATCTAGAGATTATGCATGATTATTTTACCTTCATTATGAGTAGTGCTTGGTGAACTTGATATATATATGTATCCCATTGCAAAGTACAAAAATTCCAGTTGTTGGATTTGGGGTATTCATAGAGCTCAGCTAGGGTTATTCTAGAGCCATGCTATCTTGGTTCGGTACAATAAAGGCTTGTCGAAAAGTACAAATCCCAGTTGTTGGATTTGATGTATGCATGGAGCTGACAGCTGGGGCTGTTTATGAGCCTTGTCATCTCGGTTTGGTTCAGTTAAGGCTTGACTCAAATCATTTATTAGTTAAACAAGATGAGCTCAAGCTAAAGGTAAGCTCAACTCGTTTGTTTGCAAGTCAGCTTGTTTGTAGGTTCATTTAGATTATTGATTGAGCTTGTTTGAAAGCTTATTTGATGCTCATTTAAATGCTTGTTAAAGCTTCATTTACATGTAACACATTATATATAAGTAGTATTAATGCATTCATTTATACTACCTAATATATAAACTAGTCTAGTATGATGGAGAGAAGACAGCTGTGTTTATATTATAATCTTAGGTTCAAAAAAAGTTTTAGATATATAAATCGAGTCAATAACTAGGCTGATAATTGAACTAATTAAGATAATTTGTTTCTATTATTATACCTGATTTTTGAGCCAGCTCTGCTTTGGTTCAGTTCATGTATTAAATTAGTCGAGCTTGAACATGAATATTTAGGTTCTTATAGTGAATAATTCAACTTGGCTGAACTCATTTATGAAATGAGTTGAGCTTGGACATGGGGGTTCATCTTGACTTGAGTCATTTATAGTCCTACTGACAGCTTCTGCTTGAGGTCTGCACAGCTCAAACACTCCGTGCAAACCTCACATTGGACAGCAGAGGTTGTGGCAGTTTGCACCAAAAGCATCTGTTATCTCCCAAAACTCGTCTCTCTGTGTGTGTATGTTCTAAGCTGCTTTTAGTTCTTTCTTTTTTCCTGTTTTGTTCTTTCTCTGTTTTTTGATAAAGCAGCAATAGGCATACGTGAATCTAGCTTATTTGAAGACCTCTTAGTGGCTGCATATGAATTCAGTCTATCTTTAGCATCCCTGTTTAATGTTTGTATTTATAGTTTGCATGTTTTCTCTAAAGCATTTGATGTAATCTTGTCTATTTTCGTTTTATTTATTTATTTATTTATTTATTTTTATATATGTCAAACGGTTTCATTTTCTGTGCAGTTGACATGATGCAGCCAGGGGCAACTGTAATTCTTCGCAATGCCAAGATTGATATGTTCAAGGGTACCATGAGGCTTGCAGTTGACAAGTGGGGACGCATTGAGGCTACTGAACCTGCTACTTTTGTGGTTAAAGAAGATAACAATCTATCCTTGGTTGAATATGAGCTGGTAAACGTTCCCAATGATGAAGAGGGACGGTGAACTGGTGGGAGCTGATTTATTGAGGTGTGAAGATGCTTTTTTTTCAAGCCTGGGGAGCAATTTTTTTGAGGAGATCTGCTTTTGTTGGGTTTGATTATGTGTTTGAAGGTTAAATCAATAGTTGGAAATCTGGTATACAGTCGATGCAAGAAGCTTATTAATGATGCTATTTGGAATGGTTATAATTTTTAAGTCCTATGGTGTTCTGATTGAATGTCCGGCATTGTAATCAGTCATGGTATTGTAAAAACAATTAAATGGATGATTAATGATGTTAATTGAAGATATGTTATCTCAATAATCCCTACTTTTGTGCTTGTCGTTTATGCATTTCTTTACATATGTTATCTTTTCATTGTTGTGCCAACATGTTTAAGTTGTACCCAGACTACTTAGATGCAGTGTTGCATGGGGACGGGGACGGGACGAAACGCGAAAACGACATTTTTAAAAAATTTAGGAAACGGGGACGGCAGGAAACGTCAAAAAAATATTAATTAAATAATATTTTTTTAATAAAAATATTGATTAAATAATATTTTTTTAATAAAAATATTAATTAAATAATTTTAATATAATTTTTAATCAGAAAACATTTCCGAAGAGTTTCCGGAACGGAGACGTTTTCGGGACGGGGGGACGGCACCTGACTGCCGTCCCCGTGCATCACAGCTTAGACGTAGTGTTGTCCTCAGGGATGTACTAGGCAATGTACTTGGTAGGGTTCAAACCCCAATTTTCCAGCGATATCCAGCATGCTTTGCAATTCCGGGCATCTGCTAGTTGTAACTGCCATGGGAGCTTTGGTTGAAGGTGTGGGAATCGCAGCGCTGTCATTATCTCAAAAGTTTCTACATCGTCGTGGCCAGATATTACTTGCAGACAATTCTGGCATTCCGCATGTTTTCCCATGGATAGGTGCCTCAGAAGGTTCACTCACTGTATCCACTGGTTATGAGACGCAGTGAACTGATTGGTTGCTGAATGGAGTGTTTATTTTCAGGAATGGATTCATTCTGAGTATTTTTACCTTTTCGGGGATGATGGAATCATTCAAAATCATTCCCGTGCCTGAATGATTTTCCTCTACGATGCTTGTGAGTAACGTAATCTTATTTGTTCTCTGCATATTGATAAATGCCGTGCGGTATGGCATCTGATTCGTTCATTTATCTCTATATCTTTATTGGGTGTATATGCAAAGTTACGTGTATTTAGACACCATGCTTTCTTGATTTACACATGGCTCTTTAACGCAATGGAGGAGACGGAACATAATAAATAGTAGTACCATAGAAACTTAAATATGCATTGTGCGAAATGAGACGGAGGAAGAAGATAGCGAGAAACGGTGATGTCTGCACTCCCTACAAAAAGCTACTACGTGCTCTCATCTTGCGTACCAATTGTACGCGGATATGCTCGCGAAGACTTGTTTTCAGGCCAAAAGTCCTTGCAGATTCTTAACGAAGTTCTCAATATAGCCGCTCATGAATCCCTGGCTTACTAAGACCTCTTTCCACCTTGCATGGTTTTCCTTGATTAAGGATCCCACTTCACTATCTTTGTCCATTACACTCTTAATTCCTTTGCATAGGCTCTCCTTTGAAACCCAACCATTTTCTTCCCTTTCTACCTCCACCGCGACTTTTAGCTCTCCGGCCATTAACCTGGTATTCAAGATCTGGTCACCTAATTGTGGCACAAGAACGATCTGACTCCCACTCTTTAACGACTCCCACATTGAACCAAAACCGCAGTGGTTGACAAAGCACCCTACTGAAGGGTGATTCAATACCGAGGGCTGTTGCACCCATCCTCCATGCACTACTCCTCTTCCTCCTACTCTCACCCGGAAGTCTTCCGGTAGTGCCTCCTCGACTGTTGAGCACCCTGAGGGTGGTTTTAGGGCTGCCAAAAAGGGTAGCCCTGTCAACTCAAGCCCTAGTATGATTTCCTGATACTGGCTCTTCTCGAGAATGACTTGGGTGCCAAAAGCGCAGAATATGACCGATCCCTTACCAAACCCATCTAGCCACTTGATCCATCGTTCCTCCGGTCTTTCCTCTTCTGGTTCTGGTAAAACAGGACCTGTTAAAAATATAGACTTGTTAAACTGACTGCCAAGGTAATCACAAAACGGTCCCTCGAGCTCTGCACATGTCCTAATAGCAATGGCATCACAGGACGTCATGGCGGCAATTATCCTTTCGTAAAATGTGATCCCACTGCCGAAGTCCATTGCTATGAACATCAAATTTCGTGCTTCGTGTCTATGTAAAATGACATTGGAAGATGGATAGCCTGGCGGTGGGCGAGATAACTCTTCCTCATTTATTGGCATGTTTCTTCTGATTGGGCGTGCGGGAACCGTACCTATAGCCAGGGATGCAGCACAAACGACATTGTAACATATGGATTTGATCCCAAGCTTCGCTGTTATTTCAGGAATCCAATGAGCTGTATCATAGAAGACAAAGTCAGGCTTTAGATCGGATATCAACTCCTCAACTTGAGGTCGTGTCATGTCCATGGCAGTGGCCAGGTGATTAGTTAGATGAATGGGTACGTCAGACGCAGTCTCTGCACCCTGAGGAAGGCCTTCTGTATGTGGTATTGTGAGGGAATGGAAGGTGATGAGGTTTGGATGGTTGTTTAAGGGTCGTAGCTGTGGTATTGCCTTATTGGGTAAGAGGAATGAAATCTTGTGCCCTCTTTCTGCCAGTTTGTTGGAGAGATGTAGGAATGGGGTCATATGGCCTACTGCAAGCCATGGGAACATCGTTATATGAAACATGGAGATTCAGATTCCGACTACAGATTGTTTTTCCTTCAGAAATTTGTGAAATCAATTCAATTGCAAAAGTTTTGGTTTCTGCAAATGGATGATGCTTACCCTCCTCTTCTATTTTACGGATTTGATTTCGTTGTGATTGGCCTTGTTAGTTTTATTTTATTGGTGTAATATATGATCACGATTTTCGCCGCTATTGACCAAGTAAATCAGCAACTGCCCACCTGTTTTGCTGCATCTTTTTCTCATAATAGAGATAAATAACCGTCTGACATTTTTCAATATATTGCTTATCGAAAAGCGCGTACTAAAAAAATGTTAAGAGGACATGACTTGTCAGTCTCGCAAGTCCCGGGTTCGATGTCTAAGTGCTGCGTCGTACATACCACGATTTGTCTCTCATGTGAACCCACGGTAAGGATCACGATCGCGGTGGCTTCATGGAAAACAGTTATAGGACTTTCACCCGGGTCATACGTACCCATACTTGAAAATGGTAGGCATTACCGCAATCTTTACCATGCTTCGAGAAACGAAATGCTCGTTGTGCATGCAGAAAGCACGATGCTTTCTGTTCGTACGCATTACTTATTTTGTTTATTTTTTATTTAAAAGTTGACAATTCAAAAACAAAAATAAAATTACACTATAATACTTTTGAAATTTCTCTCTACAAAAACGGATGCATATTAATATATTTTTGACCGAGAAAGTACCAATCAAATGGTGGTATAAATACAAAGTACAAGATTTGTTTATAAATTGTGAAAATATATTTTAACAATGTATATTTTTTTTATCATTATTGTGTAAAATATATGTATATTAATAATGAATCATAAATATAACAATAATGAACAAGTTGGAATGTCAATTAGATATCACAGATTGGGAAGAAATGAAGGCATGGACTATAAATGGGGGTCGAGGTCCAAAGGTGAGGATCATGTGATACATGTATTGTTTACTGTCATAGTTTGTCATATTTGAAATAATAAATCATATAGAAGATTAATGAATAGTGTGGATGAACTAGGTAGTAATGGCTAATGTCTTTTTGATGTATTGATCCCTTATAGTTGAACTCCTCACTTTGCATTTGAAAATAATATAATTGATCCTACTTATTAAAAATAATAAATAGTGAATATCAACACAAAAATGATAGAACCGTAGCACAAAAACTAGCAAAAAATAAGAATAATAGTAGTGAAATATAAGCATAAAAATTATGAAACTTAAAGTATGACGATCATCAATTTAATAATAGTAAAATATCAGTACAAAATGGTAAAACATCAGCACAAAAGTGGCGAAAGCATACAATATAATAGTAATAAAACGTAAGTATAACAATAAGAATCATAAGTTTGATAAATATTCAAACAAAAGCGGTGAAAGATTAGTACAAAATGAAAAAATATGAGCACAATAATTGTGAAATATACTCACACTAATGTAGAAAAATTAGTACAATAATGAAATTTCACATAAAAATGGTGAAACGTCAACATGAAAATGGTGAAACATAACCTTGATAATAGTGAAATATTAATACAATAATGGTGGAAAAAAGTATTATGAAAAATTAGAATGGTTAAAAATTAGTATAACCATGATGAAGGATGTGATAATATCATACACAATAATTTTATTATATGATATATTTGATTTTATTTATATTAAAAAAATTATATATAAATTTGGGGGGGGGGGGTTACAAAATTACATAATACAAATAGTGTGCTACACACTATAATTCAATGTACCCAAAATACAATATAATGTGCTTTAATATGTTCCAAATACTTTGATACACAATCATTAGGGTCATCTAATACATTTTTGGACCATGTACTAAAATTTAAATTAAGCCCCTAAAATTTGGAAACACACATTGACACAATTATCAAAATATGGAATACATTTCATAAAATAATGATAATGATAATACATTATTTTCATACAAATTAAGTATAAAAGCACATCGAAACTTAAAAAATATATTTTTGTTATAACCTCTCAATGCAAACTTACTTATGAAGAGCTATCCTTCTAACATTTTTTGAAACAAAAATTGTTGATCAAATTTTTATAATTAACTTTCTGCAAAAGATCATTCTTAATTACTATCAACGCCTATCTATTAATCCTTTCTTGTGACATTGTATAACACAAGTATGACTTTAATAACATCAATTATTTTTTTTTAATAAAAGCAACAATCACATTAATAGCAAACAAAATCCTTTATGAAGTAATTGCATTAGGAAAAAATTCAACACGCTTCAAAAACATAAAAATATCAATGGGTCTTCCCTTTTCCTCAAGAAAAAATTCTTTGAGTAACTTTAACTCTATATATGATTCATTTCCATCAATACCATATTGTTCATCATTCTCAAGAGTATATTTGAAATGAATACAACATGATTTCATAGTCATGTCATCCAACAAATCCAACCTATTAGAAGTATTATTGATATAGCTCAAACCTACTATTAAGAGAAACAATTGCTTGACCAATAATATATATAAAATAATTAAGTCTGAATGATTCATCAACACTTTGTGAAATAGATATTGGCACATCACTTGAATTCTCATCAACATGTATTTTTCTTTGAAGTCATGCCTTTAATGAAATATTGGATCGATATCCATTTCAATCACTTTTTATTCGGTTGCATTCATGGCATTAGAAACATCAATTTTTGTATACTTCTCAAAAAAGAAGAAGAAGAAGAAGAAAAAGAAATCAAGCCTTTTACTTTCTCAAAATGTTTGCTACCTAAATCAACCGTATTTTATATTTCAAACCAAATAACAATTGCCATTAAAAACTAAAAATCACCAAGCTCATTTTGTGCTAATGATTTAGCTTCGCTTCCTATTTTTGAATCATTATCACTTTCTGCTACTTGAAGTAATGATTATTGTATTTCCAAAAGTTAAAATCACATAATTTAACACAATCAACATGACTCTGTCAATGGGTAGATAATAAAGATTTAAGAGTCAAGCCTCTCACAATATCTTTTAAGAATCAACCCTCTTTATAGAATTTAAAAATATTATATAGATGCGTTGTATGATTCCAAAAAAATCTCTAGCTTTACCACAAGTATTAGCTAAGTTATACAATGCTAAATTAAGATTATCACAATCAAAAGGAGTAAAAAAAGTTCTAGGATTAATATCTAAAAGTTTTCTTTGTACTCCTTGATGTTTTCCTTTTACGTTTGATCCATTATCATAACCTTATCCTCACACATTATGTATAACACCACGATTTTTTGGACTTAAATTTTTTATTTAAAATAGTTAATTGTTGAAGGTAAAACAAGAAAAATGAAGGATTTTACCCCCACACTTGGTAAAAGTCCGATTTTCTTCCACCATTCTCATACCAAATGCTAAAGTTAAAATCATGTACTCCACTTAAATTAATAACATGATTACAAGAAACAAAATATGCAATACAACAGGTAAGTATTGTGATATATAAAAGCGACATCAATGATTACAAAACTCAAAAGAGAGAAAGAATAGGAGGACACAAGCGCCTAATACAATCGAAATCAAAATATCTAAAAAGATACTGGATAACCCCAGGATCTCAATCTAATCTACCACATTTCGACTAAACTCATACGCTAACATGTAAATACCACTGTCCATTGAATAGGTAGGGGCCCACAAAGGAAACCCTTTAGTACAACTGTATTGAGCAACCACTTATAATAAACGAAAATAAAAGCCCAACATAGAACATATACAGGGCATCACAATTATATATATTATAAAAAAATAAAAATATATTTGCATCAATTGATATACGATAATCATTCATATAACCACACACCACCAATGCCATATACTATTCATAATTGTTCATCTGGAATAAATTGAACTAACTAGTTGAACATCCAAGAGATGTTATTTGAAGTATAATTAGAAACAAAATCAACCCAAAATTAAGACAATAACTTATGTCACTTATCTCATCATCAATACTAATAAATCTCATAACACATCTAGGCTCACAAGCATAATCCATAGCATCACAAGTAGGCACGAAGGCTACTGCCAAAATATAGGTAGGAATAAAGGTTGCTATTAAACCATAGGAAGACACAAATATTGCTACTGAACCACAAGTAAGTACAAAGGTCATTAGTGAGACATAAGTAGACACAAAGGTTGCTATTGAGCCACAGGTAGGAAAAAAGGCAACTACTGACCAAATATGATAATATAATAATCTAATAAACTAATAATATACCAATCAATTCTTTTTTTTTTAATATTTATTCGAGGGGAGATCGTTTAACCTAGAGACACTAAGGTACTCCAATTATACCGGTGCACCAAGACAATACAATATCCTACCAACTATCAACCCAAGGATGCAAAAGTACCCTAGTCCTATTGATATATGAAGTTAGCCCGAGGACACGTAATCTGTAAGTATGCATAACCCCTATCAATCCATAGAACCAAACAAAGTAAGGTATAAGGCCTGGCTGGGGCACTAAAGCACATCATCAAAAATCCAAAATCAATTGTAGGCTAAACTATGTCTTTAGGGTAGCATCTCCTAAAGAGCCACCATTGTTGATCTCAAGGTCTTTCACTTTAAGTGTAAGTATTTTATCAAGGTGGCCATGAAATCACAATAAATCACATATATTCGAACTCAATATTTAACCATTTTACTCATTTTCCATTTATTCAAGATAGCTAAAAACAAGTTCATTACCAATGTCAACCATAAAAATATATTAAGACCATTTTAGACTCAATTATTCACACTTAGGTGCATTAGGCCAAAAATAACCAAAATGTCTCTAATGTCATATTACCACATCAACATCCTATTTAATTACAAAATCCATTTTATTTATAGGTTTTCCATAAAAGGATAAAATATAATAATTAAATTAATTTATCATGAAGTTAAATTATCAAATACGTTAAATGATCAATTTGCCCTTATTCAATATTTTGCATGTACAACCCTAACATGCGTATCTAATACATTTATGATCACATAATCTCATGTTGAACAATATATAATACACATTGGACATGCTTGTTAGAATAAAAATCATAATTAACTAAAAATGACTAAATTACCCCTAGGGCACACATTCATGATTATTATTCCATAAATATAGCTAGGCATGCCCAACGCATCATTTTCCATGTACATGTCATATCTAATCATAAAAGATCATTTTTACCATAACTTTATACACAATATTTTACATATGATAACATGCCCCTTTTATCGATTTTCATATTATAATACATATCACATAATTACGACATAACGAATCATGATTAATATATTTTATGCAAAAAAATATTAATGTGTTATCATGTAAAATTTTTCATTTTAGTAGAGTATAAAAGTCATCTAAAATCAAGCAAAAAATGTAAATTAGTAATATCTTACTAAATACTACAAGGTTGTGCTAATCAAACTTCTTATCTAAAAATAATACCAAAATTAACAAATTAATATTTAAAAAATAAAATAATGATTATTATAATAATAATATTTATTTTTTAAAATTACTAAAATGCCCTTACTTATTAATAATGGGTACCAAAAATTATTAGTGGAAAACTTTCTCCCATTGCGCATTCATCGTGAGCTTATCGCACGAGGGGGTTGGATGGCCTGGGAAAGGGCTGGGATGGTTGGCTTGGTTGTGGATGATGGATGTGGGTGGTAGTCGTGGTGGTGGTGAGGTTGAAGGAGGCATGAACTAGATAGGGTGGAAAGGTGATCGACAAGAAAGAAGGCGGTGGGAAAAAAAGGAGACGATGATGGATGGTCGTGCTAGGTTGAGGTTGAGGTGATGGTGTGATAAAGGTTGCGGGATAGGGTTGTGTAGGCTGGGAGGTGGATGGATTGATTGGGAGGGATACAAGGGAGGTGGTGGAGGTGTTGGAGTTACTGGGGAGGGAGGTGTCAAAAGGATGAGGGTGGATGTGGCGTAAGGTGCAGAAGAATGTGGGTGTACCAACAAAAGTAGCCGTTGCCCAAGGGAAGTTTGTGGGAGAAATTGTCGTAGGTAGGAGATAAGGATCGACAAAATTTGCTATAGAGAAGGAGAAGAAGAAAAAAAAAGCAATAGGGGAGAAGGAAGAAGAAGAAAAAGAGGTGGAAGAGGAGGCCGGTGGTGGTTCCGCTAGGATGATGGCCATAGGTGATGGTGTAAAGGGAATGACACACGACAAAGGGCTGGTTGTTTTTGCAAAACCAAACAAACTCAAGAAGGGGCAAGGGAGAAATGAGAAGAAGGTAAAGAATAATAGGGTGCTCCAATGATGGTGGAGGGTGGTTTGTTGGGAGTGAAACCAAACAAGGTCAAGGGAGCTGAGATAGGGATGGCAACGGGGCGGGTTGGGGACGGGGATCCCATCCCCATCCCCAAACCCGATCCGATCCCTGATATTTTTTTTATCGGGGATTCCCTGACCCAATCCCCATGGGGATCAAATCCCCATACCCCATTCTATCCCCGATCTATGTCTTATCCCCGATTTATTTTTGGTTCTTAAAACCCAACCCGATTCCCAAAACCTGACTTTATACCCGATCCCCAACCCATCCCTGATCCTCAAACTATTTTTTTATATTATATTTTTAATTTATATTCTATAAAGATTATATATATATATATATATAGTTATATAAAAATATATAAAAAAATTTTCGGGGCGGGTTCAAGGATGGGGACCCTAAACTTGTCCCCGCCCCGCCCCAACCCCAAAAAAATCCCCTTTAAGAATCCCCGAACCCTAACCCAATCCCCGAATTCTCTTTCCGAACCCGAACCCGAACAGAGAGTCCCCGACGGGGCCCCAAACCCACCGGAAAAATTTCCATCCCTAAGTTGAGAGTTGGATCTGTGATGTTGATTGGGCATTGATGGAGGTTGTGGTGGTGTAGGGTGGCAACCCTCAGGTAGACATAAACTAAGGCAAGGAGGTGCTTGTGGCTAGAAATGGTGAGACACATGGGGAGGCAAAAATGGTTGGGGTTGGTTTGATGAAATGAAGAGGGCTTTGCATGTAGGGGAGGGGTGGTGGTGATTGTCGAGTAAACCAAGCAAATCCGAGAGAGAGGGAGGGAGCTAATGCGGTGGTGATCGGTTTGGTTTAGGAAAGTGGTTTTTGGCCGAGAAAAATACAAGAACAGAGGGGAAGTATGTAATACCCCAAAATTTTAAAATCTAAAATTAAATAATTAACCCCTTATTTGGAATAATTTAATATCAAATTAGTAATTTAATTATTTTTTAGACCTTTCATTTATAAAGATGGACATGATTATTTAATAATTTAAAATAAATAATTTAGTATTTTATCATACTCTTTTATCTAAATAAATTCTCAAAACTATAATTTTACTAAAATCATCCTTTTAAATTAATAATTTAAACTTTGAATTAATTAATTTAATAAATAATTTTCCATCATCCTAATTTCTAATCCTAACTCTAAAAATATATTTATTTTTCTTTTTCCTTTTTCTTCTTCCTTTTTTACTTCTCTTTCCTTTTCTTTCTTTCTTTCCTTCTTCTTTAGGCCGGCTGACCTTCTTATCCCTTCATTCTCCTCTTCCCTATAGGCCTAGCCTGTGCCTCTTCTCCCTCTCCCTTCTTTCTTCTTTCCTTTCTTTTCTCCTCCATTCGGCCAGCCCAACTCCCTCTTACTTTTTTTCTTTTTGTCCCTTGCACGAGCCGTCCTACCCATCCCTTTTCTTCCCTCGTCTGACCTCCTTCTCTTTCTCTTCTCCTTTCTTCTCTTCTATAACGTCGAGCCAAACGAGCCCCCTACACCTGCCATCCCAGTCTGTAATATACCTCTCTCTCCCATCCTTTTCCTTCCATTTTTAGCCTTACACGCCTCTTAAAACCCCTTCCTGCATGCTCCTTTCATTTCCCCTTTCTTCTTCCTCTCCCTACCACCTTGCATGCCTCCTACCAACTTCCCCCTGCACCCACCTAACCCCTATGCCGATCCTGCCTCTCTTTCCCTCTTTTTTTTCTTCCCCTTCTCTTCTTCTCCTCTTCCCTATCTCTCCCCTTCGAGCCTTTCTCTCTTTACCCAATCTCCTTTTTCTTCTTTCCTTCTTCTCCCCTATTTTGTTGTGCCACCCTTAGCTACCTTCTCCATCGCCTAACCAACCACCACACCGGCTCCCCTACTTCCTCTGTGCACCACCCCAAGTAGCCACACCCTCCACTTGCAGCTAACTTCCCCCTTTCTTTTCTTTTCTTCTCTTCTCAACCCACTCCCTACACCGCCACCTTGCGACGCCATCTTGCCTCTTAAGCTTCCACCAAAGTCACCCCTTAACTACCTGTCACCACCCCTACACCCACCTACTTTATCCTCCTCTTTCTTTTCCCTTCTGCCTTGAACCTCCACTCGAAGACCACCAGCCGCCACCTACACCCTACCATCCCTCCGACACCCAACATCCAACCTAACTCCCCTCTATCACCTCCTCAACTACCCTACCCGAGCCTTCTTCCCCCTTTCTTCCATTTTCAATTCTTCCCCTCCTCACCCTTACGTCTGTGCATGGTGTACTCACGCTACTCATGAAGCGTGAGTATGCTGTCTCATTTTTAGCATATTTAATTAGCTTTGAGGTAAAATGTATTTTAGCAATAATATGTATTTAATAAGCATTTCTAATAAAAAAATTATTCCTTTAATTATCTACTAATAATATGTTATTTGTAACATTATTTTTAGGTACAATTTTTACTAATCAAAGCTTAAGCTTTTAAATTGGAATACCAATAAAGTTTGGTTGTTGCCAAAAATAAGGTATTCCTTATATCCTACTAAAATGTATGGATTTATGTATATTAGCACATTAGGATTTTAGTGTGTGGTTTGTGTGTCTATGATGTGTTGTTAGTCATCTTATGATTTTTAATGTTATGTTGGAAGATAAGAAGAAAAGTATGTTATCTTGTATGTAGTGTGACTTGTGTGAAAATTGTGGTTAAGAAAGGGGATTAATGTTAATAATGATGTTATGTGTATATGCATACTATGCTAAGTAAATATGGACACTTGTAGTAGAAATAATGCTAATATGAGCCCTAGGGGTATTTTGGTCATTTGGACATATCATAATGTTTAAACCTAAATGCAATGCTTAATGTGTTATATTTGATGCTAAAAAGGAATATGAAAGTTTGGCGGAGTATAAATGTTAGTAGAAATATCCATATTTATGGATTAGGGGTAATTTGGTAATTTCTATGTATGATGTTGATTATTATAATGAAAATGCATGCTAAGTGTTTTGAGATGTTGAAAATGATGATAGAAGTTTGTAGCATTAAAAATACTTGTCCATTATGAAAAATATTAATATTTTATGTGCTAGGGGTATTTTAGTAATTCTACAAGTAAAAATGGTATTTGGTAATTTTACAGGTAAGAATGGTAGTTTGGTAATCTTACAAGGAAGAAGGGTATTTTGGTAATCATACAAGTAAGAAGGATAATTTGGTAATCTCACAAGTAAGAAGGGTAATTTGGTAATCTAACAAGTAAGAAGGGTATTTGGTAATTTTACAAGTAAGAAGGATATTTTGGAAATTTTGTAAGTAAGAAAGGGCATTTTAGTAATTTGACAAGTTAGAAGGGCATTTTGTTAATTTGGCAAGTAAACATGATATTTTAGTAAAATTTACAAGTAAGAAAGGTATTTTAGTAATTTTATAAAAAGGATTTTAGTAATTTTTTAAGTAAAAAGGAATAATTTAGTAATTTTACATGTAATATGGCACTTGGTCAAATGAACCTTTGTAATAAGTAATAAGTGAGGTTAAATAAGAGAATAAGAGTTCATGACCTTAGTATCACCTGTTTAAGTATAATCATATATATTATAAGGCTAGGGGCATTTCAATAAATTGGAGTATATCATAAGGAAAATGCATAGTTTAGGGTTGAATGGGTAATTGAGGGTGTGTTATGATGTTATTTTCATAATCATGAAAAAGGTGCCTTAATTGTTAATTATACATGAGAATGTGTGCTAGTTATTCTAAAAGTGCATGTTAAGGTTTGTGTGTAAATGATCATTTCGTGTGTAGGGTACTTTAACTTCATAATCAATAGTATAATCATGATATGTTAACTTATTATAGCTTGTTGATAAATAAAAATGAATTATGTGAAGGAAGTGGATGATAAGAGGAAGCCTTAGCCTTAGGGCCATTTTTTTCATTTTGAACTAAGGTGTCTAAGTATGAGTAATTGGACCTAGGATAACCTTAGTGGACTATTTAAGTTAATATTGACAATAATACTAATATTGATTACTTCATAATAATGGAAGCATATAAAAATGATTAAGTATGTGATTAAAATGTGTTTCTCATGGTCACCTTAATTAAGACACTAATACTTAAAGTGAAAGACATCGAAATCGGGAATGGTGGCTCTTTAGGAGTCACTACTCTAAAGACATGGTTTAGCCCATGCTTATTTTGGTTTTTGCTAGTGTACCTTCGTGCCCTTGCCAGACCTTATATCTTACTCTATTTATCTCTATAGACCTACTTAGGGAGAATGCATACTTATAGATTATGTATCATTATCGATAGGGTACTGTGTGTCTTTATGTACTAGTGCGACCTGGGTACCCTTGCATCCCTGGGTTGATATTTAGTAGGATATTGTGCTGCTTGTATGTGCCAATATGATCGGTGTACCTTTGTGTCTCCGAGTTCGTGATCTTCCCCTCGAGTTAAAAAAATGGAATTGATGTGCTAATTAATGTAAAGACACTAATCACTTATAGTGGAACACCATGTAGGTTAGGACCATGTGGATTATATCATTTGTGCTTGATCCACTGGTTTTAATAGTATCTAGGTGTGTTTTGCCTTAGAGTTGCATATATCTAGCGGTCCACCAGTTATAATAGCAGTCAGCTTCGTGTTGCCTTGGAGAATGTATATGTTTACTAGTTCACCGGTTATAATAGTGGTCAGGTGTATTATGTCCTGGAGTATATCTTGTGCCTAGTATACCAATTATAATAGTGGAGTCCCCAAACCAACGTGGATATAATTCGAGATATGATTATGATTAATATCTAATTAATGGCTTAAGTCTGTTATAACTTGTTGTTACGGTATGATAACGGCCCCGGGTGCCTACCATTGAATTGAGTGGTGGTATATATTGATTGAGTATGATGTTGGACTCTTAATTATACTACAAAGAGCTTCACTTGGATTCTCTCTTATTAAGTGTTATTGATCCTAAATGAATGAACCTTGTGATATACGATCTTGTATCTTGTTCCATGTATATGTGTAATTTACTGTTCTTGTGTCGATTGATGTGTTGCAGGCTAATCCTACATTTTAGTTATGTATAAAAGGTTACTTAGTATCATAGTACTGACGAATTCCTTTTGTGGGCCCCTGCCTATTCAATGGGTAGTGTCCTTTACAGGTTAGCTTGCAAGTATTATCTAGGCTTTGTTTTCAGGTTTAAGAGTGTACGACTATCCAGGAAGGTTTTAGTGGTTTCTTATAAGATTTTATTTTCCCGTGTTAAATGCTTTTATGTTGTAACCACTATTAGTGGGTTCCATTTATTGTAATTAAATTTAACACACTACTTTGATTAAGTCTTATAATTTGGATTTGTGTAAAGTTGGTTCTCTTCTTTTTAAGCCTTAGCACTTGGTACTAAACAATATGGCGGTAGTATCCCCAAAATTTACCATATTTACTTCCACTTAAATATTAATAAAATGAAATTTTTAGTAGTGAATTTTGGGGGTGTTATAAAGTATGTGTATGTACATGCGAAGAAGGGCTGGCTTTGAACAAAGAAGAGAGAGAGAGGGAAGGAGGGTTGTGGTGCCATTTAGACGAATGGAGGAGTGATTATGTGTCTGTATGTATATGTACATTCAAAGAGGGGTGAGGTGATGGATTATAGATTAGTAGAAGGGCATGGGTGTGTTGCGTGTAGTGAGGAGAAGACATGGAGTGTGTTTGGGGGAGTAAAAATAGGCACAACAGAGGGGTTATGTGAGGGAGAGGGGGTTGACAGGGATACGATAGAAATATATATTATTATCTTAATTGTAGGTTTAGTTTGGATAGGTTAAGGTACCGAGTAGGAACAATATATCGGGAAAAATAAGTAGGTTTAGGATAGGTTTAACAAAAATAAAAGAGTTAAAATAGAAATAATTTTTTTTAAATAATTTATTTAGGTTATGGGCTTGTTGATCTCAAAGGTTAAACAATGTCATTATATTTGTTTTGACAATAACAAACGAATCTTGATAACTAATGTGTTTACTTAAATGTACATGTACGACAATTGACTTATATCACTTAAAGCATACTCCAAAGGTGAAAATGTAAAAGAGTAATCAAGGTTCCAAGTACAAGAAAACAACATATGAAAAATAACTAATAATTGAAGATTAAGGATAATATTACGTGAGTCTTAGGTTTCTTATAAAGATTTAATTTGAGCAAAGTTCATATTCAATTAAAACTCTTTAAAACACTTTGTTGAAAAATACTTGACTTGATTTCATTTCATAAACAATTTACAAGTATTTTCAAAACAAAATAATTGGTTCCAATTGAAACTAGTTGGCTGGTCCTCAGACTGATCGACTGGTTCAGTTTGATCAAAGGCATGGGTTGAGTTAAACTCAAACAGATCGACTGGTGGATAAAATGGATCAATTGGTTTGACCAACCAACTTATATGTTTCACTCTTGTAGAAATTGATTCATCTCTGTTTAAATGTATCAACTAGTTTCTCCAAACCAATCGACTGGTTTGTCCAACCAGTCTATGGATCTCACTCTTACAGAAACTTATTATTCTCTACTTAAACACTTTGACCGATTTTTCCAGACCAACCGACTAGTTCATAATCAATCGAATGATATGGATAAACTAATCGACTGGCATAATTAGCTGGTCTTACTGTAACACCTCCAAAATTTATTACTGAAAATTTTCATTTTAATAAAAAGGTTTTAACAAAAGTGAAATAACAAACCGTAAATTCTAGGGATATTACTGCCATACTTAGTACCAGTCTGGTTCATTCCTACCGTTCCAGTATTAAGTACTAAGGTTAAACAGGACTAACATCAAACACAAGTCATTAATAAAACAATGAGAGTTCATGAGATGACTCCCTCATAGTCATACAGAAACCAGAGTGCGATTTAACAATTACAACACAAAGAGTAAGTAACTAAAGTTTTCCAAAAGCATAAAATACCGTACGATATGACATAACTAGAATAAGAACTATACATGGTAAAATAAGAGGAAAAATAGAGTCTGGCCTAGTCGCTCTTGATCCCTAGGTCATGTCTAGACTCAATGCTCAGCGCCACCCGATGCCTAGTGGGTGTTGTAGGGATCGAAGACGCCATCCCCTACTTGCACAAACTCAGACGGGTCTTCTGCTCATGGGAATAAGTAGCACCCATAAAACGGGTGATTAGTACGCTACGTACTAGGTAAGATAACCATGCACTAAGGCCAAATAAGAAAAACATACAATATAACATACACAATATGATCATATAGGCAGCATATAATAATACAAATAATGAAGGCCGACTATGGTCCTGATAGACTTATACTTTAGATCTCTGGTAAGTATAATCATTTCACATCATAGTCTTTATCAATCCATGCAAACATGGGAACCCCACTATTATAGCAGGTGGATCAGAAACATATAGGGTAGAACGCTCCTGACCACTATTTTTGCCGGTGGATTGGTCTCTAGGGCAAGGTGCTCCTGGCCACTATTATGCTGGTGGATCGGTCTGGCCCCGAATCTCATGGTGTTCCACTATAATTATATAGTATATTTCCCATAATTCATTTGCAACTTAGTGTTTGGTTTGTTGAGCTCAGGATCCCCCACTATTATAGCCGGTGGATCGGTCACTTATAAAGCAGAACGCACCTAACCACTATTATATGCTGGTGGATCGGTCTCCAGGGCACCCCGGCACCTAACCAGTATTATGCCGGTGGATAGGTGTGGGCCCGACTCAAAAATCTTCCTCTTTAAATGATTAGTATCTTAATCGTGTCTTATCGATAAAGCTTTCACCCTTGAAATATATGTCAACAACCCTCTACTTCTATCTCCCCAAGAGGGCCCGTCTTATATCTTGAGACTCCTACACTTCCTATCACACCCCGATATCAATTTCCCCTTACACTTACACATAATGAAAACCAACTCCTAAGGGTGTGGGTTAAGGCCCGACACATAGTGACATCAAACTCCACCTACTATTACCCTCTAGGGTTTTCCCTTGAAAAACCTAATTGGACCTATGTGGCCCAACTTCCTCTCACTTACACTACCATTATTTCATTCATCACCCCACACTTTATCTCATTTAGATTCAATCCCAAATCATATTACTTTACTCCTCGATTTCACATATGACCGGAAAACCCTAGTTGGCCACTTCGAACCCTAGTAACTTTCTTCCCCCACAAGTAACCTCTATATTTTCACCTAATATTTCTTATCTCCCATGGCACCCATACTCACCTCTCATATAATAAATTTCCATTCTTAGCTAATACTCCACTCTCCTTTAATATTTTTTACTTCCACATTTTCCCCTAGATTAGTGCCTCCTCTCAAAACCCTAAAAAGATCCCCTATACACCCTTACACCAACCTACGTACTATTTTTCATCCCAAGTCTCCAGTCACTCCACAACTCTCCCCTTAGCTTACTTACACCCTACAACAACTTTTCTCATGTAAAGATCATCCACATGCAAGCTTCATCCACCCCATGGAATCTCTCAAATTCCCCATGCAAACCCTAGAATTCCCATGCATGGCTCCCATCTCCCATTCATTTTGATCACCTCTTCTTCTTTATTTTCCTCTCATAGATCATGAAGTAGTTTGGTCAACCTTATATCCCCTTTAGGGAACTCACTTCCCATTTTATTTCTTTTTATCCCTTCATCCCCATATCATATTATCAATCATCCTAGCATGCATGTCCTAGAGGGTCATATTATATCACATCATAATCACCATATATACATATCATACTCATGTCTAGGGATGTAAATGAGCTGAGCCAGTTCGGTATTCGGCTCGGCTCGGCTCGTTAAAAGCTCAGTTCGGCTCATTCGTTTAATTAAACGAGTCTCAAAGTGAGGCTCGGGCTCGGCTCGTTTAATAAACGAGCCGAGCTTG